>CM053749.1:27735796-27740796 GCA_028658305.1 Pachyuromys duprasi
TTAACCCAAGTTTCATCCACAACTTCTACATAAAATTTACAAAATTCTGTCATCTAAATAATAATGCCCAAGACCCATTTTCAAAGAAACCATAACTCCATTAGCCAAAAGAATTAACTTTGTACAAGTACGCCTTGGCTCCAGTATGTTTCATCACAGCAAAACGGGTCTCTCGAAGACAGCTGCAGCTGCCCTGTGGTCCCATGGTGAGGGTCTCACAATCACAGCCACTTCACTGTGTTACCTCTGATACTGCTGCCTGTCCTCTAACGAGCTCAATTGCAGAGCCAGCACACTAGGCCAAAGAAACAGCTAGTATAAGCCAAGAATAGTCTGATGGATTAATAAAGTATAACACACCTGGCAGAGATACAGGCTAGAGGAAAAAGGAGTTATCGGAATAAATGCCTTAAAAGGAATTTTTCTGTAAACAGAAATATGTCACAGTAGTGTCAGCAGCTTCGATGTAGAAAGGATCTAAACAGTATGTGCACCATAATGTAACAAGGCCTTTGAATATTTGCTTTGCTATTTTTTTTCTCATATTGATTGTGGGAAATGCATAAAAATAGCACATCCTCCATACTGAGCAATGTTTGTCCTGACAGGTGACAGGTAGAAAGCAACTCTGAAAGAAATGCGCCCTGTGTTTCTAAATACCCTGTGGCATGCCTCAGTGATACACCCTGAATTCTTCAGTATTGAGGCTAATTTCTATTCTATGTGTGAGCATGTAGCCCTTATGGAGCATGCTTCCTTCAACCTGGTAAATGAAGCTACATTAACAAAAATATTTCAAAACAGCCAATAATTATGAAAGTGTTACTTCCCATTGCATAACTATTTAATAAACCATATAAGATACATCTGTTATTTAGCCACAGAGACCTTCTTCACACTGCACCATATGGCTAATGGCTTCGATTATACATCACACCATACCGAGTCTTTCTTATCATAACGCAATGGATGCAGACTCAGTTTGCGGCTAATGTGTGTGTTGCCCTTTCCTTGCATGTTAATTTTATAAGATGGTGATATCTGCTTTTGAGGTAGATTCTGAAATGATAAACTACTATTTTTCTAGCCTACCAAGCAAATTAACTCAATATTACTTTTCCAAGACGAATTTTAAAGTACTTTTTTTGTTTTAGTTTTTTTCCAAGTTATAACTCCAAATTCTGCCCTTTTACATTCTAACACACATCGCTGAAAGGCGTCTACACTTATGTCACTGGTGGGTTTCAGAAGCTAAATTAAATGCTGCACAGATAGGACTTGAGAACATTTAACTGACACATTTCCTCTGTGTTTTGCATGGGGTCGTGAAAAGGCTCAGCCAGGCTCATTTTCAGTCCAGAAACTATATTCCACATCCAGCACCCCTACACACACAGCCCGCACTGGTCCAAGTACCTCTACAAGCATCTCACAACGACCTCTTACTGAGGAGCAGCACATGTTGCAATATTCTGGGCATGTGGTTTCGGAACATCGTTTTTCCAATTGAAAACTAATTGAGTAATGCGTTCTGAGGAGTTAGGGATTAGAGGGGGTGGGGAATGTTTAACTGAAATGTTGCTAATTTATTTATTTCATTTCATAAAATGAAATTAAATATTTAGCCAATTTATTTAGATCTAACAAGCATCTGAACTGTTCTTCTGTTTTTGTTTTGAACTTTCCAGACCAGATGTTTTGGCACTGGTTTTAAGTGCTGAAATGACTTGGATGAATTAGATGAACTCATCCCTGGGAAAAAGAAGAGTAACCATTATGTCTGAGCCACAACTAACACATACAATGTGAAAAGCACGGGATTAGCATCACACCCTACACAAAATGTTCTTTCTTTCTTCCTTTCTTTCTTTCTTTCTTTCTTTCTTTCTTTCTTTCTTTCTTTCTTTCTTTCTTTCTTTCTTTCTTTCTTTCTTTCTTTCCTTTTAAAGATGTTCCTTCAATGTCATGTTAGGGAAACATATTCCAACTTGACAAATTTTCTGTTTTTTAAACACTGAGAATGCTACAAGTTAGGGGGGGGGAGTGTTTACCCTCATTGAATTTAATCAAATTTGTGGATGGCAGAAATTAGTGCAACCCACGCTCAGCAGCAGTGAATCATGATGCTTGTTCCTACTGTTCCAGGGTTTACAGCAGTGAAGAAACTGCGTGCTTGTCCGCATTCCAGCCTGCATCGTTTGATAAGCGTGGCTCTTACTGTCCTTCAAGGATAAACGGAATAAATGACTGAGTTTTTTCTCATCCAGAGAGATATTACCTAATTACCTTATTTAGTAATGATACAAATTTGGATACTGTTGTTTGCACTGCAGGTAACATATTCATACAAAGACACATGTAAAGCCTTGGGATTCGGTGAGCAAATGCCTTTTAGATTAGAAAGCAGGTTTTTATAAAGCTAATGTGATTTTTTTCCAAACCTAACAGTATTCTTACTTTTTGTTAAGTAAAATTTTGTGTTTCCAGAAGCTCAAGTATATGCAGCATTTTTGTGAGCAGGCAATGAAGGAAACACAGTTTGCTCACCGTTTAAAATAAATGGGTGAGTAATGATTAGTTTAAAAACAAAAGCACCAAGCCTCGCAAGTAACATTGTTGCTATATAACCATCCAAATGAGCAATTAGAGAAGCATTTATTTCTCCTACAAATAATTTAACCTATTTACATATTAGTTCTACATGCAAATGTATATCTTTCTACTTCAGCTAATTTACTGGCCGACATAATCGTTTTTCGTAACCCATAGATGAACAGTTGAGGCATGATTTATTAATACTGTGATTATCTATTCTTATGAAGCATTACTGTTTTTTACTGTCTTATTGTAGCTATGAATTATTTGTTTTGGGTTTTATTTTGTTGTCTTAACTCCTATGTGGTCTATGATGAGATATAAGATGGGTGTCAAGTTCATTTGTGAATTTTGAGTCAAAAAAAAAAAATGAAGGAAATCATAGATTGCTTCTCTTTTCCCAGAATGAGCAAGAAATAAGCCAGAAAAAAAATCATGTAGTACATCAAAAAAAAAAAAAAAAGGCTGGGCAATTTGTCATCAGGGATTGTTAGTGCACTCTAATTTCTTTGCCTTACAGAAACTAAGGATGAAATTTTCACTGCATTTATAGGAGTGCCCAGCTGATTTAACTACCCTGGATCTCTGCCACTTCACTGAGCTACTGCCTAAAATCTGTAAGGTCTGGTTTGTTGGTACTGCATGATTTTATTAGGCCCAATCCTACAGTGATACAGAGTATGCAAAGGCACCAGGATGCCCACAGTAAATAAGTTGTTTCAATGCACCTAATAGTACCCTGGTGCCCAGGAAGTGTTAATTTACTTCACATGAATGAACAGTCTACTTCCAGACGGCAGTTCACCCACCCAGGCTCGCCATAGGACTGGCCCATTATTAATAAGGCTGTTGCCTTTGTTCCCTGCCACAATGGGGCCTGACTTTGTTACACCATTGTCAGAGCTACTGATTATGGTTCGGTTCATTGATATCAAGAGAATTTTTTTTCTTTTAACCAAGATAGAACTATGACTCATTTCGATGAAAAAAAATGTTTTACATTTCCATCACAGGACAAGTTGAAACCTCTTTGTATAGTGGTTTTTGATTCTTCTCCAAAGGGCCTTGGACATTTCTAGTAAACACCACCTCTGGAAAGAATCAGCCTGACAGGCTAAACTCTGCTGAATACTGTACACAAACACACAAAGCAAAAACTACTGAGCGGTAATTGCTTGTTAATAAGTTTTTTTAATTGACCTACTCTAGTTTGGTGTATTCCTGTTATCTTTTGCTTGTTTTCTACAGAGGCCATGCTGTGATATTGCCTCAATGAACTCAAGACAAGGAAGCGCACAGTCTGGATGTGCATAAACTGACACAGTGGGCACTTCCCTCTCCTGTGATTCTGTTCTTTGTAAAGCAACCAAGAGATTTTTAAAAAGGAGATTAGAAAAAATCAAAGTAGCAATGATAGAACCTTTATCGTTATGGCTTATCTCATGGGTTTGAATCCCAAACAAACAA
Source organism: Pachyuromys duprasi (assembly GCA_028658305.1). Lineage (NCBI taxonomy): Eukaryota > Metazoa > Chordata > Mammalia > Rodentia > Muridae > Pachyuromys > Pachyuromys duprasi. The sequence goes on from CM053749.1 coordinate 27,739,859, forward strand.
AAAAAAAAAAAAAAAAACAACTGCCTCAATTACATAATCTATACATTTTAGTTTTACATTTTGAAAATGATATTTACATATAAAGCTGCTGTGTTCCCTAGTGAGTTGTATCAACAAGTTTTAAACCTCGTGGTGTTGTTGCTGGTAGGATTTGAGAGAAAAATAGGTTTTCTTACAAATGAGCAAATAAAGCAAGAAATTAAACCATGTCAACCCCAAAAAATTACCAAAAATAATTCAGTAGGATAAACAGCATTTTTCTTCCCATGTCAGGTCAAATTTCTATTTTATATAAAAGAATAGTCTACCAGGCAATATACAGCATTTTGTCTTTAAGACTGTACTGTATTCTATCTTCATACGCAACACTGTGAGCATTTGTGCAGCAGACATTCATTCTATAAGCTATGTATTTGAAAAGAAAGGATAAAATGAATAAATTGTATAATCTTTCCACAGATGGTTAGACACCTAGGCCGTGAGGAACATGAGGATGGAAACGGATGCAGAGTGACAACCGAACTCTGAAATCTATGCTACATAGACTAGCTCTGAAGTCAGTTTCATGAATGGAGTCCCCAAAAGTGTTCTGAACAATGGTGGGCTGGCTAGTTTTATGTCAACTTGAAACAAAATACAGTCATTTGGAAAGAAAGAACCTTGATGGAGAAAATTTCTCTACCAGATTAGCCTGTGCCACACCCAGGTGGTGGTCCTAAGAACCTATAAAGCTGAGCACGCAATGATGGAGCAAGCCTCCTCTATGATCTCTGCATCAGCTCCTGTCTCAAGGTTCCTGCTCTGTTTGAGTCCTTGCCCTTACTGCCTTCAACAAAGACCTTTGATATAGAAGTGCAACTGAAATAAACCCTTTCCTCCCCAGGTTTCCATCGGTCATGGTGTTTGTCAAAGCACTAGGAATCTAGAAATCCTAACTC
>CM053749.1:27745796-27749191 GCA_028658305.1 Pachyuromys duprasi
TTGTGGAGTTCCTGTCCCCTCCAGGTCTTTCTATCTCCCCCTTGTTTCATAAGATTCCCTGCACTCTGTCCAAAGGTGGGCTCTGAGTCTCAGTATCTACTTTGATACGATGCAGGGTAGAGTCTTTGAGAGGCCCTCTGTGGCCTTCCTGTCCTGTTTCCTCTTTTTCTACCTCTTCTGCTGTCCATCCTGTTTACCTTTCTAAGTGAGGATTGATCATCTTACCAAGGGTTCCTCTTCTTGCTTAGCTTCTTTAGGTGCACGGATTTTAGTATGTTTATCCTGTACTATATGTCTAATATCTACTTATAGTGAGTATATAGTGTGTCTTTCTGTTTCTGGGATACCTCACTCAGGACGATCTTTTCTAGTTCCCACCATTTGCCTGCAAATTTCATGATTTCCTTGTTTTAATAGCTGAGTAGTATTCCGTTTTGTAAATGTACCACAATTTCTGCATCCATTCTTCAGTTGAGGGAAATCTGGGTTGTTACCAGATTCTGGCTACTATGAATAAAGCTGCAACAAACAAGGTTGAGTAAATGTCCTTGTTGTATTAGCTAACTTTTTGAAAAGAAAATGGTTCACACTTGGTCTTCCAGAACCACCGAAGTTCACCGATTTGAGATATGAAAATAAAATCCAGAGTGGTTGTACAAGTTTACATTCCTACCAGCAATGAAGGAGGGTTTGTCTTTCTCCACATCCTCTCCAGCATGTGTTGTCACTTGAGTTTTTGATCTTAGCTATTCTGACAGGTGTAAGGTGAAATCTCAGGGTCATTTTGATTTGCATCTCCCTGACGGCTGAGGACGTTGAACATTTCTTTAAGTGTTTTTCTGCCATTATACAGTTCTCTACAGAGAGTTCTCTGTTTAGCTCCATACCCCATTTTTAATTGGATTATTTGATTTGTTGCTTTTAACTTCTTGAGTTCTTTATATATATTTGGCGTTTTCTTAGACAATTAAAAATAGTGATTCCTCAAGATCCAGCTATACCACTCCTAGGCATATATCCAAAAGATGTTCAAGTACACAACAAGGACATTTGCTCAACTATGTTCATAGCTGCTTTATTCATAATAGCCAGAACCTGGAAACAACCTAGACATCCCCCAGTTGAGGAGTGGATACAGAAATTGTGGTGATTTTACACAATGGAATACTACTTAGCAATTAAAAATGAGGAAATCATGAAATTTGCAGGCAAATGGTGGGACCTGGAAACGATCATCCTGAGTGAGGTATCTCAAAAGCAGAAAGACGCACATGGTATATACTCACTTATATAGACCTATAGGATAGGATAAACATGCTGAAATCTATATACCTAAAGAAGATAGACAAGAAAGAGGACCTTGGGTAAGAGGATTAATCCTCACTTAGAAAGTCAAATGGGATGGACATTGGATGTAGGAGAAAACAAGTAGCATGACAAGAGCCTACCATAGAGGGCCTCGGAAAGACTCTTCCTAGCAGGGTATCAAAGCAAATATTAAGAAACATAACCAACCCTTTGGCAGAGTGCAGGGAATCATATGAAAGAAGGGGGAGTTAGTATAACCTGTAGAGGTCAGGAGCTCCACAAGGTTCAAATATATCAGGGCACAGGGGTATTTTATGAGACTGTCTCTCCAACCAAGGACCATGTATGGTTATAACCTAGAACCCCTGCTTCTATGTAGCAAATGATAGCTCAATACCCAAGTGGGTATACTAGTAAGGGGAACAGGAACTATTTTGGACATGAACTCAATGGCTGGCTCTTCGACCTCCCTGTCCTCCGAGGGAGAAGCAGCCTTGCTAGGCCACAGAAGAGGACATTGCAGCCATTCCTGAAGAGACCTGATAAGCTAGAGTTAGATGGAAGGGGAGGAGGACCTCCCCTATCAGTGGACTTGGAAAGGTGCAGGGAGGAGATGAGGGAGGGAAGAGGCGATAGGGAGGGAATGCTGGAGGGGGCTACGGATGGGATACAAAGTACATAACCTGTGATTAATATAAAATAAAAGTGAAAAAAAAAGAAAACAAAATCCAAGAAGATGGTCTTATCTCTATCCATACTCCTTATGTCTCTCGGCTGGCAACAAAGTAGAGTACTTGGAGCAGAAATTCAGAACAGAGTAGCAATAGTAAACAGCTGTATTACTAGTCACGGGGCAGCAGCCATGCCATTTGAGCTGTTAACTTGATGACTTTCGCTCTGTAATAAGTTTCTAGCATCCATTTATAATTAAGCATACCACAAACAGATTTCTCTGCACTTAGCTTTCCTGCTGTCATGCTCAAAACCTGAACGTCTATACATATAACCTACTTTCTTCTATCTTTATTTCAGAAAACAAAACCCTGACCATGAAGAGACTCACCCTTATTCAAATGTATTTTGGCAGGCTTTTAAAATATCGATTACTGTGTCCTTACACACTTTATTTGAATTTTTTAGGTTTATATTCTTTCTCTAATCTTAGCAAACTAAGCCAGAGAACCATTCTCCAGATTCACCTATGAATCATTAATAAATTATTTGTTGGATACGAAATATAATCCAGATCTGGTTAATAAATTCTTTTGGGTTTACAGCCAGAACGAGATGACTAAATGATTTGGATGTAATTTGGGATATCTCTCAGGTTTTGTTAAAGTTTAAGCTTAAGGATTTTTAAATGGTAAAAACCTAATCCAGATGTGGTGTTTGGAGCTGAGATCTCTGAGAAGTGATTGGGGTTATTTAAGGTAATGAAGAGCAGAGCTCCAGTGTGACCAAATATCTAAGAAAACACACTGAGGAAAGAACGTAACACTTCAGCTCTCGACTGAAGGTTTCACTTGGCTCTGCTGATTAGGAACCATGTTCCATAAGACAAAGCGCTATAATGGTAAGCATGCAGGACACCAAGTTGTTTGCCTTATGTACCAGGAGGCAATGGAAGAAATCTGGGTTTGTTTTTTGTTTTTTGTTTTTTCCCTTAACGGCCTCATGTCCCTAGCAACCCATTTTCTACAGTATCTGCTACCTCCCAATAGTACATAGAAATACAAATACATCAGTGAATTGATACATTCATTGGGTCAGTGTCCTCATGATCCAGTCGCTTCCCATAAGACCATCACCTAGCAACATGAATCTCTTGTGGAAACACTACAATTTTCAAAATCATAATAGTGCCAATAGTTGAATCCTGGTAGTTTTACAGAGGAACAAGAATTTACAAACACACACACACACACACACAGCTCTGCTGGGTCATAACTCACAGGATGCCCTGACTTCCTTTGGATCCTTGCAACAAAAATACCATCACCAGAGTGGGCCCTCAGCCTCATACTTCAAACCACATGAGTCAAAATAAAATTTTTTTTATTTTTATTTTTTAAAAAAATCTGCCTTAG
>CM053749.1:27756335-27791480 GCA_028658305.1 Pachyuromys duprasi
GAGGACCTCTGGGGGTGGGGGGGTGTCAATGTAGCGATGTATCAGAGCAGATATTAAGACTCGCGATCAAGCCTCTGACAGAGGGCGAGAAGTAATGATAGATCTAGGGGAGGTTGTTGAGACTTGGGGAGAACAAGAGCTCCACATTTTTATCGCCCTGTAATTCACAGCATATAGATCAAGAACATGTTTTATCACATTTACTTTTTTTTTGAAACATTTCACTTCAGAGAAGAATTTTGTAAGCTATGCTGTAATTTAAATTTTTTCTCATACCTAAAATTGAGTTGTTTATGTTAAATGTGCACTCGGCCATCTACACAAAGGCACAGATCAATTTTTCAAGTACAGTTGATGGATTCCTTGAAATTTTTCACCTAGACAATCAGAATTCAAACAGGGAAAGTTTTATTTCATTCCTTAGGATGAATATGTCTTTCCTTTCTTTCTCTGTGTGCTACAACAATGCTGGACAGGACCAGTTAGAGTGGACATCAAGCCTTGACCCCATCTGAAAAAGAAAGTACTAAACATTTTACCATTGAGTATGTCAGTATTTCTTGTAGACATATTTTTAAGATATCGAGTGGGGGGGCGTTCTCTTTATTGTCTTGCTGAATTCTCAGGAATGCATTCTTATGTTCTTTCTTATGTGTTCCATATCTTCAGCCATTAAAGAAATTTTAATCAAAGCAACTTTGAAGGTCCATTTTACCTCAATAAGAGTGGCTATAAACAAAGGCACAAATGCTAACAAATGTTGGTGAAGACACAGAGGAGCCAGAAACCCTTATGCCCTCCTTTTTAGGAATGCAAGTTATTCCTTTATTATGGAAATCAGTAAAGGCTCCTTAAAAAAACCTAAAAGTACAACTGTACATGACAGAGCTATACCAACATTCAATAAAGGTACCGAAATGCCACTGTTTATTTTGACACTATGCACAAATCCACATTATACATCAGCCTGTTGGTCTATCAACAGCTGATAAGATTTTTAAAATGTGGTACATTGAAATCACTTTTAATGGATAACTAACAGTTCTTTTATTTGAATTGAGACCCACTAAAAAGGATGCTGTGCTTGGTACTAGAAAACTAACTAGCTAACCAGTGCTAATAAAATCATGGTTATTGAAGAATCTACAACAACTAATTTATTGAACCAAACCAGCCCCAATAAATGCATCTATAAAACACTGCCACATATAAGGCTCACAGAATACTGTGAAAGACAGGGCAAGAAGATTTTAAGAGTCAGAGGATCAGGAACTGTGAAATTGTGTCTCCTAGTAACATCAGAATCTGTACCCAAAAAGTAACCAACATGACGACCCAAATCTTAGCTGAACCAAGATGACACCAATGAACATGGCAAACTGCATGGGAGAAAGTCCATGAGGCCTCAAGTTACATGAAGATCTAGAGGCAACTGAGAAAAGCCAGGAGCAAAAGACCACCAATTGGTTGTCCAGTGTGCAATGGTCAGCCCCCAAAATACACATACAGATAGCATAATAAGGAATTAACAGATTATATTTATGAAAACCTGTACATATACAAATATGAATATGCATGCAATAACAATTAGTGAAAAAAAGAGGTCATGAATTTAAAAGAGAGCATGGAGGGCTATGCAGGCAGATTGGAGGGGGGAGAAAAAAAAGGTAAAAGCACAGTAAGCAAAATACAGTTTCAACAAAAAAGAAAATGCAGCACATACAGGAAAATGACTAACAAAACATGAGCTTTATGTGAAGCAAAATAAACTGAATTCAAAGACTCGCAGGTCGAAATTAGCAGGGAAAACAGGACCTGAAGGTTAAAGTAGGAATACTAGGGATGCAAAACAAAAGGGCAAGATGTAAATAGCACACTCAACTATCCCATATATCTATTTATTCAGTTAGCTTGTTTGTGGTAGAGTCTAATATAGACCAGCTTTGAACTCTTGTATCTCTGCTTCAGCTTCTTGAGCACTAAGATTAGAGGCATGGCCACCAAGTCTGGCTTTCACTGTAGGTCTTGATTATTGCCCTTATGTAAATCATTTGTGAAATTTAATGCAAAATGGCAGAACTAGGCAGAGGAAGATGATAGTTTCTGTGGGGCATTCAGAGAAAATCAAGGAGGGTCAAGGTACTATTGCCCAATGACATTCTTGAAAGAAACTTAATACAAAAACATGTTTTAGACAAGGTGAAGAGTGGTGAAAACTCTCTTGGAATGGTGCTCAATATTCTGAAAATGAGAGGGGATTTTAGTAACTCAGTCCAGTTAGGGTAAAGGACATACAAGAGTTCAAGTGGAGGAACCTTATGTTGACTAGAAGCTCCATGGTGAAGAAGTCAAAACAGGTGAGCTGGGCTTCGGCATACCAAAATTCCTAAAGCCATGGAGGCCATTCCAATCTGAAACAAGGACACCATCTTCCCTGAACTTCAGGAAAATGAATTAAACAGTGCATATATGTCATAGACTTTCCATGGATTTAGTGAGTTAATTTAGTAAGTCCTTACTAAATTGATTTACGGTAACTTGGTAAGGTTACCTTCATGACATTTGGGTGTATTATATATTTTAGGTGCTGTCCTATAGCCCATAATTTTTTTTCATTTCATATTTTAAGGTACTAATTTATATAGATTAATGAATTTTACTCAAAGAATAAAGACTGCAGCAGAAAATCTTAACAATGATGAGTCAAACATTTTCTGGTAAAGCTGAAAATCAGCAGTAATTTTCAAACATCAAAAACTGTTGTTGGGGTTATGGGAACACAGCATAGTCCATGTGAGTTCAATGCCTAATGAGGTCAGAAAAGGACATTAGATACCCCTATATCTTGAGGTAGAAGCACTTGCAAGCTCTCTGATGTAAGTGCTAGGAGCTAAATTCGGGTCTTCTGGGAGAAGAACAACGGCCCTTAGCTGCTGAGATATCTCTCCAGCTCTTCTAAATCTAGAATAATATCAAAAGCTTAAACTACTGTGTTTAGAATTATGAAGGACTCCAATAAAATATTGCTGTATCCTGAAGAAAAGATAATAGCTCAATCAATTATTGCAATGACTTGACAAGAGTCAGCATGAAGATGACCAGTAAATCCTTGAAAAGAGCAACCACCTAAGAATGGCTATCCTGAGCTTTGGAAGTACAAGAGCAGGATGCAGTGAGTCCCAGAGAAAGTTAACAAAAGCACTAGACAATTAAAGGAAAGAGAGATAACAGTAGCAGCTGTCAATGACATCTCAACAGAACACATCAGAAGAGAAAGAAGTCAGCAGAGAAAGTACCAAGAATTCAGGGAAACTTAACATTCACATAAAAAGGCATCGTTGGATTACAATTTGTAGAAATTCATAGGTTTTCTTTTATAATTTTGTGGTAGCAGATGCCAAATTTCAGGATGCTGCAGAAAACATAAATGGTGAATAATGTGTCTTTAATCTAAAGAATAATTTATAAACAAAATACTTGTACTCAATTAAAAGAAAAGACCATGAGCTGGAAACAGCAAAAGCTACAAGAAAGGTCGTATCTCTACACAAGGCGATGTTTTATATACCTGAGATATGAGATTCAGAGGAAGGAGTGGGAGATAGCAGCATATGTGCTCACTAAAGTCCTCAATTATAGGAATTGGGGGGGGGATTAGCAAAATAGTTACGGGACTGCTAACTAGAGTAGGGGATGCACAAACTTAAAAAACAAACAAACAAAAAACAACCCTGCCCCTAGAGACATTGCAGGTGTGACTGCTGTATCACTTGTGTGTCAGTAGGTGGCAGAGAGGAGAGAAGCTATGTCTACGTTTCCACTCAGTGTTCTGACCTACCTGTAGACATCTGAATGATTAGTAGCCTAGCATTTCCTGAAAAATAAGCCTGAGATGACCAGCAGTCTGACGATAGGGGGCCCAGACAGGGAGCCAACCTGAGAGGACTACCATTCCAGTGTCACACAGGCCTGGATGGGCCCCCAGGATGAGTATCTAAACAGAGACTAGCAGAACCCCACTTGGAACCGTACCCTCCACCCCACCCCCCACCCCCAGAGGAAGAGGAAAATCAACCCAAGACAGACAACTCTCACATGGGACCACTCAGGTGGACCCAGGCACGAAGCAGGCCTGAAACAACCACCAGTCTGTTGCCATACAAGCCTTCACACGGTCAGAGCATGCCTGAGATCACCCCTGACTGGTGCCTAATGCACAAGTGGGCATAGCACTCCTGAGACCACTCCTGAGATGATCCCAGACACTCAGAGACCCTGAGCATCACTAATAGGAGCAAGTAAGTGGTGGAGAAATGGTAGAGAAAAAGAAACAGAAGGATGTGGTCACAATGAAGAGAGGCAGAACTGGGTAGTGAGGAACAGCCTGATGTGATCACAGTAACTTGTGATTCCACCAGGAACCATTGTGGAGTCCTGGCCTGTACTGCCACCAGTGGCCACATATGGGTCAATGGCCCTACAACAGCAGGAGTCTGTCTGGTCCCTGGTCTGGGCTGCCATTTAGGGACATGTAGAAGGAGAGCTGGCTGCAGGGTCAAGAGAGTGGTCTGGCCCTGCTCCTCACCAGCTGCAACACTTGGGAGAGAAGGGCTCTGAACCCTGCCTGAACCCAGGGTAAAGCAGGTCCTGGTTGCTAGGGGAACAGAATGGGTGGTGGTTAGGCAGCCTGCAGGGCATGAGAGCTGATAGGCTGACCAACTCAGATACCTCTCAGGCCCATATCCAGTGCTTAGAATTGGCCCACCCCAACATCTACCACATTGATGAACTACTGGAGTGTGTGAAGGAGCCGGTTCTACAGATCCAAAACCAGGATCTCCATGATACAGGGTAATAAGATATCCATAAAGAGTTCCAGTGAGTTCCAGTATTGATAGAGTGGCAGAAGCCAGAGGTCTCGAACTAGGCCAACAAGTCATTGCAGTGAACATTTGCAAGCAAAGAAGTGTGGACAAAGGGGTAGACTGTGGGACACACTGTGACACAATACAGCTTCCATAATGAGTTGGTTGGTTTCTCTCTCTCTCTCTTTCACTCTCTCGCTCGCTCTCTCTTTCTGTTGTGGGTGAGGTTGCAAGGGTGAATGGCTCATGAAAGACGGAGGAAGAAGGGCAGAAGATTGGAAAACCAAACAAACAAACAATCAGAGGATCAGGGAGTTTGCTGGAAGATTGTTTACTAGACATGACAGAAGCTACCCCCCATGAAGTCTCACCTATATGACTGCACAGACATGAGCTAACAATGACAATACCAATAGATATGCCAAACTGGATGGGGAAAAGAGGCCATAGCACTACACAAAGAACTACAAGTGATTGAAAAAAGCTAGAATCAAGAAATGTGGCTTTCCAGAGGAAGACTATGAAAGACAGTCCTGATGAGACCTGACAGGCTAGGGTCAGATGGAAGGGGAGGAGGTCTTCCATATCAGTGGACTAGGGGAGGGGTATGGGAAGGGATGAGGGAGGTGAGGGAAGGAGGGAGGGCAGGCAGGCTTGGGAGGGAACGAAGGTGGGGCTATAGCTGGAAAACAAAGTGAATAAATTGTAATAAATAAAAAATTATATTAAAAAAAAGAAATGTGGTTTTGTCCAGAGGTGATCAAATTACTTGGTGGTCCAGGTCCATATGGTCAGTCCATACATACAAGTAAAATTGTGTGGACTGAGCAGATTATACTTAGGAATAAATATGAATATACATATATGCATGTAACAACATGTAGTGAATAAAACAGGCCATGACTTTGAAGGAGGCTTTGAAGTGAGGAATTTTATAGGAGGGCTTGGAAGGAGTAAAGGGAAGGAAAAATGCTGTAATTCAATTATAATATTAAAAAGAAAAGAAAAACATAAAAGAAAAAGAAACTACAAATAAACATAAATATGATGTGGTTTTAATCTTTTAAATTACAACAGTTTTCTATGTGTGTACACTTTCTTTCTAGCCTATTCTGAGAATGTGTGGAAAAGTATAAGGAAAACAATCAGTCATTGACATAAAGGAAAATATGCTTGAACACATGGATGAAGATACAAAGAAATTCAGAAACAGTTTACAAAACACACTGTTATGCATTCATCATGTATTATTACACCTGACCATGCACTAGGCTTCAGTGTGCTTCGGTGTGAGAATGGTCAGATGAAGATGGCTGCCCTACTCAGAACACATCCCACCAGAGAGAGCCGATGGGTGCACCAAAACTGTCCAGGAAGAGAATTCTGACGCATTTTATCAAAATAGCAAAAACTGCAATTGGGAATATCAGTCAATACCATATCTCATTTACTTTATTTTTATATACTTTATTATTTAAGTTGCAAATTAAAAAAAATACCACGTGAAAATTAAGCAGAGCCAGAGTCTATACACCTAAATGGACTTCTATATAATTAGAATAGCCATTCTGAGGCTGTAGGACTTCTCATTGGCTCTTAAGCTTTTTATTTAATTTATATTTTAGTGTTTTATTTTTAAAGAGTAAAAATTCCATGTCCTGGTAACTCTTACATGTGCTATAAGTGGCTTGGAGTGTCCTGGAGATACTATCTTTCATATCCATAGACACTCATGGCATCTTCTTTCTACTAGCTTCCTGTTTCTGTGATGCCTATGTGATCCTAGACATCAGAGACAGACACAAACTCACGTCCTAGAATCACTGTACCAAAGTAAGCAGAACTTAACAAAGTTACAACAATATCAAGTTATCAACTCCAAGTTTTAGTCTATTCCATCAGCAAGCATTTTCAACTATAAGATGTAGTTCATCACAATAACATTTTCAATAAAATTTCTGCAAAATTAGATGATAACGAGACCATGATATTTTAAATTGAATGAATTTGAAGATAGTTAAGAATTAGGCTCCCGGTGGAATTCTTTATGTCACAAGCCATGAACACTACTGTTTAATGTACACTCATGCTCCATCTGCTTCCGTTTCCATTACTTGCATCTCCTAACCAGTTTCTCATGCACACTTTCCAGCTCCATGCTGTGTTTTCTATTTATTGAATACATTTCTCACTTCAACATTTTTCCACCTGAGCTGGCAGTTGTGGCTTTTATGGCTGTACACATGCAGGTCTCCTTAGATTATGAACTTCATATTTTTTCATTTGCCTCATGCTTCAGTTCTCCAGCTTAGTAGGCCCTAAAATGTGCAAATTGAGAAGTGTTCTGTGGAAACCATTGCTATTCAAGGCCATTGACTTGTCATCAATTAGATTAAAACATTGGTTTACAAAAATAATGTTTCTCTTTACTTCATAAAAAATAAAACACTAGCAAAAGGGAACCCAGCTGTGCTAAGAAGCGAATTACTTTATGTGGGTAAGCAAACATCTTCTGGTCAGGATGGCGATGTATTATTCAAGTGCACTTTACTACATCAGTTTTGAAGTAATGTGAATGTTATATGTTGTTTCTAAGTAAAATAAGGGAGTGGAAGAGACTAAAGACAACTTATTTTTGTTTCTTTTTCTTCTTCAAACGTGAGTTATTTGGGTTCTTAAAAACATGCTATCTGCAGTTCTGTGGGTAATAATAAGCACACTGAGTGACAAAGTCTTATTATATTGCCTTAAATTGTTACATTTAAGGAAACTTACAAAAAAATATCCCAGAGTTCTGAGCTATATAAAACTACAAATTACCCAAATTTTAAAATGGCCATTGATTTTAAAAATGAGAGAAGATAGGAAAAAGCATCAATATAATATTTTCTTGTTTTAACCAATACCATTAAAAAGCTTGTGTTTTAGCAGCCCCCCCCAAAAAAAACGTGTATAATAGTTTGTTAACTAGTAAGATTTTCCATGATTAGAAGTATTTTAATTTTTCTGGTATGTATTCATTGCATGTAGTACCATTCAAAAACATTCTCAAACAGTGTGTAATATTCTTTAAGCATAGCATCTATATCTTCTTGCCCTCTTTTTCTCCCCTCCTATTAGTCCCCTCTTGTTCTTCCTGGCAATTATATTTCTATTTTTAACTCATATAATATATAAATACACACTCACACATATCTACACAAAATCTAAAATCCACAAAAGAGACAAACATGATTATTTATCTTTCTAAGACTGGTTTGGTATATCCAATTACATCCATTTTCTTGAAAGCAACTTAACTCCTTCATTCTACTTTATAGCAGGAAAAAACCTTCATTTTGTACAAACACCATATTTTCTTTAATCATTTTTCATCCAGAAACCTAGGGCAGGTGGTTCCATAATTTAGGTAGAAATAGAGCTACAGTAACCATAGGTGTGTCTATTTTTCTGTGATATGTTCACTTAGTTCTCTTCAAAATAATATCCAGAAATAGGATAACAGGGTTCTATGGTAGTTTCACTTTTAGTTTTTTTAGGATCCTCCATATTGAATTTCATAGAGAACAGGCTAGTTTACATTCCTACCAGCAGTGTGTAAGAGTTCCCTTTTGCATAACTAGAAAATGTACGTCTTCAAATCATAAGAAATAATCTGGATATGCTGGCTTCTGACTTTAATTCCAGTACTTAGAAGGCAAATTCAGGCAGACCACTGGGAGACTAAGATAGATCTAGAAGACAGAGAGAGAGAGAGAGTTCTAGGCCATGCTGTACTATAAAATGAACCCTTGTCTCAAAAAATCATAAGAAAAAAGTTTATATTCTACTTCCATGGGCAGGTGATTTCTTCCATTTTGCTCTTCAAGATCACATACATTTCCTTTTAATCATTTGTTATCAGCCCAAGTACTTCAAAAACATGCTCTTCTATAACATCCTTTTTAATGCAAATATCAGACAGAATGTTATCAAAAGCAAGAAATGGCAGAACCGGTTGCCTTAATACAAAAGTAGCATTTAAATATCCTGCTGGCAGATGCATTTGCCAAGAAATGTCTAATGTAATAAATTTAGACAATTTAACCAGCATGGTAGATTTGTCCATTTTTACTGTCAAGCATCAATGCTGGCATTTAACCCAAGTGGAAAGAGACACATGACTAAATTTACAATGAAAGATTCCAAAATTATTAGAGGTTTTCAAATAAGATGTTTTACTGGCTCACAGGCTAAATATACATCCATACATATGTAACACATAGTTGATGGGCTCATTATTACGGTGTGATAAAAAGTCATCTTAGTCTTGTGGTCTTTGAAAGAAGAAAATCCTAGTGTAGTTTCCTTTTGCTATTAAATACGTTCTAGAAACTTAAATAATGCACAAAATACACAGGAATCAGCCAAATGCGGTCTAACCCTATCAAATACAGGTCAGTGCCACCATAGCAGTCAGTTGAAATTTCCCCTGGTAGAGCTGGTGAACATTCTGGACACATAGAAAGCCTAAAATTGAGGCAGAATTACTCTGGCATTGTATAAATAATCTAACTGTGACCTGTGAGGTTAAAACCTATAATTGAAGTGATACTTCAAAGCAATGACTACTTTTTCAATGCTATTTTGTGCATCCAGATAGGAAGATGACTTGTTGGGGTTTTGTCGGCCAGGAATAGTACTGAAAAAGTGAAATTTTCAACAGCTGCTGGTGCATTTGTGCTCTGACAAATTAGAAGCTAAATCAAAGCATTAAAGAACATCAAAGACTTAATTTAATGCAAAAACAAGTACTCCAACTGGATCTATTTTACAGTGAATTAATAATGCAGATTTGCACCGAATGTAAATGCTCTGTTTTTTTAAGGTTTGGAAGAAAAAAATTTGCTTACAAAATATAAGATCTGTAAAAAAAAAAAAAGAAAGAAAGAAAGAAAGGAAGAAAATCACTGTGTAACTTCACAAAAGCAATGCAAAATAATGTGTTGTGGTGAGTAAATTCTAGAAATTTACTACATAATTGGCTCTAAAAATTTTAATGTGTATTTATTACCAAAAATTCAGTACACATTACCATGAACTTCAAGGCAGGATAGTTAACAGTTGTACCAATGGGCTCAGTTATAATGCTACTTAACAATTGCCCCAGATGCTGCAAGAGTTCTTTGTCGGTAGTTTTTATATAAGCAAAATAAATGTAAGTGCACTGACTACTCCCGCTGCTCTGCCAACGCATACATATTTACCACATTGCCTAACTACGTGCTTGCCAGCAGTCCTTTACAAAGATGGAACTGCCTTGTAAGGCTATTAGTGGAAATTAAAAATGCAAGCATGAAAACAACTTTATTAACGCTAGTGCTAACATGAAGAATAAAGACAAATAGTTCTGAGATGGTTCTGTAACTCCTTGGAAATGCACATAAGTGTAACTGTCCACACTACTTTCATTAAAGCATAATTGTGTTTAAAGATAGCCATGAGCATGTTTCTGGGACCTGTCAGCAGATATCTTAGGCTAGACTTATCTTATTTGTTTTCACAGTCTTAAGTATTATTGTGGTCCAGAATTTTCCTCTGAATATCGCTAAGCATTACCATAAATACAAAACTTTCAAGAAAAAAGTGAAACAAGTATGTTTTTTAAATTCTGTGGTGATCGTTTTCCTCTTAGAAACTGAAGTTCTCATGGTGAGACTTGTATGGTATTATATTAGGCATTATAAAATTAATACTGCTATACTCGGTTACTTTTAAAAATATTTAATTGTATTATTGTTTAAATTTTATACTAAAAAACTCACATTATCACTAAACTGATATTTGCACAAGTTTTTAGAAGTAGTCGATGCCCAATTCTTTTCATGGAGAGGGGCTCACTCTGTCAAACCACTCTGGAGAGAAGTATACAACGTGTCTGCGCCCTGCTGTAGACAGAATGCTCAGTTTCAAAGTACTGAGTTTGTATCTATTATATATTACAATAAAGCCCCTTCCTCATTAATTTTACTGAAGTCTCCAGATGGGAAACAAAATATTAATTTTGTTCAGCCTTAGGCATTGTTGACTGTTAAGGTGCTCACTAAATCACTGACCTTATTCACATTAATATTAGATTTCTACTATAAAAATTTAGGACCCTTGGGTATGGGGTTCAGTTTGTCATAAGTATAATTAATTGTTTTTAAAAATGATTAATTTGTCAAAATGGCAAAAAAGAAAATATTGGGGCAGATGAGGCTCTCGAGCAAGCTAGCCTACCTTAAAGTCATGGTAATACTCATGAAATTATGCAAATTAATTGACTCTTTCAATGTTGCATAAAATGCTGCTTCTAGTACAGTGCATGGAACATTAGGCTGTTCATCCAGCAAAAAAAAAAAAGAAGAAGAAGAAGAAAAAAGTTGCATTTCAGAGGCAGGGGTCTATATAAGCCAGGCCTTGGAAAGACCCCAGATACACTCTATTCTCTACAAAACAGTTGGCTTTCAACCGTTGCATGAGGAACTTGTGCTGTTTATTACAATTTTTCCTCAAGCAGTTGTCAAGGAAAAAAAATAAAAAACAGCTATGTCTTGTGGGTTTTCCCTTCTTTTAACACAAAACAAAGCAAAAAACCCTGGAAGATGCTTTCACCATTGAAACATGAGAAAGGAACATGACATTTATAAAATCATTTAGCAATACAAGCTTTCACAAAGATACAATCATCTAAACAAGACAGAAAATGATATCATTTTATGTTTTTTCAATAATATTCTCCTGATATTTAGTAGAGTTCCTAGGCTTTAAAAATATATAACAAGAGCAAAATTAAAATCAATTACCTCAGAGTAGGGATCCTGTAAAAAGTAACTCAAAAGTCAATTTTTAGGGATTAAATTAAGAAAACAAATTAATGAAAAATTTAGGTTCATAAATAAATTTTTATTTTAAATTGTTTCTAGAAGACAAGTGCCATAACTCAGAAATAGTAAAAATTAAATTTTAAAATTAACCAAATTTGCCCAGCGTAGCCCTCAGACCTCCCTTATGGTAATAACAGAATCTCCCATGTGAGATTAAAGCATGCACCAAAAAAAGAATACCCTCTCTTTGCAACTGTGTCTCCATTAGACAAATGAACTCATGTAATCAATTATTATGGTTTGAGGCAACAATTCCAGACTGGGACTAGCAGACATGTATTAATTTTCAGCTCTCCTCCGTCTATAAGTCTATATCAAGAAACATTTCTCAACACTCGCATCACAACACTATAGTAACCCCTTCCTCAGAATTTTATGGTGTGACTTTTCTGAATTTTATACTGGTTTTAAACTGGTTCACAACTTGATTGTGAAGCAAGAATATATGATCTTTACCTTGTAAACATTTTATCTTAATGTTTACATAAAATTGAGTAACCTGGGCATGATGATGCACACCTTTAAGCCTGGCCCTTGAGAGGTGGATCTCTGTGAGTTTCAGGCCAGCCATTGCTACACAGCGAGACCCTTTCTGAAAGACCAACAAAGTGCAGGGATTCCGCGGCCATTATTAACTGAAGGGCTCTGCAGAGAGCTCCATGCTTTGCTATGATTTTATCATGTTTATACTTTATACTTGCATTATGGTCAATGAAAAAGTCAGGGCATAATAAAGTGGGCACTAGAAATAGCACTTAATCTGTTTTCAAAGATAAAAATCAAATTTAAATATTTAACTTTTTAAAATTTAACTTGTCAAAGAGTTCATTTTTTTTTTTTCTGGCTTTGAGACAGAATCTCACACAGTAAGTCAGACTATCTTAAAATGCAGCTATAACCCAGGCTGGCGTCTAACTCATTGCAATCCTCCTGCCTCAGCATGAAAATACCTTAAAATATTTCTGTTAATTCTTTAAGAATCATAAATGCATACAATATATTCTAAGTCTGTTCACCCTCAACTCCTCCTTCTAACTCCTTATTGTTCTACCCTGCACACTCTTTTCCACCCATTCCCAACTTCATATCCTCTTTTTTCTACCTATAATCTACTCAGTCCAATTTGAACATCAACTATTTTTAAAATAACATGCTTTGTTTCAATTTGTTCTGTGTTTTGAGACAGGATCTTCCTACATATACCCTGGCTGACTTGGTATTCATTATGTTTTGCATGCTTGTACTTGTTTTAATTTAGAGCAATCCTCCTGCCTCAGTCTCATTAGGCAGATGACAAGGGTACATATACCATCATACAAGCTGTTTCGATATCACAGTTCCCCAGCTCTAAACTGTCAATTGTAAAACCAATATCTATTCTTAGTTCCTGATACATTTGCTAAGAGTACTATAAACCAAGTGACCATGCTGTGCTTTTGAGCTCAAATTTCATTTTTTAAGTCACAGGTTTTAAATTTGCTCTCCATTAACACAATTCAGAGAGGCTTAGAATTTTATTGATATCACCAATTATCAATATATTCGATATTAACAATCTTGTCTTACTTATTTTAAATGTACATTAACAAGATGGGTTTTCCCACCTGCCCTGCTCATTAAAAGCTTCACTGTACAGTATCTAAGCAACTTTCTTTTGTTTTCTGTATTAATCATCTAGACTTTATTCTTTTATATGTATCTTACTGGAGATTCAAGTTTTATAAATTCTTTTTTTTAATGTTAGCTACAGTTTATTAATGTTGTACCCCAGCTGTTGCCCGCTCCCTCCCTGATAATGCTGAGTTACTATGATCCTGTTCCAAAGCTCCAGTTTCAGGGCTGGAAAGATGGTGGTTAAGAACCAGCACTGCTCTTGCAGAGGACCTGGGCTCAATCCCCAGCACCCACATCACCATGCAGCTCACAACCACTTGTAGTTCCAGCTCCAGAAGACCCAGCACCCTCTTTTAGCCTCCACTATCACTGCACTTATGTGCACAAACCCACAGGTAAACAAAAGCATAATCAGATAATTAAAAATTAAATAAATCTTAAAACTCCAGTTGCACACACTCATTCTGCCTAAGGTAGTTCTAACTCCAACTGGGAGGTCCCAGCTAATTGGTCAAACAGACCCTAGGCAATTTAGGCTATGTTAATTTTCACCAACATCTGAGTTCTGTGTGGATTCTGCTTTTAATGTACAATTATAAAGTGGCACTGGTTAATATCTACAAACAGGTGGCTTATTTGGCCATGTTCATGAATTGACCTCCTGATGCCCTGGGTGTCAGGGTGTCTGCTTATTACTAACCCCAAGAGTAAGTCATCCCAAGCTCTTTTAAAGAAGTCATCTTTCACATACATACAAGTGATCACTAGCACCACGTACCAGACTGAACACACAATCTCTCTATTCTGCAGCTGTACAATTGTCAATTGTACAAATGTGCCATGAGGAGCAGATATGAAAATAAGATACGGATAAAGCCAACATCAATTTTTATTTCCTGATGCATTTGCTACGAGCAATACAAACCAAGGGGCCATGCTGTGCTTTGAACACAGTTTTCATGCCTTGATTCTGCCAGAGATAGCTTCCATGTCAGCTGATTGGTGGTTTCCTAGACAATAGACTGCTTAAGGTGAGGGATTAAAATCAGGATAAATTAACCAGAAACTAACAGAGGTGCACAAAAAGCTGAGCATATTCTATGTGGTCATTTTGTGCATTCCAGAAAAAGAATAAAACATGTCTCCTAGCTGTAAAAGACCACTGTTTACTCAGTGGCTAGTACATGTTATCTGCCATTGCACTTAAACTTCACAATCATCTTACCAGTATTTGCTTTGCCTGTATCTTCTTTGGGGAGAGTAGGTCATGGAGAGGTCAAATATACTGGAGGGGCTCAAAGCACAACTAGTACAAAGCACAGAGAGCTTGATGATGTCCCAGAGTTCTTCCTCCCGGGCTTGTTGTCTTACTGCTCCCCATTACTAATTCACATTGTCTTTTTCACCAGGAAGATTCCCTAACTATCTCCCTCGCCCTCAAAGCACCATAACGCATGCCGTAGCACTTCATTGAAGATCTTCTGCTTCCAGAGGACAGAAGCCTGTGTTTGTTTTCATACAGCAGCAACTGCATCACCTGGCATACAACAGTGGTTAGGAAATGTTTGAACAAAAACATCTGAAAGAGGCCAGAACCTATATATCAGTCTCCCTATCAATGTTTCCTCTTAATACTCCAAAACATGTATTTTGTGTGAGATAAATTGCTTTTTCAGAATCTCAGAGCCTAGACATAAAGCCTTCATTTGCCCAAATTAAAATGATCAATCTGATCCACTTCCATAAAGTCTTCAAAAGGGACAGTAGGAGTCAATCAATTTATGCCCTGGAAACTCTCTCACACACCAGAAAGCCCAGGTTTGTTTCTGAAGCTGTGCTATGGATTAACAATCCACACACAAAAAAATAAATAAATAAATAAATAAAGGACCAAACAACACATACTCAACAACTTCATTTGCATTACAAGTAGGTAGCCTGCCATGGTATTTTGCTACCCCACTGACACGTTGCCAGGGAACAACAGAAGAATAAAAACCTGTGTGTCTACTCACAGGTGAGGAGCAGAACTTGAATAAAATGAAGCTGCTATTCAATCTGTTATTCAGCTCACCGCATAAACACACGCCCGCTCTTCTTCCCCAGCCACGAGAAGAAGGATGACAGGGGCAGCCACCTGCCAACTGGAGGTCCCCAGCATGGAAGGACCCTGAGGTTCTGGACATGCCGAACAGAATGTTGAAAAAGAGCAAAGAAAAGGAGGTAGTGGCGTGGAGAAGAAACTTCTATACCCAGCCAGAAAAAAGGCATTTCAAATGTGACAGCAGCACCTCAGAAAGAGAGAGCGGAAATGGGGCGGTAGCAATCACCGTGGCAGCCTGAACTAGCCAGGGGACAAAAGGGTGATCCGTTAAAGCAAACAAATTAAAAAAAAAAAAAAAAAAACTTTCTCAACAAACACTTATTAAATGTACATAATCTGTGCCTGTTTTGAAGTCAGTTGTCATGGTTCTTGGCTGATTTTGTTTCATCCCTGCAAAGCATCCCTCAAAAAAGAAATTCTGCTGATAAATAAGGCATGCTGAGTGCAATGACTTGTCCATGTATATTCCCCTGGTAAGAGAATCAAGGAACCTAAACTTGAAACCCAAATCTATCTGACCCTGAAGTCCTCCTGTGCTGTCTGCACTGCATTGTCTTGCCAAGGTGCACTGCCATCTCCAAGAATCCCAGTCTTCTACCAACCATCTCTTTTCCAAATCCAGAGTCAAAGAGACCATGCAGAGCTGTATAATTCTGGTTTTATTTAGACCCACTTTCCTCTCTCTCCAGTGACCTGATGAAATTTTGTGGGGCTCTCCCTACCCACACCACCCTTCCTCCTCATGATAATGTCCCTTATTCAAGAAAAGTTATAAAAAGCACTCCGCTAGACAGTCCTACACTAGGGGAGCACATTATCACAGCACCCACCGCCTTTTTTTGTTCCCTCAACTTGTTACACAGTGAATGAGAAGCCAGAGGAAGCCTGGGTTTCACAGAGACTCTGTCTTTCCTTCTTGTCCGTAATGAGGAGCTACTTCCGTTCCTGCACAGACCAGAAACAGTGGCATCAACAAGCTCCTTAGCAGTGCAGAATCTCATCTTTCCAGATGGACTGAAGCAGTCCACATGCTTAAGTGTAAGGCATTTGCGTGCATTTCATTGCATGGAAGAAAATTTCTCATTAAACCTCAAGCCATTAGAAGAAGGCATTCTGGGATCTTTGAGGGCAAAACAAGCCAAAAGCTTACACAGGTGATAGTAGTGACTAGAGGGAACACTTGGCCAGTTGCTTGACAAAAGTACAAAAGGAGGGAGTGTGTTTGTCCCATTGTTCTAATTAGATCACTGTAATTCAGTGTTCCTGCCTATTACCTAAAGAAAGCTGCACGCTGGGTCTGAAATCTCATCTATTAAATGGCTTCTGGCTGTGTTGACAGGTGAGAGAATTCTAAGCTGCTTGCAAGATTCTGAGACAATACTTTATCATAAATGCTCTTTAAGGGAGATATTAAGACATCTGAAATCAGATGTTGTTCTAGGAGAATGGGGTACCACACAACCGTATAATAATTATGGATAATGACACTTTTCCAGGCGAGATTATACTAATAAGGTGTACCGACAAATATAATTTCATCTTTAATATGGGATAAAATCTTCATTTCAATAAAAACATAGAAGAAAAGGAGTCAGTATCTTGGGCATAAACTATCATATTTGTCCATATTAAAAGCTTCCTAAGTGTTTTTAAACTTAGAGTACAAAGATGCCATGAATGACTGAATAATAACATTTCTACATAGAGTATAAAGAACTACTAAAATGTCATAGTTACTCCACAATTAGAATTCAGAACACTAAGAACTGTAGCGCACAAAGCCTAGTTTTGTCACATGAAGGTCAACTAGATATCTGGTTTTGATGGTCATTAATATATTTTCAAACATTAGTCATGACAGTTGTGTGCAGCTGTCCCAAGATACTGCAATTTAGCCTCAACACATCTTTCCTGACATTCCTGAAGCTTAACTGGCTAGATGCAGAGCAGAGAAAGAAAGGGCTATAGTGGTAAATAGCAATGGCATGGATCATCCTGCAGTTTATGAAGTTCAGACTGTCAGCAAATGGGAGAAGAGATAAATTCTATTGTAACAATACTAGGTTTTATCATAGACTTTATCCAAACCACAAAATGTTGGATAATAGCAAAGATATGAATGTATTTTTAAACTGTAATCTCTCCATGTGTAGTTGAAGCCTGATACAGCAGTCTTGTCCACAACAAAAGCCTGGACACTGTTTGTGGCATTTACAAAAAGCATCTTCCATGACAGGCATAAAAGAGAACCAAGACAGAAAAGATTAAGGCAGCAAGAGAGGACTTTCTTGAAGTATTTGTACTTTAGAAATAGTAGAATCCACATAAACTACAACTTAGTTGATACTTTGAAAAACATTCTGAAAAGTGTGATTTCCTTGGGGAGAAAACTGCAATTAATATGCTGAACATGTGTATAGAGCAGCATAACATAATTACTGGTGAATTCTGTGCTTTAAAGTGACAAGCACTTGCCTAAGAACCTTAAATATTTGCTAATTCCTTTGATACTTACAGTAATTCTGTGACACATACCTTACTAACACTGTGACCTCTTTTACATATGAATAAACAGAGGGATATCCATGTCTCATCTCAAAGTCACCAAAAAGCAAGAAAGTGATCCATGACTTGAGCCAAGAACATCTGACTTCAGAGGTAGATTTACCCCTGCAGGTGATGCACCAATGTGCAGGTAAAAAACAGCAATGACTTAATGATCATTTCCCACATCGAATTCCTGAATGCTAAGCTGGTATGATGGGAGGCTTATTTCTCATAAAGCTTTAGCAGAATCGTGTCTTACTGTTCTGAATAGTAACCAATTTTCCTGTTTGGATTTTTCAGATCTCCCTGTATATTCATATTTACTTGCTCAAGTGTATATATCCACATTCCTGACACATAAAAATATGTGCATATTCAAAATAAGCATATGATTTATTATTAGCACCAGAAAATTTTAAGTGGACTTAACGTATTTGTAATAAGTTATGTAATGGTATTTTCCTCAACAATGAAAAATGTTACTACATTTTCTGTTAACGCAGTTCAAGTCCTTCTCATTTCCACAAGAGATTGCAGAACAAAGTAGATAAAACAGAAAATGTGCTGGGAGTGATTTACAACTGTACTCTAAAGTCAGCTTCATTGGCTCCTGTTTAAGGGATATTCACAATCAAGTCAGAATGTTTGATAAATCATTATTTTAACCAAAGATGAGGATAATTGTGGTATTACCCCCCAAAAGGATACCTCTCCTCTCTCTCTCTCTTTCCCTCTCCCTCTCTTCCCTGTTCCCTGCCATCTCTCTCTCTCTCTCTCTCTCTCTCTCTCTCTCTCTCTCTCTCTCTCTCTCTCTCTCTCTCTCTCTCTCTCTCTCTCTTTTTGCATTTTGAGACACAGTCTCATGACGTAGCTCTGGCTTTCCTGGAACTCACTATGTAGACCAGGTTAGCCTTGAATTCAAAGAGATCCATCTACTTCCCTCCTGTGTGCTTGGATTTAAAGACCCGGTCCTCCACACCAAGTCTAATAACACTTTGTACCACAGGCTAAAGGATATCATCTGTAAGACAAGGCAACAGCTACAGCTATGGCTGTGTTTAAATCACAGACTCCCCAATAGTCAACGGCGGCTATCAGAAAGCACTTAAATTTTATACAGTAAGTAATGTTTGGCTAATCCCATGATAATTGTAAATGTTTCATAAATCTGTATAAACTCTACTGTTCTCTGTCATAACCCAGACTTAGTAGGCAAATTTCTGAAAAATATCCTGCAAGGTATGCGCCAAACCTTTGGACTAATTTAGATGGTTTTCTTAAGCCATGACTTGAGGTTCCATCCCAAGACACAGGAAGGTGACCATCAATATTTACTCTAAGTTGTGCCTTACCACTTAAATAACTGAGGAAGTTGGAGAACACTTGTTACAGAATTTATTTCAACTTAAATTCTTTTTATGTGATGAACACTTGACTCTAAATGTCAACACCACCTTAGCTCCTGGAACTACAATGGTTTATCTTGAGATTTAAGCTAATAAATACTTTGACTTCTTTTTTTACTGAAACACCTGAATCAACTGAATCTTTGGAGTTCTACATTAGCAAAATTAATAAAAGTTCAGTATTTTCAAACACTTAAAACATGATTTCAACAAAAAAACAAATATAAATGCTAACAAACTTTTCCATTTGTTTGTGCTACCAAATTCAAATTCAAATACATTAAATAATTGTTAGTATTCTCAAAAGGCACGCACACTAAAACATTTTATTAATATCCCCTGAGGAAGGAGAACACTTACATAAGGTAAAAATCAAAGACATTACTTTTAATTTTGTATTTTGTCTAAATAAGAGTGCACAATTTTTTAAACTTCTTTTCTCCTATATCCACTTTTATAAAATCATGTAAATTCTGACTATTTTACTCCTATATACAAAATAGCATATATTTTTACATTTTCAGAAAATTAATTCTTCATTTGGAAAATATTGATTTTTTTAAAGTAGGAGTTTATGTTAGATCAGAAATTAATGTTACTTTTCAAAGCTATGAGTGTTTCATACATATAAAATATAATATAATACAATTACAAAATTGTTACCAAACTCAAAAAGTATGAAATTTTCTGTTGATAGTGGTGACTTGTAAACAGGGAATGGTTAGGTTTGAATTTAACTGCGTGTTCCTTCCATGCAAGCTTTTTAATTTATTTTGAACATGTAGGAAAATGATGTCTGTGAAGTTAATGATATAAGAGCAAGGTGGCCAGCGCATCACAGATATGAATTTGCTTCTGCTTTATAAAGTACCTGCACATAAAGGTGCAGAATTATAAATCAGACCCTCCTGTGCACACAAACAAAATTCGTGGGACATTTTCATTCATTCTGACCTAATACCTTTGGGTTTCTGAACAGTCATTTTTTGTGTGTCTGCATAGGAGAAGCAGAACCTTGGGTTGAGATGTGACAACCAAGTAGCATGTACTTGTTCCACTTAGGAAAGAGAGTCAACCGTGTCTGCTAGTTTTATGAAATTTAAATGTCCTGTTTTGTAAAACTATATACATTGCATCTCCCTTCTGTGAGGCCCACCAGGGCACCCATGAAAAGAAGATGTATCTCAGTAGGGTTTTCCTTGTAAAATATTTAAATGAAAAATTGAGTATTTTAAGGCTTTTACAATCATTCTTTTTCATCATGCAATAAAATATTCATACAATGCAAAAACACTGTAGTTGTAACAGCATTTTAATTTTAAAAATAAGCAATACAATAGTGATTCCCAAGAATGCAATGCAATCAGATGAAGGAAATATCAAGAGAAAAAAAGGAAATTATATTTTTAATCTCCTAGAATTTAATATTTAACAAAAGTACCCTTCACTTTTATTTCGAATGAAAGCCTTTTCTTTTTATTAGAGAAATGGAGTCAAATTTAGTAGGCATAGCACGGATTCCTTGCTTGTTTTATAGGTTCGCAATCTTGCAAAGTGGCATTATCACTTTATTATTCTATTGCTTTAACTTATTATGTAGCTAAGTCCTCAAACCCAGAAAGACGCTTCCATTAACTACTTAGGAAGTAATTTGGATTACTTATTGAATTGGGGCTAGACCATTTCATTATAAGAAGAGCTGGTGAGGGTAGCTCTATTAAAAGCTGAAAGAAGTATGCAAATAAAAAAAAATCTTAGAAGTTTCCTAGAGGAAGAATGTTTTTAATACCTCCAAGTTGTTTCACGATATAAAAGAGAGAGAGAGAGAGAGAGTAGATTTGGCTTGTTTGTAAAAGGTATACAATAGGTAAATTAAATGTAAAAAGTGCAATGTGTGTCCAAATGAAAACAACATAATGAAACAACCAACGTAACATAAGCATTTACATCCTGTATAATCAAAACCTAAAGTGATTTTTGTCTCCATGTGGCGGGGGGGGGGGGGGAGGAAGATCTCTGGTTAAAGGGGTTGGCTTCTAGTTAAACTAGATCCACAGGTCACTACATAGTTCAAAGAAAAACTTGTTTTTGTTTCCTTTATTAGAAAATATGTGCTGGCACCGTTATGGTAAAATAAATTAAGTAAAGTCCATATGCTGTTACAACTTAAATCAGAAGTCATCCGTGGCCAACAGTGTTTTCGAAAACAATCCTGTTTTTAGCTTGATTATGCAAGCACGTGGACCTGTGCTTATTACTCACATGTTCCATATCTTAAGAGAACTTTTGAGTTATTGGGAGTTTGTAATTTTTCCTAAAAATAAATTTCCTGACATGTAAGAGTATGTTCCTTAATGTTTCATCAGTTAAAAAAAAGACAAAAAAAATGAGACATTTGACATACATAAGGAGGTTGCCTTTGATGTCATCCAACTTTGTTTTAAAGTTAAATATTAGAACTCTGCAGGAATCAGTCCCATTGGGCAGGCAGGAGTTAATCTGAGTGTCAGTTTCTAGAGGAATATGTGTCAGCAGGGGGCATCCGGATGTGAGAAACCTCTGGGTCACCTCCCTGTTGGTGATCTACCTATATCTATCTACCTTGTCTTGGGCTTAAATCATTATGCTTCTGGGTGCCCTCTTGACTCTTACATCCAGGGATCCTGACACTGTTTTAGCAAGCTGGCCTTGCTCTACAGTGAGCCTGACTTTGACCTACCACTCTGAGTCAAACATTCTGCTGTATGTTTCGCTTTGCTTCCTGTTTGCTATGTCTGTGCTAGCCTTAGCCTCAAGCTATTTCTACAACCAGATCTGGGTTGAACTCTGTTTGATGTTTTGGCACTTCCTTGTCTAAGACTAGCTCCTACCAATTTATTTGCTCTACCAAAGAAGGAAAGGTCACAGCCTACCCCCTTTACATATTTAGATTCCAGCACTCTATCAAAGTTTCTAAGTTCTTAAGCTGTTAGTCTTATGCCTTCATAGTGTATAATCTAAGGTTGTCAGCATTTAGTCAATAAATTCAAGATATCAAGAGTTAGGTCTTTAAGAATATTTGTATTTTCTCAACCTACTAAACTTAATAAAATTAGCTGACTTTTCAAGCCACCTTTTATGTATGCTTTCTTTGAACTTTATACTTTATTTATACTTCCTTGAACTGTAAAACTGTGAAAGGCATATAAGAAGACAAAGCAGACAAGCCCTCTAACAGAGCTTCACACTGTCAAATCCTGTTTTTGTAAGCACGATGTGAGATGAAGGCATCCAATAAAAAAATTTTGATTACAGCAGATAAAGTTCCAGTGCCCATGCAAAGCTTCTATCTGTGCTCACTGCTACCCATTGGTTTCCTGTCTATTAAAACCAAAAGTACACATTCTTCCTAATGTACACAATAGGAAGATGTCCATTATGGTTAAGTAACTGGGATAACTACCTTCGTACAAAACTTAGCAATAAAAAAAAAAAAAAATCAGTCAATAGTCGTAAATGCATTTTACTTACTCAGTACCTGAAAGAATAAAATCATGTACATTTGTAAACCCCATAGTGACTTGTAAAGTCCATTAACAAACACTGCATATTCAAACACTTTCTGAACAATATTCTGTAAACAATAATAATCTAAAAGAACTGACAAAATATTAAGTTCAAAACAATCGGTGAATGAGTCATGGGAATTATTTTAAAGTTCTTAGATAAACTGTAGTTCAGAAAATTCAGGAGTCCCAAGCTGGGTCCTCTGAACAGTCATATTGGTCTACTTCTGCATGCTTGCCTGGGAAACCTACCACCACAGAAGATAAACACGACATAAGAAAGCTGAAAAGTAAAAGTGCTTTCAGAATGACTCTGGACTACATCCTGTTAGTTTGCTGACTTAAAAAGAAACAAAAGTCTGTTTAAAAAAAAAATAGTTGATATCTTCCTCCATTCTCACAAAATGGTATTGTTCTGAGCTCCCATTAAGAAATGTCACTGGGAATCACTAGATATCAGACTCAGTTCCCAACCCTGGTTTAAAAATCAAATTATAACCTCACCTCTTTCATCTTATTAATTTCCTTTTGAAGGCACAGGCATCTAAAAGTCTTGGAATGTATTACCTAAGAGTCTTCCATAAAAGCTGTAAATCATTACATGTTAGTAGCGACTTAAGGGTAGATGTACTAAAATGCTTCCCCTGGGACATGGGAACCTTCAGCAGCAGCAAGATGCTTAATGGATTCTCTCTTTTCACCTTCTCTGATACTCTTAGAAGCTGAACAACAGTAAATGCTCAATGTATTTTTTTATTATTATTCATACTTAACCCTAAATGGATTTTTTTATGTTCAAGTAAAGATGGAACGGAGGGGGTCAATAATGCAAATTTACAAACAAAATTAAGTCCTCTAGAGAGGAATCGTTTAACCTCTTTCTCGCTCTCCTGTCACCTGCCTTCTTTGCCTATATCTTCCCCAACTGCCTGTGGCAGCCCCTCGAAGGCCCCAAACTTCATGTCCAGTGTAAACCTACTCCAAGTTCTAGATTCACAGAACCAACCTGACTTCAAAATACAATTCTGAATGTGGCAGAGTTGTGGTGACATTTTGGCCAAGTTGGTGTCTGCAAGGTTGTTGACGGTGAGGCAGGTGACTGATAGAAGCCACTGCAATAATCCTTTGATGAAGTCATTGAGAAAGTTTGTCCTTGTTCCTTGGGAAACTGCTTTATAGCTTGGATGTAAAGGAGTTATCAACAGATCAGAATGTTGCTTTTGTTTTCTTCCACATGTCTCACTTTTGAGAGTTTTACTAGAACAAGTGCCTGAAAAATGTAATGATTGATGAAGGAGAAATACTCCAAACAAGAAGAATAAAAATGGATCAACTGTTTATTTAACATCATGTATCTAAAGAGAATTCAGTTCTTTTTATATTTTCCACTTGTATTCATATACGAGAAAACGCTCATGAAGTTTCATAGGGCAAAAACAATAAACACCAGGACTTGTAATTTTTCGTAACTTGAGATAGCCTGAAGATCTCTAACTGTTGGGGGGCGGGGGGCTAGGGGGCACGGTATATCCTGGCATTTTCTAATTTCAACCAGCCTGCCTTGTAAAAGGGAGCTATTTGGGGGACATTCACCACTGCAGGAGGCAGAATGTTTCTGTCCCTTTTAAGATGGCTGTTTTTTAACCCAAAGACGCATTTCTCTTTTCTAATCATATTAGGTCCTTTCCACCATGGATGTCCATAAAATGTGAGGATGAATATAAATTACTGTCTGACTAGGAATACCCAGTGAAACATCCTGGAAACACAGGATAATCAACTTTCTGGAATAGGAGCCGGTAAAAACCTGAGTAGTGAGAGGGCTTTCAGGCCAACAGCACTGTCTGTCTGTTTGGAGGTGTTCATTTGTTTGTTTCTTTGTTTTTGTCTCTGTTTCTGTTTCTGTTTTTGTTTTGGCTTGCCTGCTTGCTTGGTGGGGCAGGCAGTAATCTACTGTATTAAAAAGAATAAAGAAAGAAAGAAAAGGACTCTTCTTTTATACGATATTTTGGACTGTTTCATTTTTCTCTTTCAGGAAATTGGCATAATATTAGGAAAAAGGGTTACAAAAAAAATCAGCTTTTTTTTTCTTTTACTGTGGTTAGACTACATTTTTAAATGTTTTTGTAGTATCTTGATATACAGTGCAATTTTACCTCTATGTATTAATGTACATGGCCAGGGATATGGCTTTTTCAGTATATTTCCACTGTCTTATACCTCTGTGTTAATAGACTTGTGAGGTTACATCCTATGCACATTTACTTCAAGCACTTAAGCTAATTTGATGACTTATAATTATTATTTCATTTTTATCAATCTTTTATTACATAGAAGCAATAAGTTTAAGAAACATTGCCTCTTTAATGGATATATTTTTAATTTCATATGTGCAACAATACAGGTAAACAAACTTTTTGAGGCAGGAATGCTTTCCAACACATGGAACACAATTCATCACTGTGTGTTCTGTCACATGGCTTAGAAGCTGCAGGTTAAGCAAATTACCTTAGGGAATTTATTCTTAATTCTGCCCATCACATAAGTGAATTATCCACTCTGAGTCTTTTGGTGAAGACTGCATTTCTTTTTTCTAGCTACCTTCCTACTTAGCAGCCTAAAGGGACCCATCACATCAGCAACACCTTCTATGCGCTGTCGCATCCCAGCTTGAACACACTAAACTCAAGGCCTTTGAAATCTTTAAAGCCAATCATACGTAAGACACATTCTATACAGCAGGGCTAGCTGGCTACACTTCAGCACCAAACAATATTTCCAGCTTTCTGATATACATGTGTCACCTCTTTGTGACAAATAGCTGGTATTAATTAGGCACTAGACTTGGTGAGATTGCTGTTATTAACTGAGAGAAGATGGGTTGGATTTAATTGTGTGTGACTTCAAAGTCAAGTGACTGATATTTCAAGCATCATTTAAAATGTTTGCTATTGAAGTCATTGTATTCACATAAAGACTGTCTAAAAATATAAAGGAGACTGATGAGAAAGCTGAGTACATTTGTACATCTATCTCTTGAAGTATATTTGATGTCATTTTACTGGCATTTTCAACTGACATATGTAATATATATTTGTTTAGCTGCATAAATTTTTTGTTAATAATGAACTTGAAAGTTCTCAAAATTAACACAGCAAAAATAATTTGCTTACAGTAGTAACTGCTCTTAAAAAGACAAATTTATAATGTATTTCAAATATATTTTGATGGAAATGGAAATAAAACATAAAAACAGAATCCAAATCGTAAATAAACATATCATGTACCTATAAAAATAATTAGGAACACAAAAATAACTAATACACATTTACATTTTTAAATACTATAATTTTGTTCCAGATGATAACAGAGAAAGCAATTTCATAGCATAAAAACTATACTGAAATCCAATGACTAGCATTATTAAATGATGAGTAGCTTTTTCTATATTTATAAAAAAGTAAGGCAAAAACATTGCAACTTAAAATAATCCAGTATGTGTAATTAGTAATAAAAGCATCACAATAGCAATTAAGATATTTATTTACTAGAGACTTAACATAAAATATACAAGACAATTACATGAAATTTTGCTTAATTGAAATATAATCTGTTGTAACAAAATATCCTTTGGGTATTGTTATAAGAATAGAAGGAGAACTCAGTAATGGTGGCACATGCCTTTATTCCCTGCAGGTGAGGCAGAGGCAAGTGATTCTCCAAGTTTGAGGCCAGACTGGCCTACAGAGGTAGTTTCAAAATAAGCAAGGTTACAAAAAATAGATAGATAGATGATAGATAGATAGATAGATAGATAGATAGATAGATAAATAAAAATGAAAGAATAAATATATAATCCATGGTAGCCAAAGTTAATCCCAACTAACATATCACTACATGCTTTAAGATAAAGCCAAGAAAAAGATATCCTTATATAAACATGATGAGAGTTGGGGTAAATACGCTAAGTTACTATATTTGATTTTTTTTTTACTTTTTTTATTCTTGATCACATAGAGTCATAAAAATTTTGTAAAAAGTTTATGCTTGACTCAGGGCAGATGTTAGAGTAGGAATAAATATTGCTTGTGTATGACTTCAAGAATGTAAAGGAAATATTGATCCATAACTTCAAACACAGCTGAGGAATTTGGCAAGCCAAGAGAGGATCACGGTAAACAAAAGACTGTGAGAGACCACACAAAATACTGAAACATTGGATTCCAGATTTATAAAGAAAACAGACTCTAGCCTGAAGCACTGAATAAAGGAGGGGAGTGAGGATAGTTCCCTCTACCTCTACTATGGGCCTGCAAACAAAAGAAAAAAAAGAAAAGAAAATCTAAAGAAGCTAAGACACGAAACAAAATTTTAAGAGACAAAGAAAGAAGGGGTTGCTGGGAAATCACCCAGCTTTCCTGGCCAGCATCCTACACTCAATATTGAAAAAGGCAAGACCAATCCTGGAGAAGCTCTGCAGTCTAACTTATCCCAGCAAGAGAAGAAAATTGTCCAACCCTTTCTCCAAAATCCAAAAGTTTCCTTGCATTTCACACACACACACACACGCACACACGCACACTAAGAGATCAGACCATAAGAACCACAGACCATGTCAAAAACCTAAGAGACTGCCTGAACTGAAATACAATGAAACAAGCTTACTCATGCCAAGACAGAGTGTCTTAATGAACAGGTCTCCTGAACACTTTATCTATACAGTGGCAAACTGCATCAGAACCCCTGACACTGAAACCAGTGTGGGCAAAGGGGGCTATCCTGGAAGGCAGGTAATGAACCAGGTAGGAAGTATCTGAAGAAACACATCATGCTGTTGTCTGGGAAACTACTGACCCCAGGCAAAACTTTGACTCTGCGGGTAACCAGTTTGAACTCCACTGAGATACTGTATGCTAACAAGTCTAATCAAAGACATTTAAACCAGAAACACGTAACCAGCTCTCATACCAGCAGAGTTAAATCTGTAAGACAACTCAGGGAGGAGGGATACTGAGTGATATTATATATTATTTCATTTTTATTCAAGTTAAAATTTATTTACTAAATTTCCATCCTTGTATTAAACTTAATGTTTTGTTTAAGTTTTTATTGCTTGATTACATTTAATAGCCATTCTGTTTCTACACTTATTCTATTGTGGTCTCTACTATTTCAATTACCAATAACCTATAATTTCCCCCTATTATTTCTACTTCATTTCTCCTTTCCACTATCCTCATAACCCCTTTATATCTTCATAATGATTATTTTCTATATCATTGACAATCTTGATGCCTGCCCATAACAATATCCTAATTCCCCTGCTCTGTTTATTTCCCCTTTCTCTTTTTGTCTCTGATGCTCATTATATAAATTCCCAATCCTTCTCAATTCATTCTCTTTCCATCTGTACCCAGGTTAGTAACCAACACCCTAGTATGTATATATATGATCCCATCCTCTTTCCTTTTGTCTCTAAAAGTTATCAGAGTTAAAGAAGCAAGTGTTTTAAATAGTTATCACTACATTTGTATAGTAGGCTTTTCCATGAATTCATGTTGCTTCTACATTAATAAAATACTATCAGAGTGGTACTAGATATCACTCATGGTACCCTCAGCACATGAGCACAAGGTTTAGCTACTGAACTATAGCCTTCATCCAAAGAGAGAGAACACCTCAACCTATTGCAATCTAGTCCCACTTAAACATTATAAAGGATTTCACTGAAAATAAAATATGGCTGATTTTTTTAAATAGACAGGTTTAGTCCCAGATGTGCTAGGCCCAGTACAAAAAGAAGAAGAAGAAGAAGAAGGAGGAGGAGGAGGAGGAGGAGGAGGAGCAGAAGAAGAAGAAGAAATATGAAAATCAAGTCAACATGAAACATGATTCCTCAAAAAACATTTATCATCTCCATACTAATGGTCTACAATAAAAGTAAATTACATGAAAGAATTCAAAAGAATAATTATGTTGAAGACAATCAAAGAAGACATAGACATCCAAATGAAT
Source organism: Pachyuromys duprasi (assembly GCA_028658305.1). Taxonomy (NCBI): domain Eukaryota; kingdom Metazoa; phylum Chordata; class Mammalia; order Rodentia; family Muridae; genus Pachyuromys; species Pachyuromys duprasi. Next base: position 27,785,340 of record CM053749.1, read on the forward strand.
TAAAAAGAATACAAATAATCAACTGGAATAAATAATAAAGTCAATGTAGAATACGAAAACAGAAATAAATAGGAAGATAGAAATACTTTTTAAATTAACTTGAAATTATGAGAGTGAAAAGATGAATAAAGTTTTTTAAACCTATTGAAAGCTTCACCAAGAGAAGTAGTGGACTGTTGTGAAACAATTTTCTCTAGGATAAAACATCCTGTCCCATAGGGAAGCTGATCAAAACTCAGGAAGTAAACAACTCAAAAGCTAGGTCCATGGAAACTGACCAAATTTATATCTTTATACCCAAACTTATATTTGACAGAGCTTCCTGGAAGAGACAGGGATGAGCCAAGTTTCCTGGAAGAAACAGAGACCAGCCAAGCTTCCTGGAAGAGGCTCAGCCCAACTGAGCTACCTGAAATAGACACTCTCCAACCAACTGAGCAGGTTGTACATTGAGGTCTGGGTTACCAACTTTCATGAGTTTTCATGCTGAGATGAGCTTCTGGTGATGTATCTATCTTTGGGTCATTTCTGCTCCTTTAATTAACCCCTCACCCATACTCTTGTAAGTAACCCTAGTACACCATGTTGATTCACCAAGTTGGACTTTGGTGGTATCCTTAAGTTTGTCAGTCATTGGTCCCCTATCTGGGATGAGTGGTTATTTGTGCAGTTCTCCCCAGGAACAGTGTTTCACAACATGGACAGACTATCAGGATTTTTTAAAAAAAGTAGATGGATTAGGACACTGAGACAATAACAGAAACCATGAACAAAAACTTGAGATCTCTAGACACCAGCATGGTTCCTCTTCATTGTCAACTTTATAAGACTTAGAAGCACCATAAAAACACAACTTTTTGGTTCTACAAAGGTGTTCCAGGAAGGAGGGTGGGACCACCCTGTGTGCTTGTAAGGTTGCATCCACTCAGAGTGTTAAGGATGCCTAATTTTCTGAATTAAAAACAAACAACAAAAAAGACATTTCATTTTCTTCTTTCTATCTCTTTTGTAAGCATGCTTTTCTTAACAATTTATGTTTCCCCAGTATTTTAGCTTCCTTACTTTTTTTTCTAAAGCATCCTGTCCCACTATGTGACTACTGGTCTGTCATGTGTCTGATCTCTGTGCCACCATAAATGACATAACTCTTTTCTTTCTCTTATCCATTCTCCTTGAGTCTGTTGCTGATATTTGCAGTGCGCCTTGTATTTGCATTTTCTTTTAAGCTCCAATAAAATGGCTTTTGAGCTTCTGTTTGAGAGTACTCTTAAACTATTTCATTAAAGAGACTAAGATTTCAAGAGGGGGACAAGTTCCCCTATATCACTTCATCAAGTATTTTGTCACAGTAATAAGAAAAAAAGTAACTAATACCAAAATTACAACAAAATCAAATTTATGACTCAGGGGTAAAGAACTGAAATACAAGCTGAAGGCATAAAAAACACAATCAATAAAGTCATAGAAATATGGGGAAACATTGTTCATCCAAATAAAGGAGGTGTGCAGAATGCAATACAGGCAGGAGAGCAGCCATTCCATTTTTTTATAGATAAACATAAACTGTACAGATCAAGAAGTATTGAAAGTTGTAAGAGATAAATACAAACAATGTGTACAGGCAAACGGATCATGATATAGCATGTTTATTAATGAAAACTCTCAAGTAAGGGAGATATGTGATAAAGGCTTTCTTTTTTCAAGATTTATTTACTTTTGGGGGTATTTTACTTGCAGGGTGTAAGTACCTTAAATGAGTACCTAGTGCCTATGGAGGCCAAATGGGCACAAGATTCCCAAGAAGTAGAGGTACAAGTGGTTAAAGGTACCATGTATGGAAGAACATTCTCTCTTTACCCTATCTATTGTGTAAATGAAGACCATTCTCAGCAACCAGACTGTCAATATCCCAGAAAATGTCAGCATCACTCTGAAGAGCACACAGTCATTATGAAGGGCCCTCCCAGGGAACTCTGTAGAGGGACTTTAATCACATCAATGTAGAACTGACTCTTCTTGGGGGAAAAAGAGGAGGCCCTGGGTTTACAAATGGTAGGGTAGCTGAAAGGAACTGGCCACTGTCAGAACCATATACAGCCATGTTCAGAACATGATCAAGGGTGTTACCCTAGGCTTCCATTACAGGGTGAGGTCTGTGTATGTTCACTTCCTCATCAATGTTCAGGAGATAGACCTTTGACTAAAGTCTGAAATTCCTTGGGTGAAAAATGCATCTGCAAGGTTAGAATGAGGATAGGTGTTGCCTATTCTGTTTCTCAAGCCCAGACGGATGAATTAATTCTTGGAGGAAATGGCATTGAACTTGTTTCAAATTCCATGGCTCTGATTCAACAAGCCACAACCGTTAAAAACAAGGCTATCAGAAAGCTTTTAGATGGTATCTATGTGTCTGAAAAGGGAACAGTGCAGCAGGCTGATAAATAAGACCCAGGTTACTCAGCTCCAGAAACAAAATCCTGAACTGTAAACATGATTTGGGTGTCTTCAGAAACAATAAAAGGCTTATATTGAAAAAGAACACTAGGAAAAATATTTAGGCCCTCTACAAGAACTGCCTACGGAGGCCAAAACAGGGCGCCAGATTCCCTAGAACTAGAGATGTAAACGGTTGTAAGGTTCATGTGCATCCTAGGAATATACTGACCAGGGCCTGTACAAGAACAATAAGTGCCATTAGCCATTGAGCAGTCTCTCCAGCTCTGGGATGATAGTTTTCAAGCTCTAGGAGACAATTACTGCAATATACTGAATCTATACTGAAATCTGTATTTCCACATTTCAAATTCAGAGGATACCACACACACACACAAATTAATTAATTAGTTAATTAATTAATCAATCATAAAACATACAAACTAAAATTCTCAACAAAATACTTGCAAACCAAGTTCAGAAAGGGGAGCTCTCCTCCATTGCTGGTTGGAACACAAACTTGTACAACCATTTGGAAATCAATCTGGCACTTTCTCAGAAAATTAGGAATAGTGCTACCTCAAGATCCAGATATATCCTCTTGGGCATATATATGAAAGATGTTCAACCATACAAGGGATATTTGTTCAACTATGCTCATAACAGCTCTATTCATAATAGTCAGAATCTAGAAACAACCTATATGCCCCTCAACCAAAGAATGGATGCAGAAATTATAATACATTTACACAATGGAATACTACTCAGCTATTAAAAAGAAAGAAATCCTGAAATTTGCAGGCAAATGGATGGAAATAGAAAAGATCATCCTGTGTTGGGAACAAATGTGGCTTAGAGTAAAAGACTCCCCTCTCTATGAATTGATGACCCCCAAAACAACAGCCATGCATTCGGAACCGGACATTCCAGAGATAAGGAAGCTCCCAGGTGGAATGACATTCCAAGATCGCAAGCTGCCCTGGCAGAACCGCTCCTCTCACAGGAATTTTACCTACCCATCCCTGCTCCTTCCTTTCTCCGCTTTTAAAACTGGTACTTTTCATCCCATTAAACGAGACCTTGACAAGGAAATTGCTTGGTCCTCCTTCTTCTTTCCCGTCCATTTTTCCTTCAGGCTTGGATCCCCTCGGACCCCACGAATAACTAGGTCCCGCGGGTCGGGGCAATCCTGAGTGAGGTAACCAAGAAGCAGAAAGACACATATGGTATATGCTCACTTATAAGTGGATTTTAGGTATGAAGTAGAGAATAAACATACTAAAATCTACAGTCTTAAAGAAGCTAAATAAGGAGGACCCTAGGGAAGAGGCTTAATTCTCGTTCAGAAGGGCAAACAGGATAGACACTGGAAGGAGAAGACAGAGAACAGGACAGGAGCTTTCCACAAGGGGCCTCTGAAAGACTCTCCCCATCAGCATATCAAGAGAGATATTGAGACTCATAGACAAACTTTGGGCAGAATGCAGGGAATCTTCTGGAAAAAGGAAGAGCTAGAAAGACATGGAGGGGACAGGAACTCCACAAGAAGACCAACAGAGCCAAAAAATCTGAGTTCAAGGATTCTGCACAGACTGATGTAGAACCCTGGCTCAGATGTAGCCCATGGGCAGCTCAGTCTCCATGTGGGTTCCCTAGTAAAGGGAGCAGGAGCTATCTCTGATATGAACTCAGTGGCTGGCTCTTTGATCACCTTCCCTGGCTAAGTGACCTAACTAGGCCATAGAGAAAGAGGATGCAGCCAGCCCTGATAAGACCTGATAGGCTAGGGTCAGATAGTAGGGGAGGAGGACCTCACTTATCAATGGACTAGGGAAAGGAGATAGGGGAGAAGAGGGAAGAAGGGTGGGACCAGAAAGTGATGAGGGAGGGGCCTACAGCTGGGCTACAAAGTGCATAAGTTGTAATAAATAATAATAATGAAAAAAATTTAAAGATTACAAATTGTGACCAAGTTGTCTCTATTCGAGGGATAAAAGGATGGTTTTAAATATGCAAAAACAAATGTAATACAAAATATAAACAGAATTAAGGACAGAAAACAGATTATCTAAAAATAGGTGCAGAAAAGGTCTTTGGAAAGTTCAACACTTCAATATATATATATATTTATAACTCTGAAGAAACGAAAAAGCAAAAGTTCATACCTCTAGTAAAGACTGTATGTAACAGATCTATAGCCATCATTATGGCAAACAGGGAAAAACTTAAGGTCTCTTCTCTACTATCAGAAGCAAGACAAATATAACTGTGTACTCTATTTTTATCCAATACAGCACTTGAAGTCTCAGCTATAACAATAGGAAAAGAGAGAGAGCTTCTCCGCTTGGACCCAGCAGAGTAGCTCTTGCAAAGAAGGGTGGTGAGAAGAAGGGCCGTTCCACCATCAACAAGGTGGTGTCCCAGAGTGCACCATCAATATCCACAAGTGCAGCCATGGAGGGGGCTTCAAGAGGCATGCTCTTCGGACACTCAGAGAAATTTGGAAGTTTGCCATGAAGAAGATGGGGACTCCAGATGTGCGCATAGATACCAGGCACAATAAAGTCAACTGGGCCAGAGGAATACATAATGTTCCATATCACATCTGAGTACGTGTGTCTGGAAAACATAATGAAGATAGCAGAGAGAGAAAGAAACAAACAAAGGGGATGCAAACAAGAAAGGAAAATGTCAAAATGTCCCTATTTCAGATTATATAATCCTGAACATAAGAGAACCTATCTACTCCACCAGAAAATCCCTAGGACTGAGAAGTCACTTCCATTAATCTTTAGCAACTGTCCAGTGACTCCAAAAACAACAGAAGCAATTACCTTTCCCCTTGGTTGCCTGCCAGAACATGAGGATGATGACCTATTGCTCAAGACACCATAAACTTGTCAAAGAACTTGAAGAAATTAAGCTTGAAATCTACTCCCTGACGGCTAGGTCTCATAGTGTTTGAAAGTGTTAAGTAAGCTACCAGAGGAGAGAATGTATCAATTCCCCTAGCTACTTGTAAATCCCGTGGCCAACAATAATGGTCATGATAATTAATGGTTAACATTAATAACAGTTATGGTAATAGTAAACATTAATAATGGTCTCGATAATGCTAGACATTAATAATGATCATGATAATGGTAAACATTATTATTCCAAGTAATCAGTTCTCAACTATCAGGTCAAAGAGCATTTGTATTTGGTACTTCAGATACTGACTAGAATTTTAATGCAAGCTATTCTATGTAAAATCTAAAGTGTATATATTAAGAACATCCTGTAAAGTTTCTCAAATTTTTTCATCTTTTTGGATTATCATTTACTTATTTTTTTTCAAGTTCATTTTTATTGAGGACTGAAATCAATGCTTTTACTACTTACAGTCATTCATTCCACAAATACTTATTGTAAACCAGTGCGATTATGATAAATTAGATGCGCATGAATTCTGCTTTAATGGAATTTATATTGTACAGGGAGAGAAAGAAATTTTAAAGTAAGATAGTGTTAAAAGCAATGAAAAGCAAAGTTTAAAAAACACTGTCGTAGACCTTGAAAGAAAATACTCAACTTCATATGGAGAAAAAAAAAAACCCAGAATCTCCAAAACAATCCTCTACAACAACAGATCGTCTGGAGGTATCTCCATCCCTGATCTCAAGCTGTACTACAGAGCAATAGTAATAAAAACTGTATGGTATTGGC
>CM053749.1:27791980-27883360 GCA_028658305.1 Pachyuromys duprasi
GGTAACGTTCTTTATTTTTTAAACATTTGAGTCGGGGACTGAACTTGGTTCTTCTGCAAGAGAAGGAAGTACTCTTAACCACTGAACCATCTCTTAAGCTCCAAGGACAGATATTTTTAATGATGCTATTTTAAGGCAGTAATGAGAGATGAATTATGGATATTCATTAGCTTCAGAGATTATGTTAGAGTGTAACATTATCAGATTATAACATTAAGATTGCTTGCATTTAGACCTTAAGGGGGAAAAAAATCTTTAAGAATCTATGGTCAGAAAGAAAGAGGTGAGGAACTAAAATACATCAAATGGATGATTGTTATGTCTTGACTATACTGGGATACAAAGGATATTTTCTTCTATCTCAGAAAGATGCAAAATAAGTCATGTAGCCCAGGAATGAAAGACCTTATCAACTCACAGCGCAGGAGGATTCCTGAGGTTTGATGTCTTCTGATTTTTTAAAGCATCTGCCTGGAAATTTTTATCACATAATTATGTAAAACAAACTATTATGCTTTATAATATTTGCACTGGTGATTGTAACAGCTTGCAAATCTGTAAGCCTAAGAGCAGTCAGACAGCATATTGAGAGCAAATATAAAACACTAAAAGGAAAAGAAAGTCAAGTAATACGTACTAAAGTTTTGTATGGGAACAAAACTAAGCTTGTAGAAACATCCTTAGAATTCAAAGTGCTCTTTTTAGCCTAACAAATTCTACACACACAGAGAGAGAAAAAAACATACCAACCATTATAACTTAGGCAATTTATACAAACTAAAGATTTTTCCATTATTATTCAGTAGGTTTAAGTTTACATACAAGTGTGTACATCACTCTATTACATGTTCACTTCATTCCAGAGAAGTATAAAATTCATTTCAAGACTCAGATATTATGCTGACTTAATAGAGAGCTATGTGTCTAGAGCTATCTCAGTAGAGACTCCAAACAGCCTTTATTCCAATGTTCTTGAACTCAGTTTTTTCTTTTCATATTTTTTAATGAGCATATTCTCTAATAGTAAATGTTATACTTACTATATAGAAATGCATGAAAAATTTTAAAGTGTATAATCCTACTAGTAAGAAGCAATGCTGCTGCATTAGATGAAGTGTTGCCTCACTTGGGATCTAGTACCACTACCCAAAACCATCATTATAAATATCTTGATGTGTGTTCACCCATTGTTTGCTTGTTTGTTCGCTTGCTGTACCATTTGACTATGGAAAAATTACAAAGTAACATGGGTTTCAAGAACCAAAGCCACAGATGCTCATTTACACCTAGCAGTGTCTTTCTAACAGGCTGTCAGTTCTATTGATGTTCCAGGTAAAATACTCTTCCCTATCTAAATAGCATATCTAGAGAAAAAAAACACACAGCATTACAGTTTATTTACCTCTGTACATACATTCAAGTATATACACCACTCAACAAGGTTTCATTTAAAAAGGGAAAAACAAAAATTTGCTACTACACTTCTGTAGGTTCCACTTCTGTAGACTCCATGTATTGGGTCTCTGTCTGAGAAGTGAATCAAGACAGAGTTAAAAGGAGCTTAACATGTCAATGGAGAAGTACTATAGAAATCTATGGCTGGTGATGAGAGGATTTCCACATGAGAGAGTAGACTAGGAGCCTCAATACTGAAAACAGTAAATGAAAACAGGCAGTGAGCTTTTGTCCACAGGAGACAAGATTTGTAAAGGAACTGAAAAAGTCGGGGAAGATCTCTGCAGAGAAACTGACAAGAACACTAAGACTTGGCTTTACACAAGGTAGAAAGAGAGGACTCATGTCTAAGATTGTCCAATGACCTCCATATATATGTCCAAACATAATCATGCTTATCATCACACATATAAACATATGCAAACACACATATATTCAGTTATACACACAAAATACAGATGATAACGCCTTAAAAAAATCTCATGGTAAAAAGATGTTATTCAAAATAGCAAAAATAAAAGTTTTACTATACCAAAATAAACACTTCTTTTTATAATTTTTATGTACATTGTTATTTTGCCTTTCTTTATGTCTAAATGAGGGTGTCAGATCTTAGAATTACAGTTATGAGCTGCCATGTGGGGGTTGGGAATTGAACCCGGGAACTCTGGAAGAACAGTCAGTGCTTCTAAGTGTTGAGCCATCTCTCCACAGATGTGCCCAGTGTCAAAGCAGGTTCCTTAGTAATGGGAACAGAGAATGTCTCTAGCATGAACTCAGTGGCTGACTCTTTGATCACCTCCCTCTGAGGGGAGTACAGCCTTACCAGGCCACAGAGGAAGACAATGCAACCAGTCCTGATGAGACCTGATATGCTAGGGTCAGAGGGAAGGGGAGGAGGACCTCCCTTATCAGCAGACTTGGGGAGGGGCACGGAAGGAGATGAGGGAGAGTGGGATTGGGAGGAGACAAGGGAGAGGGCTACAGCTAGAATACAAAGTGAATAAACTGTAATTAATAAAACAATAAATAAATTTTAAAATTTTAATGGGAAATATATATACATAAAACAAAATAAGTTGACCTAACAAAATTGAACTTTCATGAAAGAAACATAATACTACACTAGAATTAAAATACAAGTAAATAAAGAGATTAGCTGTGTTTATGGATAGGGAGAGTGAACTGGGTTTTGCGGTTCGCACACTATCACTAAGCTATTTTGACAGTAAAGAAAGAAGATTGTAATGGTATGCACTTTTTCAAAAGGAAATAAATTTTTGGAACTTCAATTTTTCTAGAACTTCAAAAAATATGCATGGAAGCCCAGCATGGTGACACATGCCTGTAATCCAAGCACTTGGGGAGGCAAAGGAAGACAAATCTCTGTGAGTTCAAGACCAGCCTGGTTCACAAACCAAGTCCAGGGCAGCCAGGGAGACACAGAGAAACCCTATCTCAAAAAAAAAAACAAACGAAATCAAGCAAACAAACAAACACAAAACTATGCACGGTAACAAATATATACATTATGTAGGAAACCATGGTGGTATCAAACTGGAATATTCTCAGATAGCCTGTTTGAAAAGCCAATAATTTGCATATAAAATAGGGGGGAAATTATGGAATTATATTACCACTTTTTAAATTATACAAAATAGGTATAAATATGTAATTATTGAAACAATTTGATTTTTTGAAACAATTTGTTATTAAAAATTTTCTAGTTATTAGGTAAAAAGACAAATGTTGAACAGTGGGTTTAAAACATGTATAATACATACATCTATAAAACACAAGGCATTATAGAAACTTAATAACTGTATATAACATTGTAAAATGTGTTTATCATTATTTTATGTGTGTAGGAGTTTTGTTTCCTTGTACGTCTGTACCATGTGTGTGCCTGGTGCTACAGAGGCGAAAAAAGCATCAGACACCTTTGAACAGAAGTTACAGATGGTTGCAAGCTGCCCTGTGGGTTCTGGAAGTTGAACCCGGGTCTTCTGACGCGTGATGCCTCTCACTCTCATCCCCACCCCAGCACCCCTCACCTGTGAGCCATCTCTCTAGTCCCCAACTTTTTCTTAATGTTGATAAAATTATTTGCTCAAATTGAAAAAAACGATTAGTAGAAATCCGATGAAATGTGAGGAAGGTCATTTTCCTCTAATTACACATAGTGTATTGTGATCACTGATACCCTCAATAAAATATAGAGACAGATGTTCTTACCAATTAAAAGTTATTTTCAATAAAATGGGTATTTATTTTCAATAAATGGGTAATTACAATACATGAATATTATATTTAATTGTGTAATTATATCTTTTCACATCTTTTGACTTAGTATACTTAAATATCAACTTCAATATTCTGTTCTTATTAGGTTTTTCTGAGCATTTTATACAATATGTCTGACTGTATTCACTCCACTACAAGGTGGAGCACTTATTAAAATGTTTATGGAGTTATAATAATAAAGCAAAGGAATGTTGGGACACATATAGGAAAAAAAAAAACAGACCAGTGAGTAAGACCAAGGGCTAAAAATAATGCATTCATATATTAAAAACTATCTGATATATGACAAAGGTACAATCTACTAATATTTAGGAAAATTGATGAGGAAGATATGAAGAGACCCTCTGAGTAGTTAGCTGAGCAAAATTATCCGCGTGTTTACACTGCTAACTTGAACTGATACAAGTATCTACAATATAAGGCTAGATTAACAACCTATGACTTATTTATATAATAAATTATATTTAGCAGTGGAAATAAATGAGCAACAGAAGCACATTTTTGCCTCATAAACATTCTTTAGTCAGAATATATTATTTACTCAAATTATTTTCTCATATTTACCCAGAAAATAATGAGTAAATTCTCACATTTCTTATTGAAATGAAAATACTTCAATATTTGGTATCACACAAGAGATACGTTCATGCACTTTGATCAGAAACTCTCCTTTGCAATCTATCGTGGCTGCATTTTATGTGAGAACAGGAAAACCATGCACAAAAACATGTTCATCACTTTGCTACACACAGCAGCTAGACTAGAATGATTTAAATGTAAAAAGTCACAAAATAATTGGGCGTGTCCAAATAGAAAGAATTTGAGGTGTTCTTTCCAAATTATGCAAAAGAGCTCATGATAAACTATTATAGGACAACACAAAGTTACTGTATCCTGGGTAATTGCAGTTTGTGTGAGAGATGACGTCCTCAGCACCTCTCACAATTCAGATGTCAAATGGCTAAGGTGGTACTCAAGAGGCACACCTCACAGCTCAGACACAGGACCACATGCTGCCTGCTTGGTCTAGCCTGATCTCTTAGATTTCTGTAATCAACAAGTGACAGCACGGGAAATAAACAAAAACAAAACAAAAGCATGCATAACTGATACTTTTTGTTGTTGTTTTGCCAAATCAAAACCTGTTCTAGTATTCTTAATGTAAGGACCATTTTCCAGTGCCAGACCAACATCCCATTTGAAGGGCATTTGAGAGTTCTATAATATGCTACACATGTTTTCATGTACGAAAATTAGTTGCCAAAAGAAAGCTTAATAATTTTTAAATCATTTATAATTCTGACCCATCAAAACAACATCATGCTCTGAATGATCCTGGAGAAGACTTGGGCATTTCTTCTTATCATATAATCCAAAAATAAGTCTGTGTATCATACAATAATTAATACTAAATCATAGCTAATCATCTCTCCCAATGCAATAGTGTAATAACCATGTATAGAAGCTTCTGTTGTGGCCCCAATGGATATCCTGTCTCTTACCTCCAAAGTGTACAAGTGTGAACTTCCTTAAAATACACACACACACACACACACACACACATGCATTTCAAACTCACATCACCATGTATTATACATATGTGTCTTAAACACTTGAAGTGACCCAATAAGCAAAGGACAAAGGAGAGACACAGAGAAGAAAAGGTGAGACTGCCCCACCAAGACCACTGCCAGGACACATAGGGCTAACCGAGCAAGGTAATGTTCTCTGGTGTGTGTGGGAGGAGCTCAGCCTCACTCACCAGGACTGCTAACTTCTGGCTGCAGAATACACGAGAAAAAAAACAAAAACAAAAACAAAAAAACAAAAACATCTAATGTTTTATACTACCAAGACAATTTGTTAAAGCAGTAACAAAAACAAAAGGGTCATTGTTTTTTAAGTAAAGGCTTTATTTTTTTTTAATTTTTATTTTTTTATATTAATCACAGATTACTTACTTTGTATCCCAGCCATAGTCCCCTCCCTCCTTCCCTCCCATTCCCACCCTCCCTCCCTCATCTCCTCCCTGGCCCTTTCCAAGTCTACTGGTAGGGGAGGTCCTCCTCCCCTTCCATCTGACCCTAGCTTATCAGATCTCTTCAGGACTGGCTGCAATGTCCTCCTCTGTGACCTAGCAAGGCTGCTCCTCCCTAGGTGGGGGGGGGGGTCAAAGAGCCAGCCATTGAGTTCATGTCAGAAATAGTCTTTGTTCCCCTTACTAGGGAACCCCACTTGGATACTGAGCTACCTTGGGCTACATTTTTAATTATCAAGTATGTTAAGTGGGCACTACTCTTGAGAATTGCAATTAAACACACACACACACACACGACAAAGAGTTAGCAAACTAATACATGTTTACAAATTCTATTATCCTGAAAGGGTTACATATCATTTATTATAAGCTGTCTCCTCATTTTCAAATTATTTTAGAACAATAAAGCCTCTTACCAAAACTCTCTTCTAAATCCTCCTTTAAAAAGCCATACAAACATTGCAGGCAGTCCTGATGAGACCTGATAAAATAGGATCAGATGGAAGGGAAGGGGGACCTCCCCTACCAGAGGACTTAGAGAGGGGCAGGAAGGAGATGAGGAAGGGATGATGGGATTGGGAAGGTATGAGGGAGGGGGCTATAGCTGGGATGTAAAGTAAATAACCCATGATTAATATAAAAAATAAAAATTATTTTTTAAAAAAAGCCATACAAATACATCAAGGCCCTGGGTCTGCAAAATGGCTCAGGGAGAAAAGGCTCTTGCAGGGCAAACCTGGGAATCGAAGTTTGATTCCCACAACCCACAGAAGATGTGGAAGAAAAGAACCAAGTCCACAGAGTTATCCTCTAGACTGCACAGGCAGAAAATGGCATGTGTGCCCTTACACACAAACACTAATAACAACAAACCATTCAAAAAAAGAAAGGGTATCTAATTCTTTTAGGAACTAGGAACAAGAGTGTCTTTTACTTAACAAGTCTATCATTGTACACTTAATAAACTCCAGGAACATCAAAAGGAGACACCGTAGTGTTCACAAGAAGTATGAGTTAGTAAAACGTTATAAACTTTGGCCTTTATATGTATGTATCTACTGACAAGATATGTAAAGCAGAGAGATGTGTGGCTTCTAACAAGCTACACTCATGCTTCCCTTTTTAGTTCATCATCTCTCTCTCCTTTAATCGGCTCTCTGGAATACTTGACATATCTAATGGTAAAATTACCAAAAGTTGATACAAATCAAATTATAAAAATCATTTTATTGACAAAAGCATTCAATTAGAAAGATACTTGATACTTAAATAAGCAGTTTTTCTATCAACATTTGATTCTTTTTTTTTCATTTTTTTCTCATTGTAAATAGACATTCTGAAGTAGAACTTTATCATTTTGAGAATGGTGGCAAGCAGATCAGAACACAATTGGTAAGCAGCTTGGTAAAAATTGCAGAAGTGTTGCACAAAAGTCTACCATAGCAAACTCCTGTGTGGAAAATAACTAGCTTTGCAGTCAGTATGGCTTGAAGTTTGCGCACTGGAATAACAGTGATTCATGTGTGTGTTCTGTCATACGAAGCTTTAAGAAAAATGGACATGCTTAAAATGCAGTTCCCGCAAGCTACCAGCTCCCCCAAGACTCAGTCAAATATCTAATTCCAACAGTGAAATATCAATAATTAGAAATCAAAATTGATTTCCTTCCTTTATCCAACTCATCTGATTCATAAAACTCTTAAACATACCCGTGAGTCTTGTGAGATCCAAACTATGTGAAATCTACAGCCTGTAAGACTCTAAGTATGCCAGCTGTAATTACAGCCTGACTGTATGTCCCCTTTTAACATTCAGAGAATGGCCCTGGACTCTCTGGACCATCTGGCTATTCTGAGGTAGCCAGTTTAATAGTGTACCTTTCCTAATTTGTATTTTCATTAGCTCATCACACTGACGTTGTTGAAGACATGTGGATTGCATTTACGATTTACATGGCCATATGCTGCAGACTCACTTTTCAGTCCTGTTTGTGAAAAGCTGTATGGAAAACCTTTTGTTATAGTATAACATTGTGAATGTGCTTAGAGAGATTCAAGCCCAAGCATGGCCACAGCTCTGCCCCTGCCCTTACTACATGTAATTGCCTTTTCTTTTTCTTTTTTTTTTAATATGGTACAGTCATGTTCTTAAAAGAACAACAGCTACAAGTAAAATAGGCACACTGAGTTTAGGTAAGTTTCCTTGAAGCTGTTCTGTGGCTAGTTTATTTTGATGAGACTATGAAGAAAATGTCTTCAGATGTGTTGGGTATCTTTTGTCATCTTGACACCAAAAAAAAGTCACCTGGGATAAGGGATCTTCAATTGAATTGCCTCAATCAGACTGGCCTATGGACATCTGTGCGACATTTTGCTGATTAATGATTGATGTGGGTGGGCCTAGATCACTGTGGGCAGTGCCATGTGAATCACGTGATTCCATGTTAAAAAGAGAGCAGTCTGAGCATAAGTTTGCACAAGTGTAACAATTCAGATATAGACACGATATCTGGATCATGTTAAATATTTTTAACTAGCTCTGAAATCCTTTCTTTTGAAATCAACAAAAGCAAAACTTGTGTTAGCAGGAAGTGAAGGCCAGAAGAATCTCGAACAGGCATTCTTAAAATAGTGCTTATTAATTTAAGCCCTCACACACAGTTTAGTTGGTTTTCTTCTTTTTCTACTACAGTAAGTAAATTATTGTTTTTTCTTCTTTGTAGTTATTTTTTTGTTCGTTTTGTTTTCTGAAGAGTTGGATGGGACTGGAAATTGCTTTAAATAAATTTTCACCTTTCTGTCATGTTATTTATCTTGTGAGCTTTTTGCTTTCTTGAAAACAAAAGGGAGGATTCTTGGCCTTGTCCTCAGTGTATTGAACAGTTACTTTGTCATGTCACTGATACTAGGTTCCTATCTTCAAAGCAATCAATTTCAAAGAAAGTAGAAAAGTAAAACTACTCTGAAGCAGGGCATGGTGGAGCATGCCTGTAATCCCAGTGCTCAGGGAGTCAGAGGCAGGTGGATCTCTGTGAGTTTGAGGCCAGCCTGCTCTACAGAAGTAGTCCAGGACAGCCAAGGCTACATAGAGAAACCCTGTACTGAAAAACAAACAAAACAAAACAAAACAAAAGACTGAGAAATATAACATCAGTTCATAGATAGATAGACAGACAGAGGATAAACTGAATACCATTTAGATTTTGAAGGACTTCAGGGGACATCTTCAAGTTAGCATAAGAGCATGTAATAAATTTTCACTGGATACCCGCCATGTAGGTCAGTGGGTAAAAGTGTTTATCAGAAAAGCCTTCATTTGAACCTCACTATCCACTGTGGGGAGAGAAAACCACCTTCCAAATGTTGTTCTTCAGCTTCCACACATGCACCAAAGCATACACTCGCTTCCCTTCCCCCACCATGATACACACAGTAATAGTAAACGTGTTTGTTTGTTTTAAATTTACTGCCCTTTGAATAAAGCAGACGTCTCAATAATGAAGGCTTTATGTTCATTCCTAAGACTATGATCTTTGTTGTTACATTGTTTCCATGGTAGATAGCACTGAAGAGATACATCACATATACAAGGATCTTAGGACTTGTGAAAAAAAATATAACTGGCCTTTGTAGCTTCAGCAACGTAGGCACATTGTACTTCAGATATTTTTTCCTCTGTTCTTCTGTGTAAAATTTTTAACCATCTAGCCTCAGCGGACTTGTGCTTGGTACCAGAGGTCCTTACTCAATTCAGTGACAGATTTCAGGACTCGTAGTAGAATCCCTGATGATCTACAGGCTCCTAAACTTCCTATAGTTTCTAAGGAAACTAATTGCATTAAGCAAGTAAGAGCATCTCTGACGCTACTCCACAATTACGGTTCATATATTTCCTGCTTGTAGGTTTAAAAAAAAAAAAAACTTTACCAGGTAAGAATAAGCCTTACCCGTTCTTAAAATCATATCCACAAGGGGAAAAAAAGCCTTCTATTTACACCCAAATAAAGTTATCAGTGTACTTTTATTTTGGTGAGATGTGGTCAAAAGAATGTAGTTATCTCCACTAATACAGGAATGTTTTCCACACTATTAAGGAAGCTGACAATAAAAGTATATTGATTTTATGGAAAGGATAGTATCGAGTGCTACATCCACTCTCAGACCCAGGGACAGACCTGCCTGGAGTACAGGCGTACAGAGGAAATTAAGAAAAGACAGACATACGGGGACGGGGGTCGGGGGGGAGAGAGAGAGAGAACATTCTTCTGGAGAAACTGAAACTGAAGCCCCCAGGCCCACCATGTTTATTATGTAGAATTGATAGAGAGACAGGCCTATTGCATATCACTGAATGTGGAAATGGGGTTATTACATACAGATGGGTGAAGAGTCAAAGTTTATGGGTTCCAAGGTATACAACCAAGGTATACAGATGGATCAAGGAGACAGGCTTAGCTGATTATGGTAGGAATAGTCTCTGTAGGAGCAGTCTTCAGACAGTAAGTATCTGGAGAAGGAAACTATCATGGACATCTTTTACATACCCTATCAACATCCACACATGGACCAGACTCATTTTTCTCTGAGCTTCACCCTGAGAGGAAAGCTTGGCTATTCCTCTATGGGTCTGAGCCTCTGGTGTCCTTGACACAGCTGTGCCCCTATCATCAGAAAATTCCCTGAGATGGTTTGCTGCTAAGCTAATGACCTGAGTTCAATTCCTCCAGACCCATATAACACAAGAACAGTCTGGCAAGTTGTTCACTGACCTTTACATGTGTGCCATGGCAGAGATACCCTCATCCACTAACACTCCCACACAAATAAACAAGAAACCTATTTTTCTAACATTTTCAAATGGTAAATATTCGAATTTTCTGGAGTAAGGTCAGGAAAGAAAGGTAGTAAAGGGAAAGAACTTAATACCATACTTTACCAAAGTTACATGAATGAGAATTTTAGGTTCAGTAATGTATTATAAATTCTCTGTCTACTAGCAAGATCATATCCTATTCTTTGTTCATTCAAGGAGAAGGTAACTAGCACCATATGTGCTAATCATTGTACCAGAGCTAGAAACGGAGGTTCAATCAAAACATTAAATAGCCAAACTACTGAGAAACAAAGACAGGAGGATCGTGAACACAAGGCCATGCTGAGCCCACAGAGTGAAACTCCATCATAAAAATAAAAGTAAATGTTGTATTCCTGGGCTTCTATTGATTTTCTGTTTTCTGAAAACTAAATTCTCAGAGGAGAATGTCATTAATTTTAAATTTATGGCTAAAATGTTGGTGACATTTTAATAATGACTACCATTGTCCACAAAAATAGCATAGAAGATTGGAGAGTTGATTCAGTGGTTCCAAACATTTAATGCTTTTGCAGAGGACTTGGGTTCGATTCCCACGGCTCACAATCATCTGTAACTCCAGTTGCAGGTGAGCCAATGCCCCTCCTGACCTCCAACAGGCACTAGGCACAAAAATAAAAATAAACAAATATATATCGTTAAAATAAGAAGTCATAAAACCTCTTTGTAGGGAGTTTAGGTTTATGTTACATAGACAGTGCAAATGCCTTTAAAACCAAAGCCAATATAGGACACATTATTCCATCAAGAATCCACATGACCCCCATCATCTGGATAAGTAACTAAAGAAAGAAAACAATGATGTGAACTTTACTCAACAAAGACTAAGAAAAATATTGAATCTGAAGAGGTTCATCTGAAATTGGGCAACCCACTGTTCAGAAACTTTGATTTTAGCCTTCACATGTGCAGTCGCACCGTGTTTTGTATGGGTCAGTGGGCTCAACCACATGGCACACAAGGTGGTCACTATTATCAAAGGAGCATCTGGAGGATGCCCAAAGTTAATGAGAATTCCATTCTTGGACATTTCATCGAAGAATGCGAGTTTCCTCTAATGTGTCTAGATTCAGTGAGGTGTCATTTTTACTAACACAACCTGAAACTTTTCTGGTTGTATGCTCTCCCTCTCCTCAAATAATATATCAAGATGGATAATAAGAATTTCATAGCTTTATGTGAATGTGTGTAGCCCTATAAACAATCATATTTAATAGGTAGCATAAGAGGCATCGTTAGACTAACACGGTCTTGTGTTTTGGCACCACTTAGTGATCCACAAAATAAATTCAAAATATTCTGCAAACAGAATTAATAGTAATAAATTGGTTTGCCACTAAGTTTTGGGTGCCTAGTTATAGGGAAAAAGTGGAATAGTAACATGTATTAAGTAACAATATCTTTTCAATCTTTAGTTCTTTGATCTTTCTGGACATTCACTGTTGCTGGACATTCCGTTCTTTTGCAACACTTTCCCATCCTTTTTCTTTGCCCTCCTTTCTTTTTTTTAAATTGCCACTATACTTTATTCACATTGTTTTTGTTTCTTCATAATGCTTTGATTTTTTATTTGTGTTTGTTTTACTTCCCCTTCAAACTCCTTTGAGACTCTTCTTGCAGGACCAGTGTACTGACGATGACCTCACTCAACTTTGATTTTTCCTGAGAATCCTCTAATTTCACCTTTCCCTTCAGGACAGTTTTGCTGGAAATAGGACGAAAGAGCCTTAAAATATTGTCAGTAGATTTCCTGTCTGACACTTCAAAGTTCTATATGAAAAAATGAACAAATAAATAAGTAAATTATTTAACTAAGTTCTTTTTGAGAATTTCATACACGAATGCTATATTTGTATTATTCCCACCTCCTGTAGTCTCCTTCCAACTCCTTCTGTGTCCTCTCTACTCTCCTGGTGTAATTCATGCCTTATTCCTCTCTATATATAAACAATCTAATGAGTCCACCGCGTGTTGCTCATATGTACATGTGTTTAGGTTTACCACTTGGGACTGGGTAAGACGAGGCAGTCATCTGAACAAAACAGATTCTGTCCTTCTCTTCCTCTCTCGCTGCCTCACCCTTCTTCTGCTTCATTGATGTGTGTTTGGACTCCATTCTATACACTAATAAGTTTGAGTATATCTATCTAATCCAAATCACTTTGCAACCTAAAAACTGAAACAAAAAAACCACCTACCTGATACCACTCTTAGGTATCTCCCAGGGAGCTCATCATTTCTCGATTCTCAACCTTTCTAGGGTTCTCATTTTGAAAGTGCACAAATAGTTCAAGCCAGAAGACAAGATGTTGTGCTTCTCTCCTGCCTATTGCTGTCCTTCTGCAGCATATAACCAACTGACAAGTGCTGTCATTTAGCTCTCAAGTATTCTTCAAGTGCATTTACTTCCCTCCACCTCCATCTGCCTAGCTAAAAAGTTCTTTCTCTAACACCTTCACAGTAGATTAGGTTTTGACATATGTTTGTATAGCACTGTGTATATTTCTTTTTGTATTGTTGATTTCCTTGTAAATAACTATTCTGTATATGTCTTCTATGCTACGTGGGAAGTTCCAAGAAGACGGGACCCATATTTTCTAGTGTAGTTTCCGCTTCAATTCTTGAAGTCTATTTGTTGAACAAATAAATGTTGTGCAAATAAACCATGCCTCTGCCAAATTCTGAACACTGATATAAGAGACTTTTCAAGAGGGGCTGGGAGGTAGTTCTGCAGTTAAGAATTCACACTATTCTTTTAGGGGACCCAAGTTCAGTTCCCAGGACCCAAGTTCAGTTCACAGCACCCATATTTAGTGGCCCACAACTGCCTGTACTTTAACTCCATGGAATTCATTCCTTCTTTCAGACTTTGAAAGCTCTTCATCAGTGTGAGTGTGTGTGGTTCTTATCCATATGAAGATAAAAGTATTTTTTTAAAACAAAACTAAGAGAGCCTGGTTTTGATATTTGAAAATTTTCTAGGGTTTTTATGCAACATTTTACATTATTCTACAAAACAATTTCTCTAGGAAAATAAATTAAAAACTTAGAAGAGAAAGGTCTTTTATACTCTCTTGGCTTTCTATCCAGCAATAAAACCATTTCTTCACCCTAATCTAGAATACCTGAGACCTGCATCCACCTTGCATACAAGCTTCATGTTAAGACATGTGAAAGGCATCCCATAGAAAAGATTTTAATCAGGACAATGAACAGATTCATTTTGTCACATATTAAAACAAATTTTGAGTGTAAACATGTCTGCAAATACATGTGACAACAATCTTCTTGCTTTTCAAAATGTCTTTGGATATTTAGTGAGCAGAAAACTAATGTGTTTTTTTTGTTGGCGGTGGTGGCGAGCTTTTTGTTTTGTTTTGTTTTTAGAAAAAATCTGTTTTCCATTGTTCTTTCTTTCTTCTTTCTTTCTTTCTTTCTTTCTTTCTTTCTTTCTTTCTTTCTTTCTTTCTTTCTTTCCTTCCTTCTTTTTTAGTTGAAAATTGATTATTCTCTCCTACAGTCCTAACCACAGTTCCCTTCCCATCTCTCCTCCCAGTTCTACACCACCTCACTCTTCTCCAGATCCACTCCCCCTCAGTTTCCCTCCAGGAAAAAAAGCAGGTCTCTTAGCAAGGGGAACAGGGGCTGTCTCTGACGAGAACTCAGTGGCTGGCTCTTTGATCACCTTCTTCTGAGGGGAGAGCAGCCTTACCAGGCTACAGAGGAAGACCATGCAGCCACTCCTGATGAGACCTGATAGGCTAGGGTCAGATGGAAGGGGAGGAGGACCTCCCCAATCAGTGGACTTGGGGAGGGGCATGGAAGGAGAAGAGGGAGGGAGGATGAAATAGGGAGAGGACGAGGAAGGGACCTACAGCTGGGATACAAAGTGAATAAACTGTAACAAATTAAATAAGTAAACAAATTAAATAAGTAAATATGTATTTTTTAAAAAAGCAGGTCTCCCAGAGAAAACAGAACAAAACAAGACACACTAAAACAAGGCAAAAGCCCTCTACTAGAGCATGAACAACGGAACTACAATAGGAGTAAGAAAGTCTCAAGAGCAGCCTAGTCAGAGATACACTCTCTCCTTATTGATAGGAGTCCCACAAAAACACCAAGCTAAGAGCCATAGCGTAATACACAGAGAATCTCCTGGTGCAGACCTGATCTTGCCTCTTCAGTCTATGTGAGCCCATGTGGGCACCGATCAGTTGATTCCACGGGCCACGCGGAAAACTAAAGTAATTTCCGCATGTGAGCTAATGTCTTACATCGTTTTCAACACGTGCTTTTCTAAATATGCTCCGTAGCCCTAAAAGCGCCACAAATCACGAATGATAAAATTAATTTATCACTGGAGAATTTAACTGTTCAACATATTGATGTGTTTAAGAATCAAACATTGAATGCGACTTAGAAACACATTCAGGTCACTTAAGAACCCAAGTACAAATGATCAAGTAGGAACTGGGGAGAGCTCGCAGCAGCTGAATGTATCTTAGTGGGAGTAGATTGTTCGGGGGCGGGGGAGGGGTGGTGGTGGTGGGAGGAATTGGAAGCGCCTCATGTGTCGACTCCTGCGTAGCTACTTTATTGAACTACATCTGGCGTTCATTGTTTTCCTTTCTGCTTGGCATCCACTGCAGTTTTCTATTGTGCTCTGCTCGTACACATTAAGAACTTGTTCGTACATTTTGCTCTAAGCATGTGTAAATTAATTGTATTCTGGGATGATTATGAGAGGCAAAGACAAAGTTTGGTGATTTTATTTCCTTGATGTTTTGTTTTGCCATACTGGATCCTCATGCATGCTAAGTGATCACTCTTTCCTGAGCTACATCTTCAGCATCTCAGAAAGAGACATTCTTAAGCATTTCTCCAAAAAAAAGAGTTCAAGTGGGCAGTAAATATACGGAACCATGCTCAATATTTTTAACCATCAGGGAAACACAAAGCAAAACACGATGATACACCATCTCACCTCAGCTTAACAGGCTACTGTCAAAAGAAGAAAGAAGAGGAAGAGGAGGAAGAAGAAGAACAAGCCAAGCCTGATAACCTGAGTTCCGACCCCGGCAACCACAGGGTGGAAGGAGCGAACTGACCTTCACAAGTTACAAAAGTGCAAACCACAGCTCATGTGCATCCACACATATCCACACACTCACACAAGGAATAAACAAGTGCAAATTGAAATATTCAAAGTTTTAGTTTGTTTTATGCTGAGAATTCTACACTTTTAATCTTAAATGAGAGGTGTGTCTGTGTGTGTGTGTGTCTGTGTGTGTGTGTTTGTGTCTATGTGTGATGTATGTCTGTGTATGTGTGAGTGCCCGGTTGCACAGGTGGAAGTCATAGGTCAACCTCAGATAGTTGTCCTCATCTTCCACCTTGCTTGAGGCAAGGGCTACTTCTTGGTTGCAACTGTGCAAAACAGGACTGCTGACCTGTGGGAATCAGTTGTCTCCTTCTAGCTCGTGAGCCCCTGAAATTGCACATAGGTTGTGAGGCTTGGCAGCATGCTCATTTATTTATGAGGCTTTCTCACTGGTTCCCAGACTAAGACATTTTTTTTTTTACTTTTTTTGTCATAAATATTATGTTTCCTTTTACTCCTTTAAATTTTGGCAGGAAAAATATTTCTACTGTGACTATGTTTAGCAGTATATGATTTTCATACTATTAACTTTAAGGTACCTTACCTTAGCTGATGGAAGGAGCAAGGGAGCTCTGCACGTTCATCCTTCCCTTCACGTTCTCCCTTGTTTTCCCTTGGGGGACAGAAGAGGTCAGGGAACAAATGCAGAAACTCACTCGTGCTAAGCACACACTGCACCACAGCCTGGTTTTTGAAATTTATGACATTCTAGTAAGCACTGTTGCAATTAAAAAAGAGAGAGATAGACATTCAAATTTCTTGACCCCACTTCCTAACAGTTATATGCATTCTCAAAGGAACTTGTATTCACTGCCATGGACACAGGCTAGCAAGGTCATATTTGAAGTGGGTATTTTAGTAGTTGGAATTGAATGAAATACCAAAGGTAGTTTTAAAAAATCATTTATACTGTTGCCGTAGTATTGTAGCTCATGATAAGGTAGAAAGAACACTAAATGAAAAATAAAAAGCATGAGTTGTTGATTTGATTTTAAGCTCCATAACCTAATCCTATGACCAGGACCTTACTATCTAGCTACACAATAGTGTTCAAAACTAAAATATGAACAAATCAAAGAACTACCAACAGCCACCATGATGCATCAGAAAAATGTCTCTACCACCTATACCCACTATAAAGAGAGAAAAAAAACAAAAACAAAAAAGCAGCCAGCATATTGGGATGACTGGGACTGGAGGATAAGCACCTGATGCCATTCTAGAGAGAAAAGATGAGAAAGAGTTGCAAAACACTGAAACCAAGAAAGAACTGGGACTGAACACAACACATCAGGAATAGTTGCAGGAAGATCAGAATGGCTTAAGTATTGCAAAATTTCAGGAAACTTGGTAGATACAGAATTTTCAGATAGAAATTAAGAAGAATTTGCTTGATTTCAATTATTACCTGAGTTTTAAAAACATAGTGTTAAATTTAAATAAAACAAATACAATTTTTCAAGGTATTTACCTTTCATCAGTATCAAAGTATGAAAGTTTTACCTTTCATCAGTATCAAAAACACTATATTTTCTAATAAAAACTGTAATATATAAATGAGAATGTTTCAGTGCTAGTGAAATAGCTATAGGTTAGCTTATTCTTCAAACATTCATGTTGTAGAATTCATGACAAAAAGCTAAAAAATAAAAATAAAACTTAATGTAACTTTTTAAAGTCATATTTCTGTGCTTTTGTCAGCTATATAAAGATTAAAATAACTTCAGATATTTTCTTCAACAGTTGTATAAATAAGGTAATAAAAGTAGAGAGCACAGAACACAATATTAAACTCCTATTATAATTGTAATATCTGTGAACGTTTTAATAGAACACTGTGTGTTTTGATGGCTAGGGGGAAAAACATTAAAAGTTGAGAAACAAAAAGATAGCAGTTTTTATTCCTAAAGCATGTGGCTCATCTGTACCTTAAAACTGAAGTCAGTTGCCAACTGCTCTTAAGAATACATCTGTATTTTGTGTCTTAGGCTAGCTCTAAGTTATATATAGTCTATGAGTCTTCTACCTATACTAGCTGGGAAGCATAATGCATGCTTTAGAGATGGGAATAACAGATGTGTGATTTTCATCAAACTATTTGTATGATTTTTGAAGTATGACTTCATATAAAGTCCATTTTAATTTTGCTTTAATATCCAAACAGACCAAATAATAACAGCAATATGAATACCCTGTTTTCTCTTGACTTCTAGCTGCTTTGACTATATAACACATTAATTCTTGGGAAGCCCAAGAGTATGTAAAAAAGATTCTCAGAATTTTAAATGGCCAGTGTCAAATACATATTTTAAATTAAAATTTTTCTTTGCTTTCCCTTGTTACACCTTTATTTAAATGTATAACTTTCTGAAGTTAGAGGATACAACTACAAAAATCTATAAACTATGGGTTAATTATTTTTGTTAAAGTAAATCATTGTTTCTAAAAGAATACTTTCTCAGCTAGGTAATGGCTTTCTTATTACTTCTTTGCTATGATGGTAGAATAATCCTGTCTCCCAGAACCTCCAAAAAGAGAAATACAGCTTCACAAACTTTTCCACTGACCACCCTGGCATGTGTACATGAATATATACACAAACACACATACAGCCACATGCATGTATACATACACAAACACATATACAACCACATACACACAATTACAATTATTATTAATGTTATTATTATTGCTATTATTGTTGTTGCCATCACTATTCCACGAGCTCCTGAAAGTATGTTACCTGCTTACAGTGTTCATCTGCTTACAGACACTGTACTGGTGGTTTCACTAAAAACACTACCAATTTTTCAAAGGAAAAAAAATCTCTATAACTAACTAGACATTATTTAATCCTCACTACTTGAACTTTCAACAAAGAATCAACTGCAGTTTTGAAGCACAACACCCCCTAATGTGTATTCCACTTCTGCTGTCTCATTTAGTTGCTAAAGTTGCTGTCAATATTTCTGAGATCAACTCAGTTCGATGTAAGAGGCTTCAAATAGCATCAGCATAAACAGGGTAAGATGATTTGAGGATTGTGAGACAGACAGAGATAAAGAGAAAGAGAGTAGAGACCAAAAGAGTGATATATAAAGTTTTAACAAGTGAAAACAAGTAGTTCCTTCAAATAAGTTTGTCTTGTATATATTTATGTCATGTAGAATGGGCTATTTTCATTTAAAAACAGTTCTTTATTTGTATATCATCATATGCCCAATATGTGTCAAATGTTGCTTTCCTGACTTTTTGAACTGTAACTTACTTGTGGTAAAAGACAATTTTTGTGCTTTCAGATTTGTATTCAAAGTTCACATCGCATGGTAGTACATTAACCAATTTGGTACATGGTGCAATAGTGTTATTTATTTAGCATTAATATATAGTCTCAAGTACTGGGGCTTAAGGAATATAACTAATATTGACTATTATAATCTTAATATGCTTAATTAAATAAATCTCAATTTGTAATATAGGGAAATAAAAAGTGTGACTAGTACTACAAATTTCAGTTTTAAGGAAAAAAGAATATATTTTCTACCAGCTCAAAGATACAAGGGAAACATTTATCTTGTGTGTTATCTAATAGGCCTTCCAGAGCTAAAGACCACAGGAGGCAAGGCTAACAAAATTAATATGCAAAGAAGCTCAACACTGGGGACCTATAATTTTCTTGCAAATGGTTTCACTTTAAGGATGAAACAACACAAGACAATACCAATTTCTTTCTTTTTTGCAAATAGATGAAGCTTTTAAAAAAATTAACACATGACAGCAGGTGGGAAGAATCCAGACAAGTGGATGTTCAAAGTCAAGGGAATCCAAATTTGATTTGTGTTGACATTTTACAAACTAATTTGAATTCACTGGGATTTTTTTTTAAATCAAGTTCAGTACATACACTCAGTTAATCTAGGATTGCCTGTCTGTCAGACTGGAAGCAAACAGTTGGTAGACTATGACAGTTGTTATATATTTACAAACATAACTCTGCCAAATAACACTGGTGACTTTGATTTAAAAATGCTTATCTGTAATTTTATCTATTATAAGCATTTTTACTCCTGACACTATCATTTAACACAAAATTAATATGTTTCTAATTATGAATAGCCTAGATACAGGAACAGACAAATGATTCTGAAATCCATTTCAAATAGTCACTCTACCTAGACTTTGAAAGAAGTCATACAGAAAATAATGTATTGATGTTTTAAACAAACTATGCCATTCTGTCCCTATTAAAGAGCAGGGAGTTTAAAATATTTTGCTTCCAGTTATGGAATTAAGTCATTTGTAAATGTTGATTCATGTTTCCGCAGAATCCGGTAATAACACATACACGTAATTTTTCTTTTAGCAAAGATCTCCCTGAAAATTTAAATGTGTTTCCTTAAGAAGGGTTGGCTGCTGCTCATTAGTATTAATTTGAAAGTGTCATAAAAGTTCTGCGTAATTTGACATTGTAAAAACTGGGCTTTCAAAAAAGAAAACAGTGTATGAAATTGAATCCTTCATTTCAACTTTCTTCCATACTTTGATTTCCTGATATGTTGAAAAGTAACCTGAGATCATACTATAAGCTAGTTTATATCCTAACACGAAGCAAAAAAAAAAAATACACAACAGACTCACTTGCATTTTGGTTCAACGTTCCTGTGTGAATGTATGATTACATTTAATCATCTAATGATTTTTATGTTAAATACCATTAACATATGTTCAGCAGGAAAAATATGGATATTTTATTATTTTCATAATTAGCTTTAAAACAATTGATATTGAAACATTTTTCTGAATATAAGAAAAATAATTATTTTTATCATCTCATTCATTAGTTTTGATACTCTCCCTTGAACACACCAAACACACCTTTGCCTCTCAAGGGTAAATTTATAATTAAAGATATTAATATACCCGATTAATACAGCGTAATGCCAGGCCCTACAGTAGTATTCTAGAAAAGTCTAAATGAATCATACCCCAGGGAAGACTTGATGCTATCAATTTGAAGTGTTTAATATACATTTATTTAAATGTGAAGTTGCACTTTGCCTGAGGAATGAGTATTTAAATTGACAGCCTAATAAAATTCCTAAGTAATGTAGCCTTTTCCCCCATTTACTTATTAGTCATATTTTAAAACCATTCATTTACAGACACCAGAAAAGTATGTGAACTAATTGTTTAGGGATATAATAATTGTTTAGGGAATTAAATGTTAATTTTATGGCTATCTCCTTTTTCATCATAAATATAGAGATTTGATCTCCAATCCTACTTGTTGTAGCAAACAAAAATCTTTGCTGAAGACTCCAAATGAATGTTTATATGACAGAGAACAAGCAGAGTATTTTAAATAAATAATACAGTATTAACATCATGTAGAATTACCCAAAGTTCATACTCAAATTTCAATTCCTGAGCAAAAAAAATTTCTTATAAAATTATAAAATAATGTTGCTGAGAGTGAATTTGCTTTTAAAATTCTCTTTTATAGGGAAATTTAAATTAAAATATCACATTAATATGCTTTATTCTGCCCTCATAATTTATGGGCCTTGATAAATTTAATTGTTGTAGACATCATAAAATTAAGTTATTGTTCATGAAATCAAATTAGTTGTTCATTATTTGTGGTAGTTTTAAATGTGGAAATCCAATAGAGGAAACCGTTTTTCAGCTTTTCCAATCAAACAATTACAAATCCATTTTCCTTACATTTTAAACAAAACAGAAGTTGTGTCAATTATCTGAGCAAGGGAGGATTCCAAATTCATTAATTAAACATGCACCATTCATATACCCTAATCTAGTCTCACCAAGAATTTTCTACTAACCAAAAATCAATGAAAATATGGGCTGTCGGAGTAACTTGGCGGTGATGCACTTACTGAGCATGTGTAAAACCCTGAGCTTAGTTACGAGCATCGCAAATACGTATTACTAAAGCAACATGTGGTGAGTTTCCATTCTTCTTGTAGTATGTTAGGTTTAAATCTAGTGGGATTGCCAGTGTGGATGATTTCAACCAGTTTGGACACTCGGTCTATTCTATTCGGGTTTATCCGGTCCAGAAACCTACTGTGTGCACACGTGTCCATACAGTGTACACTTCAACTCCCAGGAGCTGCTTCCTGTAACCTTGATTTGGTGAATTCTACCTTCAGAGGTCTCTGCTTACACCTAAGTAGGTTCTCCAGTTCATTACCGACCCCCCTTCCTCCATCACCTTCTGTTTGGCTTCACTCATGCCGCGCCAGGATTTGTGTTTACTGCTTTAGTCACACAAGTCTCACAAGTGTGCTCCTGGTGGCTGGAGACACTCCTGAGCCCCTCAGGGACTAACAGCACTGGGTGCTCTTACAGAGGACGCAGGTCTGATTCCCAGGACTCACACAGCATCTCACCACCATCAGTAACTCCATTTCCAGGGAATCTGACATCCTCTTCTGGTGTCATATATGGTGCGCAAGCACGCATGTGGGCCAAGCACTCATATGTATGAAATAAAAATCAATAAATCTTTTTAAAATGAAAAATTATTTTCCTCACTCAGAAAAAGCCCCACCATTTTCTTCTCACTATTACTGAGCACTTCTTCCACATTTTGACAGACTACACTGCTGCTTCTTAGCTTTTCTTCCTAGTTGACACAAAAGATAACTAAGTTCAGTGACTACAGTAGGTTGAACCACGACTTGTCCCATAAGAACAATAACGAACAGAAGAAAATTTTCAATCTTACTTGTGGACTTACTATACAAGAATTTAAAAGTTAACATTTAAGTGAAGCTGACTTCTTTTCAAGAATTTTTTAAAAAACTATTTTCTTAGAAAACATTAACATCCATTTTAGTTCTGTGCTAGAAGCAATCAAATACTGTTATTTCAATAGTGAAACGTTTTTATTGTAAGATGACATAGCATTGTTTGCCACCAAAATTTCATGACATACTTAAATAAAATATACTCAGAGCTATCTCTAAGTTTCTTTAATATTTTTCCTAAATATCTATCCATCGTTATATATGAAGTCATATGAGGTATCTGTCAATCACTCCAACACAGATAATTAAAGCCAATGAAATAATGTGTTTGCATATACATGCTAATATTCCAGTGATTTAAATATTCGTAGCCTTTCTAACTCTTTATCTGCATCTACATACTATCTGGCTGAAACCTGTCAGTTTCATATTTTTTCTAACTGGTGAAATGTATTTCAAACATATCTGACTTCTACGTCGCACTACAATTTTACCCGAGAGTTTTTAAAGGAGTAAATTCAAATAAAAGTACACTTTCATAAAGGTCATCATTTTCCCACATTTGAAAAAAAAAAGCCAGGTTAAAAAGATATCCCTTCATAGCTAACCGAAACGTCTCGCTGGAATCACATAGTATGACTCTGGCACAAATGTGTAATTCACAACAATGTTGGGTTAAATAAATGTTGCTGTTAGCATAGTGTAATTTTCTTTGGTGATAAATGCTACCGACTTGCTATTTACTTTTCAATTGATTTTATTTGCCAAATTATATACCAAACAGTCCCCTGGGCTTACTGAATATATGGAGGTTAACAATGAAAAATGTGCATAGTTTTAGTACCAACTTTGTAAATTGCCTTAATAATAGCTGGTATAATGTAATAGTATTTTCAACCAGTACTTTTAATTTCTAGCTCATAAAGCCTTTTCATTGAACCCCAAGGGTATAGCTATAAAAGTTAAGATTTAATTTTGTATATAATGTGGCTTAAATTAGCTTTAAAGCAATAGGAAAAAACATGCAGTTGCAAAAGACAGGCTGAATTGTTATAACAATATGAATTTCTGTTAACAAAATTAATTACTATTTCTATTGTAGTATAGTTTGTGGTGGAATTTTTAGACTACCTAGAATGTATATTTTAAATGTCATTTTTTGAAACCATGGCAAATATATGAGGAAACTTTTAAGAGCACATGTGAGGAGGCCTGGCCCCAACATACTTTAAGTATCAAGGTAAGTCACAAGGGAAGGCAGAAACACTTGAATAATGTTAATGTTATAGAATACCAGCCCTCTACCAGTCTCTTACTGATTTCTTGCTCACTGCGCTATGCATTTCTATTTGGTATTTTCTATTGAATATAAGGAACGACTTCTGTTGATATGAACCTTTAAAGTTGACAGCAAGTTCCTCTTTGTGATTTCATTCGCCCTTTTGTGAAGATTTACAGTAACTGTCAACATCTCCATTTCATTAGCAGATGTACTTATTGCCTTGTCTAACACTGATGGTTTAAGATGAGAAGATCATGCCAGACACAGTATGCTTTCCTATGGCTGTAAGGATGTAATCTTTGGGATTCATTGTATAAGAGAAGACCCTATTTTCGATTTTTTTTTAAAAAGGAAAGAAAGGAAAAAATATGGTTTGACTATCAGAATATTGGATAGACAATCAGAAAATTGTTAAGGTTGTTTTCTATTTACTTACTTCATTCTGTTAAGTGTGTGGTGGCATTTATATATAGCTTTAGTTTGCATTT
This sequence comes from Pachyuromys duprasi, assembly GCA_028658305.1. Lineage (NCBI taxonomy): Eukaryota > Metazoa > Chordata > Mammalia > Rodentia > Muridae > Pachyuromys > Pachyuromys duprasi. Next base: position 27,816,357 of record CM053749.1, read on the forward strand.
CTGAACTTCATCACTTACTTTGTAGAGATGTTGTCTTCAGTAAAGCACTGTTAGCATTTATTTTTAAAAAATAAGTATTTCACACCAATTTTCAAATGAAAAATAATGTAATCTAAGAAAAAATCACAAGTGCTTATACAGCTGAATGATCAATTTTAAATCTGGGGTATTTTTATGTGTATGAATGTTTTGCTACTTGTATTTACAACACCATGTGCATGCTTGGAGCACATGGAGGCCAGAAAAGGGCAAGGTATCCCATGGGACTAGAATTACAAATGATTGTGAGCCTGCTCCCCAGGTCTTTAGACAGAACTCTTAAAATCTAGGGCTCCCCTTTTCTGAGGAATAGGGGAGAGGGAGGGAGGGAGGAAAGAAAGGGAAGGTGGGATGTAAGAAGGGATGGGGCCAAGAACAGGTTGTAAAGTGAATAAATAAATAACTGAATAAATGAATAAAATAAATAAAAGACAACAAATCTAAGGAACTTCTTTAACCCTATGGTTGATCAATTTTAACACACTGCATATCTTAGGTATCACCACCAACAAGTGTACATCAATGATTGGCAGCATTTGAAGTTCTAAGCCATCTATAACTTACACCTTGCCAGTTTTTCTTTTGCTAGAAAGTTACTTTATTACATTTTAGAGCAGTTTAAACATTGAAAGCACTCTAAGAGCAAATGCACTCTGCTTAAGATTAAAACCCATTTTTAAAACGTTCTTCAATAAGGCATGAATCATAGCTTTACAGTGGCCTCTGATATGGTATTTAACATTTGTTAAGCTGTACTTTTTCTTATTTGAGACACACATTTAAACAAAATCCATTTCTCAATAAACTTTGAAAATCAGGTGAACAAAAACATGGCTTGTAGAACCATATTTTGAAATGGCACTGCAGCTTTGTTTTTTGTTGTTGTTTAAATTTTGCCTGTATTTTCATTTTATGTTTGAAGGTTTGTCGTATTTCAATAAGAAATAGGTAAAATAATATACAACAAAACATTGCTGGTGTAGACTCCAGTCTCTGTTTTAGAGCTACAGTTCACTAGTTAGAGTAGACAACACTGATTAATCTGAGGAAGTCACATCAGACTGTAGGGTCTCACTCTCCAATTCTTTGTGTGAGGGTGTGTTTAGTACAGGGTCTCACTGTGGGGCTATCACACCTGACTCTCACCTTGCATTTTTTTGTACAGAATAATTTCAAGTTGGAAATTTTAGATATCACATATAGACCACCTCCCCTGGATGGGAGAGCAGCCTTGCCAGGCCACAGAGGAGGACAGTGCAGCCAGTCCTGATGAGACCTCATAAGCTAGGGTCAGATGGAAGGGGAGGAGAACCTCCCTTATCTGTGGACTTGGAGAGGGGCATAGGAAGAGGTGAGAGAGGGAGGGTGGGATTGGGAGGGGAGGGGGGTACAGCTGGGATACAAAAGTGAATAAACTGTAACTAATATAAAAATAATTTAATTTTTAAAAATGTTTTAAAAGTTACTAAGCTTACATTTTCCTCCCCTCAGGATTGTTGCTCTTCCACCCCTTTGGATTGTTGTATTATTTAACACTAAATCAAATGTTTAAGTCCAGCGCACAGCCCTAAAAAGGGATAGTGGGTGAATTTAAAAAGAATAAGCAAATATGTTTTTAAACATTAATATTTAGTCGGTAAGGGCCAGATCCATGACAAAAGTCTTAAATTATATCCAATAGACAGGGGAAATACTCAAATCTTTTTTCTCTTAAAGGAACAAAACAGTTGTCCTGCTTCTCATCTTGCTATTTCAAATTACGAAATGTGTTTCAAAATGTGCTGTGATGATATCTAGGATTATTTAGAAAGGTGGCTTTCTGAAGCATGTGAAGGATACGCCACAACAGAATTTGAGAGCAGCAGTGAGTCTGGCCATGTTCAGTAGCAGATACAGCTATGATGGAACCCAGCAGCCTCTCAGGCCTGGCTGTGAGCTTACTAACTAAAAAGCCTGAAGCAGCATTAATTTATTACCAGTCTGGGGTTATTTTCTTCCCCTTACTCATTTTTTTTTTCAAGTTTGTCTGTAACTGAACATTTAATTTGTTTAGTCGCTGTGATTATGCCTCGGTCACATTTGGCAATGGGAAGGATCTGGAAAGCTTAGAGGGAATACATTACGGTGCCATAAATTTGAGATGGAAGTATGTTTTTTGTATTTCTGCCAGGAATATCAGATAACAAGTTACTGCTAGAAAATCTGCTTTTCCAGTCTGCACTGCTGGTAGAGAGGTGGGTGGCCCCCCGGCTGTTTCATCCTCCAGAGGACAATCGCTACTCCTGATGTGCCCTGTGTTTCTGTCTTTCTTGCTGACCAAGGGAAAGATGTGGGGTTTGAGCTCAAGGTTGAGGGGCTTTTTCAATTTTGCTTAACTGGTTTTATGAATAAACACGGAGTTTAGTTGTTTATTTAGTTGTTTATTGTTGCTTGTTTTGTTTCTTTACTGTGTCTTTTCTTACACCAGCATGTATTTAGGGTGAGAACCCTAGCATTTCATACTGAAAAAGTCATCTGGCTGGGCATGGTGGCTCAGGGTGAGCACTTGAGAGACAGAGACAAATGGATCTCTGTGAGTTTGAGGCCAGTCTGGTCTGTTTGGGGAGTTCCAGACCAGTGAGGGCTGCATAGTAAGATGTTGGAGAGAGAGATACGTTACAAACATTTCAACACCTGAACTAAGAAACTCTCTCTTTTTTTTTTTTTTTTCAGCCCTAGACCATGAAGAATGTGGTACTGATCTGTGTCTGCATCCTGGCTTTTGAAAGATAAAGAGGCATTCAGCATAAAGAGGAGTAATTCCCATGAAGAGACAAAAACAAATGATGTGGCTCAAGAAGTTGTTACAAGCAGAGAGGTGCATTCCTGGCGCTGTACTGCAAGCATTCCGTACCCAGCAGAATCCGCCTGACAGCGGTTACATTTGCTAATTCCGTGTCTCTGTGAGTTATCTGACTCACAAGTGTTTATTGTGAAAAGATATGCTGCCTGGCAACAGCCTTAACGTGGTGCAACTGATTTTTTTTTCCAGCACTTCTAAAAAAATGTTTTATTCATCAGTTGCCTTCCTTTGCTTATTTGTGTGTGTGTGTGCACCCTCCTTTTCTGTATCAAATTCCACTTTCTGGTCCTGAACACCTCCCTTTGTGTCTATGCGAAATGTGCCATTGTTCACCATTTATGCATATTTGCATTAATATAGGACTGAATACTGGGTGGACCCTTCCCTGTTATGTGAGGAGCAAACAGCCAGTACTGAGAACTACATTAGGCCAGAATATTTAAGTTGTTTCTAAAATTGGGCACATTAATAAGCCAGCAGGAGAAAGGGTGTGACACTTGGGTTTGACTACCTCACTACTGAATTGTATTGTAAATTTCTACCCATAACAGTGAATTCTGGCCATATAGAAAAAAAAATCAAATGTGAATGAAGTGTTTTAGACTACAAGTTTTTAGTATTAAAAGCTTATAAGCAATTAAAGGCCTACTTCTCAAGGTCTGAAGGAGCAATTGAGTCACAGAGAGAATTCTGGAGAGAATGCGAGTTCTAACAAAATCTTGAGATTGTTTTGCCCAAATATTTACATCCATTAGAATCCAAAAAGGGTTACATCATTCCTCTAAGGCCAGACATCTTTGGTAGAGCTGGCTTACAAAAGGTCAGTTCCAAGCTGCAGTACTGTGAGGTTTTCCTCCTCAGGAACATAAGCAAATTCATTGTAACACCTTCTGAAGAAGCAAATGTGGCCACACTGGCTATGACATTTCCTCAGGTGGTTGCTAGAGATTCTACTGGCATTACAGTCCATTACACATAAAGGAATGTGGGGGGGAGGGGTAAGGAGGGAGTGAGGAAGAAAGAAGGAAGGAAGAAGGAAGGAAGGAAGGGGAGGGAGGGAAGGAAGAGTTTCTTCACTACATATATATCACATGCTAATACCACCATATGGACATTATTCGATTTAAAGTTGTGGTACTGAAAGGAAAGCTTATAATGCCAATTCTGTAAAGACGATTTTTAAACATTTAATTACATGCAGTAGACTACAGATGCACAGTTGGGACTTACACCTGAACCTTGGCCTTTGCCCTCTTAGAGAATGAGGTTATAACATGTGTGTGATTAGATTTGAACATATTCACATAGTGTAAAATAGTTGATATTTTAGAACTGGGAAAAAAAATTGGAAACAACATATTTGTTTAACAATAACTTAATGGGATGAAATTTTATAAGCACCATTTGTGTTAAATGTTGGAAAACTCATTTATTCATTTAACAAGTCTACTCTGTTCTCTTGCTGCGTGCCAGAGGCAGCGGGGAGAGAGATTTGTACTCTTTATTTACAATGTCCATGTCGTTACCAGGCAAAATAGTTATAATGAGCGTTCTGTATGAGGGGGAGTGAGTCCTGTGCTTAAATGTGATTAACAGGAGAGTAAGTCTTTCAAACAGAAAGCAGAGTTCATTTTAATAGGTGGAAATCACTAAGGTTAATAGTAGTAAATGCATAGGAAGATACAGGTTGGGAGGCTGAGTGGGGAGCAGTCAGGGGATAGAGACTGGGTAGGACAATAAAGGATGCCCAGTTGGTCCTACTGTCCTGCCTGTCCTGTCCTTCAATAAAGCCACAAATTGATTAACAAGCAAGGATGTGTTAGGGAACAGAAGGTAAATTTAGTTTACAGTGCAGGCACCAGCTAATTCAACTATTTAGTTACAAATATAATCTTACTCCATTTCGCTCCTATATTGACAATTAAAACAGTAACAAACATTTTCGCATGTCTCGATTTCTAAGGCAGTCTTGTATTGCAAGTGCACAGACATTTATCATTTTATGTAAAAAATAAATGTGACACCATTCTCGTGCTTGGTTCCTGTGGTCCCTCCTGTTCAAACTACTGCCCTCCCAAACTAGTGATTGTTCTCATGGAAATTTATGAAAACAAAACAAAACAAAACAAAACCGAAAACATTGTAAATGCAAAATAATTTCTACAGAGCTTATAATTGTACTTGTTAGTTCAAAAATAAATTAAAATATAATATTTAATAACAAAATGGAGGAAGTGCATGCCAATTTTTCAGAAAGAGTCATGAGAAGGAGCAGTTTGTTCAACCCTAACTGGTAAAAATAAAACTGAAAGAAAGTGTTTTCAGCATTACACCTGCTTCCAACGACTCAGTTTTATTAATTATTTAAGAATTTCATACACTGTATTTTTTAATATATTTACCGCTTAACTCCCTCTCTTCCTATCCTCTCAGTCTTCCTATCCCTTTCACTCAAATTTCCTTTTTTTCCCCCACTGAGAACAGTTTGTGTTGCCCTGCTAGTTTGAGCGCTGATGTGTGGTAAGCCTAATCATTCAAGGAGACTGGTTCTCTCTTTCCCAGAATCTATCAAATGCTAATAGCTCTTCAGGCGCTGGCAGGACTGTGTATCAACCTTTTCCCACCTATGCTGAGATGTTTGTCTGGCTGGAGCGTGCAGGCTCTTGTACCTGCTGTTGGCATTCCTGTGAGTCCGTAAGTGTATCTGCCCTGTTGTGTCTGGAAAACAATTTACTTGAAGCCACCTGCCACCTTTGGCTCTTCACCCTCTTTCACATAGATCCCTGAGAGGTGTGATATGAATGTCTGATTTAAGGCTGAGCACTGTACATTCTTTTACTATGCACATTGATCAATTCAAGGTCTCTATCTTTATTTTCAATCTACTTCCAATAAGAAGCTTCTCTGATGAAGGTTAAGAGACTCTCCAGTCTAGGGGTACAACAATAAACAAATCACTGGGAGTCATTTTAAAACTACATCCATTCAGCAGAATAATAGTATTGGGTCCTTCCCTAGGGCCTGTGATCTATCTAGACACAGGTCGTTGGTCCCTATAATAGTGCTAGGTATGTATGCCATTTCAAATGGCAGGCCTTTGATTCAGTCAAAAAAATGATTGGTTATTCTCATCATCTTTGGGCCACTATTGCACAAGTGAGATTATCTTGTCAGGACAGTCAATTTGGTAGCTTTCATGGGTCAGAATGGGGTTTACCTTTCTTCTCTGACAGCATGTATACCACCTTCCAGAACAATGAATGCTAGCCAATAGAGATAAAGATTATAGGAGGATACCAGACTGTTGTCTCTATGTTCTAAGTATGTGGTATCTTCAGCCATAAGGTCTTACTGTCTAGCTCTGGAGGGTGGGCTGGAGTATCAAAAACAGCCTCTAATGTTTGGAGATTTATATGACCCATTAGCCAAAACTCAAAATAAAAAGTAGCCATATTAGGTAATTCCATTAAACATCTTTTTGTTTTGTTTGTTTTTTGAGACAGGGATTCCCTGTGTAACCCTGGCTGTCCTGGAACTTACAGAGATCTGCCTGTCTCTGCCTCAGGAGTGCTGGGATTAAAGGCATGCACCACCTTCACCTGACTTCTGTAAGCCTCTTCTTGTACATGCAAATGTATATATTTTATGAAGTCTCTTTAGCAGTAAGTTTCCATGCATCCTTTTTTATTTTATTTTATTTTATGTGCATTGGTGTGAGGGTGTCAGACCACCTGGAACTGGAGTTACAGGCAGTTGTGAGCTGCCAGGTTGGTGATGGGAGTTAAACCCGGGTACTATGGAAGAGCAAACAGTGCTTCTAAACACTGAGCCATCTCCCCAACCCCTCCATATGTCTTCTTAGTGTTAGTTATCTTCTTAAAAACAACTTATTTTAGAGCTGATGAAACGGTCCGTTGACTGAAATGCAATTGCCTTGCAGGCCTAGCAACTTGAATTTGATATCAAAAGCCCTTGTTAAAAGGCTGATTCCCCAGACCTGTCCTTTGAACTTTGCATACATGTCATGGCACACACACACACACACAATATTTTAACAAATAGTTTATTTTAAAACAAAATGAATAAAATTCAGAGGGAAAAAAGGGCTTTGGTATTGTAATACACAAAGGATAAAGATGTATGTAGCTTTTACACCTGAGGAGTTGCTGACATTCTGAATTATATCCTAAATTCTTTTTTTTTTTTTTTGCACTCATCGTGTCTCTTTAATTTTATTTTTTATTAATTATTTATTACAATTTGTTCACTTTGTATCCAGGCTGTAGCCCCCTCCCTCATCTCCTCCCTTGCCTCTCCCCTCCCCTAGTTGACTGATAGAGGAGGTCCTCCTCCCCTTCCATCTGACCCTAGCATGTCAGGTCTCATCAGGACTGGCTGCATTGTCTTCCTCTGTGGCCTGGTAAGGATGTAATGTAAGATCAGCTCAAAAATAATTGAATCCACACTTGCAAAACCACTAAAAGTTGCTTACAAATCTTCTGTACTATTTCTGTTCGTACTGGGGAGTTCAAAGCTATCCAAAACTGGAAATGTGGAGTCAATAGAATTTACGGCATCTGACGTTAATGTGCCATGTTAAACATTTCAATGTGATCGCTACATTTCAGAATATTAAAATTAATGATGCCAACACATCTATAAAATGAGTAGTCTTCATTTGCTTTATTAAAACAGATAACACGTTCTGTGCTGTTTGTACATCATGTTTCTAGGTTTTAGTGACCCACACATAGAGCAACTATACTTTTCATTACTATAAATGCAAGAAGTGAAAATGAAAATGCATTAATTAAATTTTCTTCACTAAGCCATGCCTTAAATGTAACATGAGAAGCATGTCACAGCAAAAAGCAATGGACCAGATAATTGTCCCAAATTAGGACATTGTACCTCTGATGACATTTAAGTTTTGAACCTAACAGTTTCCCTATTTGGCCTGTGCTCTGCTAATTACAGGCACTTAACACATTAAATATGTTTTAGGTCAGAACACTGTGCAATTTTGGACAATATTAAATATAATCAGTACTATTTTGATGTGCAAGTACCTAATAATACTGACAAACCATCATCACTTTAAATTTACAAAACACTAGGTAGAATTACAACATTAAAGACCCAGCATATTAATAGACTAAACTTTTATAAATTCATTCACTCTTCACATCACTCAGATAATAAAAATTGGAATGCACAACCATCATGTACAAAGTGGTGTAATGTTTGCGTAAGCCCATATGCATTCTACTATAGTCATTAAAAATTTTCTTCATTACTTGTAATATCTACAAAAAACATAAAAATTAAATATACAGGAATATATTGCATGTTGGAATAATAGTAAGGAAAAGAAATCTGTCTATGCTCAATAACGGCACAATTTATTTTCAACTCTTTTGTAGCTGTTGACATACCTGAGCTATTTTGAATAAAGGACACATAACTCATGGGTAAAGGGGCATTTGTACTAAACAGCTTATGCTTAACACATACATGCACACATTATCACAGCATATAATGTTGAAGAATCCATAAATATCAAAAGTTATATTATTTCTACATCAAGACAGTAAATACAGTTAAGTCTGAGATGATGTAACAGGTGAAGCTAGTATTAATTCTGTTGTCCTTGCAAGGTAAATGGCCTTCTAGTCACTTTTCAATCCTCACAACTAACTACCCAGAAAGGTCGTGATGCTGTCATTGTTATTTTCTAGGTGGAAAAAGTGAAACCTAGAGAAGGTAGCACTCAGAAGTGGAACTCTAAGGATACCTCAATGCCTTCATTGCATATAAAATGAGAGATTTCAGCCCTCACTCCTATGTTTTCTAAAGCCAATCAAGAAGCAACTTTTGGTTGATTTCTTTAAAAGTCATTTTTACCAGTTAACACAGAAAAGTTTCATTATCCAGGTACCTACTGGCAAGACACTGTATTTTCAATACAGCCATGTATGCTGGTCTAAAGTTTGAACTCTAGTCTTCTGTCATAACACCTTTGATGTTTACTTCTCAGATATATCACCAAATCAGAAAGAGCTGCATGCTATTTCAATGGGAGGGCATGAAATTTCCATGTGTGGCAGCATAATTCCACAAGTTCCAAAGGATCTATGTTGCAAAATTAAAAGTGTTCACAAATTGTGTAAAGAAAATCAACAAATGTCTTCAGCAGCCTTTTCTGTACCCACGGAGTAGTTTATCCTAACCACCCATCTTATGAGCAGTGTGAGATGCATGGAGGAAGGCAGTTGCTAGGATGCTCAATCCTGCCTCTAAAGATCCCAACTTACATACAAAACTCATCCAGCTGTTCTTATCAACATTATTCCCAAATACTTAAGAAAACTCGGAAATCAGAAGACCTTGTAGCAGACTGACAATCTCTCTTTTAATTTGGATTGTTTCATCTAAGGTGCATTAATTTCCACTAACAACCACCAGCTACAAACCATTACCTGTTTCTGAGACTTGGTATGGTATTGCCAACTGATTATTAGCCTCATCACATTCTTCATTATATGTTGGCCTTATTTTCTGCACTACTGTGGCTTCTGAATGGAAACACTTAAGTTGGTGAGTCTTGTTCTAATCTGAGATCTCTTCCAGCTTTGAAATTCTATTTGTTTTGAAGGAAAAATAATAGACGTAGCACTAACTGAAGGTCAGTGACTTCCTCAAGGTTCTGAGGCTATGACTAGTCAAGATCATGACCTAAGCAGGTACCTGCGGATTTTTAGGTCCAAATATTTACTCATTTCCAACAAATCTAATATCTCTTATTTCCAGAGAGGTGATATGAGTCTAGTGAAGTAAAACTGTTAGGATAATAGGATTTGAGGCTATAAATTATTCATACACACATACAAAATTAAAAACTAGGAGAGTATGTATCATGAATGGGAAAGAATATAAATAAATGTTGGGAATTTTTATAAGGAGAGGGTTTCAGCACAGGCCAGACTGCTTCTATGGCCCCATCACTGCCCCTCTCCATGGCCTGACATCCTCTGAATGCACTCTCTCCATCCCAGAATGAGACTAGGGCTTCCCAGTCCCCTAAAGAATGAAAAGTATGAGCTGGGTGGTGCCAGCACACGCCTTTAATCCCAGCAGTTGGGAGGCAGAGGCAAGTGGATCTCTTGAGTTCAAGGCCAGCCTGGTCTACAGAGTGAGTGCCAGGACAGCCAACTATACAGAGAAACCCTGTCTTGAAAAACCAAAATAAGTAATTTATTAATTAGTCTTTTAAAAGTTTTAAAAAAGAATAAACCAATATAGGCCTGAAGGTCAATTCAAATATTGAAAACATTACCTCATCCAACTTCTCATAATAAATTCTTGAACAAATGGATCCAGAATTTTTTCAAATATATGCTATTCTCTATTATTAATGTACAACTATTTAGAAATGACTAAGATATGTAGAACAATGTGTTAATTATTTTTGCAGTGATTCTTCCATTCAGACAGAACTTCACAGTGATTAGTTATTGTTTTTTTACAGAAGCAATATATACTAGGGAACGAAACCAAGCTTAAATAGTGACTTGAACAAAACTTTTGTGTAAAGACTTGTGTACATATTTGTTGTAATAATAATAAAAAAATCCTACACTTAATGTGTGTACATGTAATTATAAGCATATTAACTCAAGTTGAATTGTGTGTGTGTGTTCTCTTGTCACCGCAAAATGTGATAGAACAATGTCTTTTAATTTCTAAGAATTCTGACTAAATACATTTAGAGATGCTGTTCTGAGTTACTCAAGTTATATTTTATAGATACAAACAAGAAAACCTACATTTTTGTTCCATAAAGAGCTAACCCCAAGCCTCCTCTGAGAAGAACTTGTGCAAGCTGTTAGGTGCTGTCCATCCAGTTGCTCTAGCTAAAGTGCAAGCACACAGCTATTCCCTTCACATTTTACTCTAGCCTGGGTCTTCTTAGAAGAAAAACAGCTTATTATCATTGTCATTTATTTATAACCGATATTTTCTGAAACCTGTTGCTTTCTCTATGATAAATTCTCTATTTGAGGGTATTTTCTGTATAATGGAGAAAAGCCCACCTCTGGCAACCTACCTCCACTGCCCAGAGGCTCCACAGACTTCAAAACAATGTAATCAGCTGAGACAAAGCAGTCAAGACAGAACTGTGGGAGACATTTCATCGTCAAGGCATCATTGTGATTCTTAACCAATTTCCCATCTCATGTGCCTCTGGGATGGAATGAATGAGTCAATCAAAAGGTGGTCAGACTGTCATTTGTTATGCTATACACAAACCCTGCTGTCAAATTATTTACTAATAAATGGGTGCCAATAATTAGAAGAAAGAAATATACAGAGGTGAAGAATCCCTCATCAAAAAACAAAGAGGCCAAAGGAAAAGTAGAGAAGAAAAACAAAGTATGTTTAAAAGGAGGAAGCATGAAGCACATTTCATCCTGTCTGGCTGTGTTTCTCCATGGCATAAAGCATGACTCCAAGGAGCCATGTTTTTCTCACAGGGAAGAATCAACAACAGCACTGAACTAGGATTAAAACATGAAACTGAGGGTTAGAGAGATAGCTCAGAGGTTAAGAACACTAGCTGTTCTTGCAAAGGTCCTGAGTTCAGTTCCCAGCAACCACATGGTGGCTCCCAACCATCTCTAGCAAGATCTGGTGCCCTCTTCTGGCATTTAGGCAGAACACTGTATACATAATAAATGTACACAAATCCATAAAACTGAGTGTACATATACGACTATATAGCATTGATTTAAAAATAAATTATATACATTATTTTATATATCATATATATTTTCAAAATAGAGATGATATGTGCAGCACATATTACATATGAAATACAAATATATTCCCTGAGATTCAAACAGATACAAAGAAATAGAGACGGAAATTATATGCTTTTTATTTTTAATTTCTCCAATCACAGAAGCCAGCCCTATTAAACACCCAAAAATTGAGATGCTTCCATGAGACTAAAGAAAAACCCAGAATGCAATGGTCTTAGGCTTGAAGTTTTATCAACAGTCCCTTTACATTTCACAAGGATATTCCCACTCACGGATGACACAATTACTACAGGTTAGGCAACCTCATTTGAAGCACAAAGTATCACAGAAGATAAGAACTATCACTATTATTTCCATTTCACACAGGAAAATGTGACTTTTCTAAGTCTTACACACAGTCCCAGGGCTGGCAAGAACAGCCTGGCTTAAACACTCCACACCCAAACATAAAAGGTTCTCAGTTTTTGTCCATCTTTCACTACTGAATACATTTCTTCTTTTGTCCACAGTAAAAGGATTAAGTTATTTAAAAGAAAAAATAATTTGAACTTGGCCAAAACAGTGTCATCATTATGTATTTCCTAGATCTATGTATATGAAAGATTTTAATTCCCTCCTATATTTTGTTCAAGCTTCCAGTCAAAAACAAGTTCATGTATTCTTTACAACCAATTATAGCTATCAAACTCATTAACTCAGTGGTCATATGTTTTTCAGTCTCTAAAATTTCAGTTATATAGAGATACGTATATGTTTTTAATGTATTACGACCAGCAGGCTGAACTCTCTGAACTTATAGCTAAGAACACATTACAAAAGTAAGGGAGGAAGAAAACTAGAAACTTTTTAGTCAGTATCTTACATAAAAGAAGAGTTGCTCATTTGAAGTGACTATCAGACTCCATGTTTGACATTCCTTAGACAGTTATTATTTGCAGGTGTCCATATTTAATGCAGCATGATAAACTGCATTAAACTGCATTCCATATATAAAGGAGCCATTTTCTGGAAGCAGTGTTCCTGGCATAGCTTTAAAGCATTCATAGTTCCCAAGCACTCATTATGCTATGGACAGTTTTCATATTTGGGCTTTTATTAGCCTTTGTATATGGATTTTGGAATGTTCTCTAGAGTAGCCAGGAGCTCCTCTGAACTCCCATAATGCTTTGCTTCCCTCCTTCATAGGATTTCCCTTTTGCTTACTGTGTGGTTATGTGTGTATGTGTGTATGTGTGTATGTGTGTGTGTGTGTGTGTGTGTGTGTGTGCACGCATGTGAGAGAGAGAGAAAAAAGAAAGAGGGAGGGAGGGTCCACCTTTCGAGACAGATTTTTAACTATAGAGTTCTCTCACATTCAACATTATATAAACACTTGTTTGTTTTTTCTTGTGTTTTTGTTTGTTTGTTTGTCTTTCAAGACAGGCTTTTTCTGTGAAGTAGCCCTGGCTGTCCTGGATTCACTTTGTAGACCAGAGATCCACTTGCCTCCTGGGTGCTGGGATTAAAGGCTTACACCATGCTCAGCTACAAACATTTATTTGACTTAACTAACAAAAGTTTAATTTTTTGTTGTCCAAAGGGTAGCCCTGATTTGGGTCAAGAAATGACTCTCCATTTCACATATGCTGATACCTCTGTTGTTTTGCTTTTATTTGTTTTTTTTTTTTTTGAGAATTTCATACATCAGCACTATGTTTACATCATTTCTACCCCTCCCCTAACTCCATATCAAATTCATGATTTCTCTCTCCTTCAATGGTTATCGTTACATGTATAAATACTACTAAGTCCATTTGGTGTCGCTTTTATGCACATGTGTTAAATTTAGATGGAGATACCTATTATTATAGCTTTAGGGACATTCTTACCAAATTTAGACAGGCAAATGATGTGTCAAGCTCATCCTAGAGGGTGAGTGCACGAACACACTTACATTAAAGTTTAGCACTAAGGACCTCTAAGCATCAGAAAAATAGTGATTAAAAAAAGTTCACTATTTGGATTGTCCAAACTGTCAGTCAACTCCCAGAACTAAGATTTCCTCTACAGTTGCTCTCATGACCTTATTTATCTTCAATATGGAATTTGCTTTGTGAAGCAGAATTCAGTTTTGAATGACCAAGCTTAATAGTCATTCCCTTCACTTCCAAATGAAAGGACAAAAGCCAAGCGGATTTTAGTAATTTTACAAACATAAAATTTCATATAATTTAATAAGGACATCAATTCTTTCAAGATTTTATTTTTAATTGGAACTTTTCAGAAAGCAACTCATGAATAATTTTTATTGTCTGTAAGTATTCTCAAGTTACTTGTAAAACTACTAATATCTGAAATTCTGGTCTTAATTTAATTAAAATGTAATTTAATTAACATGATTTAATTCTGCTGTATCAATGATATTACATGTAAATATAGATATTTACACTATTTCAGACTGTTACTAATACTATTAGTTATATCTTCAGGCCTAATCTAAGGAAAATGTATTATTAAACACAAATAAAACATGATAAAGCTAGGCATTGGTGGCATATGCCTTTAATCCCAGAACTTGGGAGGCAAAGGAGGGGATCTCTGAGTTCCAGGCCAGCCTGGATACAGAGTGAGTTCCAGGATAGCCAAGGCTGCACAGAAAAACCCTGTCTCAAAAAACTAAAAAAAAAAAAAAAAAGATAAAATATTTATGTTAGCTATTTAGAGCAAAGTGCAAACCTTTTCTAAAGAAGAAAATTTTCAAAATAACTCACAGTCTAAAAGAAACCCTTTGACCAACATTATCTATAGGTTATTGAAGACACTGTTCTCAAGAAAATTTTAGATAAATTCAAACAAGGTTTTTGCCTAGCACTTATGACTGCCAACCAAATTCATATTCGGTTGTGCTAGCTTCTCTTAGTTATCGTCTGAGAAGTAATAATAGTATCTATCATTGCCACGTCAAGGCAGATGTGACTGTTATCTATAGACCCTCTCATTGTAACTCTTACAGGGTACCCAAGCGGGCATCTTCATACATGAGTGAACCAGACAGCATTCACTTTTCCCCAAATGTATTTTTTGTATTAGAGATAATGATGCTATGCAAATTAGCAAGGCTTAATGTTCCTACCAATATTTGATGATTTGAAATCAGCCTCTAGTTATCAGATGGTACCATAATTCTGGAACATAATTGATATCTTCTTTGAGATTCTCAACAGATAAGTCATGGGCACTTTTTTTTCTACCTGATCCCTTGAGGAACTCTAATTTTGTAGATGACAAACTTTCCTAATCGCCAAACTTTATTTGCAAAATCCTAAATTTCAAACTAGGAAGAGCAAACAGGGACTTCAGTTTTCCCCCATGCTTTATTTTTCATAGTTTATATTATTTTTTAAAATATACTTTAAAGTGTGTTTTGCTTTGAAAAGTTCTAAGATTTCTAAAAGAGGTATTTTTCATATTAACTCATTGGTGATCAGTTTTTAAACAAGGTCCATGATGAACCTACCATGATTCAACAGAAGTGTGAAGGGAACAGCAATTTAAAAAAAAAATCACCTGTCTAATTAAACTGAATGAGCACCAAAAGTTCAGACATGAACTGGAAATGGAGTGTAGAATGTATGATCCAAATCACAGGAGTCTGTATGCTATGACTGCTTTTGTGGGATGATTGTTTGATGACCGAGCACACCTGTTCACCAGTAATACAACCTCATACTTGGTGATGATCTACTAACTAAAAGCATCTCATGTGTGCCCTTGAATAAGGTTGTCCTGATACAGATATCATCTTACTTATTCCCTCCAATCTCCAAGCATCACCCCAACTTCCTAAAAATATAAAGCATCCAACCAACCATGAACCCAGGAAAGCGTGTGGCCCCGCACAGAGAAGTGGCTGAGAACACCAGGCTTCAAATAACCAACAAGGAGAAAGGGATGGAACTAGCAGAAGTTAGTGGATAGTATGGTCGACAACCACTCTCCTGAAACAAATGTGGTAGCACAATTGCTTCTGCTTTGAAGGAACAGGGGCCTGTCTTCCTGCTTTTAATTTTAGAAATATCCATCCAATCCTGGTGATGTTTCTGCTTTGATGTTTTAAGTTCAATGCTTAATAATCTGTTGTAGGAAATCAGGCATACGGGAAAGAAACACAATAGTGATAGGGCCAAACAATACCACGTCCACCAGAAGAAAGCCACGTCTTAATGCCTACTACCACAAACACCATGGCGGTATGCAGTGCTTAACTATACAATCAGATAATAAATTCTCAAACACTTGGCAGTTTATGGAAGAGAAATATTCACAACATGAGCTACATAAACTCATTCTCTAAATGAGAATATTTTAAAAGATATTGACTACAGATGTTTCAAAGTAGAATTTAGGGTCTCGCTGGGTGTCCCAAACTGGTGATCACTCTATTGTAAGCGTAAGTATTTAGTGAGGTCGTTCGGATTCCTGTTTTCCCTTCTCAACTTTTCTCCCAGCAAGCAGTCATTGTTACATTTCAACACTTCCTTACATCAAGCACCTAATGTACAATATAGCAGCTGCAATTTCACTGCCCAGCCCTTTTTTCCACCCTTACAACATTTGTTCTGTTAATGTAGGTTAATTCTGCAAATAACACTTCTGTAAATTGTTCTTGCAAACTGCTACATCATTTATGTAAGGACTTCTGTGAACTTTGAAAAATTAATGCCTTTAATTTTGGTTGATGGCAACATCAGCAGAGCTCTGTAAATTGCACTTTAATGAGATTTTGCTACAGGGGATAATCTGCTACTGACAGAGGAACATCTTGAAAACATCTGTAGACCTATAATTTCTCTATGACGATTAGATCCCACCACAAGACTCCAAATACAAACCCAAAATAAAGGAGAAAATTGTAAAGTTCTAAATGAGAACACAACCTGTTCTTTAAAGCAAGAGTCCCACTATGGAAAGTATCATGCACTGAAAATAAATCAATTTTTCAGACTAATTAACATTTAGCTTTATTTAATTAAGAAAGACTATTACTGTCTCCACTGCTGTGCATCTGTATATAATGAAGGAAACAGCAGTAGGTATAAGATACCACTGAGGGATATGCCCAAGTAACCAGCACTATAGGTACATAGGAAGGCCTATTATTGTTCAGTAACTGACATCAGAATCTTGCTTTAATGTTGTCATAAATAAAAGGAAGATTTCACAGACGCCTTCACATATGGTTTCTTATTTGTCTCTGATGAAGACTGGAAGTTGGATTAGATTCCAAAATTAAATGATTTAAATAGACAGCTGCATAATGGAAACTACTAAATAACACCTTTTAAACAGTTTCTATTTATAGCAGGCTGAAACCACAGAAGGATGACAAATCTTGTTTTGCTAATGCAAATGTAGCAGCTGCTCTCAGGCCATTTCTTTCAAAGCTTGTAGTCAGGTTAGCTAGGCTTCACTCTGTGTCATGTTGGTGACTAGAGCACCTTGCCGAAGGTGCATCTGAAATCAACTGTAATTGCTAAGTTAAACCCTGTACTTGTAAAGCAATCAGCTTTAAGATCTACCATACCCATTAGCTTGCACACACTGAAATTATCAGAAAGTAACAGCAAGTGTTATGCTATAGTCATCTTTCATGCAATATAATTAATAGCTACTTGTTAGATACTGACTCTCAGATCATAATTTCCTGTATATAATGTGTACATGCTTGTCATTCTTCTTGAGAGAATTAAGTAAAATCTGACAGATTAAACATAAGATACAACAAAATTGTCATTTCTCAGATTAATATATATGTATGTGTCTGTGTTCCATATCATTATATATGTGTGTAACACATGTATGTGTGTACATGTGTGTAAATATATATGTGTATACATATACATACTTACATATTTATATATGCATATATAAGTAATATATGCATATAAGTAATATATGCATATATTTATATGTGTACTTATACATATATGCATACACATATATGTATACATTCATATAATACACAGATAAACACACTTATATATACACATATGTATATACATTTGTGTATAAATATATGTTTAATATGTAACTATATTATATATGCAGTGTATATATCATACATGCCACATGTATGTAATTATAGATTATATATGTATATATAATATATATTAATATATAAATATATATATAAGCCAGTATTTTCACCTTAATTGGTCACATCGAGACCTAAATTGTGTATACTCTAAGACATAGTAATCTGTAAGAACAATGAATCATTGCTTAACACTAGATTGTAGCAGCTTCATTGTGTAATGTGTAAACAAAGCTCCATTAGTAGAGTTTTTAATTTTTTAAATGTCTGTGGAGTCATTTAATTCTACATGTACGAGTATTGCTTGCATGAATGCCTGTGTAGCATGTAAGTATTCGGTACCCTGGGAGGTCTGACAAGTTGATGAGATTCTCTAGAACTGGAGATATGTAAGGTCATAAGCTATTTTGTGGGTTCTGGGAACCAAGAGTCCTCTACAAAAGCTACCTCACTGAGGCCATCTCTCCAGTCCCATCTTTTAAAATGTTTAAATATGTCTGCAATATCCAGATACTTTCAAGTACCCAATGTAATTCCTCCAATCCCAAGAATAAACAGAGTCCAGGAAAAGAATACTTTCATTTACAGTCACAACTGGAAGGAACTAGGGTGATACCAGTAAGGTAGAGTTCCTAAAAGAATAAAAAGTAATAGCCAATGGGGATTTTCATCTGTCAAATATGAACAATATAGAATGAATGATGCTGTGAGCACTGGGCAAAAGCATGATTGCCCAACCCTGCTTCTTCCCGAACTCTAATATTTTATGGCATGACTACCAGGTCTACCCCCATCCCCACATGTCACCTTCACTTTGACCTTGAACATAAGGCCTTCATCATTTCTTGTCCTCTTCTTTGTTCTCTTCCTTTTCACTTTCCTTTTCCTCTGTACCCCACGAAGGGGTACAAAACTAAACAGAATTCTCAACAGAGGAATATCGAATGGCAGAGAAACACTTAAAGAAATGCTCAGTGTCCTTAGTCATCAGGGAAATGCAAATCAAAATGACCCTGAGATTTCACTTTACAGCCATCAGAATGGTTAAGATCAAAAACTCAATGACAACACATGCTGGAGAGGCTGTGGAGAAAGGGGAACCCTCTTCCATTGCTGGTGGGAATGTAAACTTGTACAACCATTTTGGAAACCAACCTGTTTCTTTCTCAGAAAATTAGGAATAGTGTTATCTCAAGATCCAGCTGTAGCACTCTTGGACATAGACACTAAAGATGTTCCACCATTCAACAAGGATATTTGCTCAACTATGTTCATAGCAACTTTATTCATAATAGCCAGAATCTGGAAACAACCTAGGTGCCCCTCAACGGAAGAATGGGTACAGAAAGTGTGGTAGATTTACACAATGGAATACTGCTCAGCAATTAAAAACAAGATCATGAAATTTGCAGACAAATGTATGGAATAAGAAAAATACTTCTTGAGTGAGGTAACCCAGAAGCAGAAAGACATGCATGGTATATACTCACTTATAAGTGGATATTAGTCATATAATATAGGATAAACATACTAAATTGTATAGTCATAAAGAAGCTAAACAACTAGGAGGACCATAGGGAAGATATTTAATCCTCATTCAGAAGGGCAAACAGCATAGACATCAGAAGTGGGAGAAGACAGAGAACAGGACAGGAGCCTACCACAGAGGGCCTCTGAAAGACTCTACCCAGTAGGGTATCAAAGCAGATGCTGAGGCTCATAGCCAAACTTTGGGCAGAGTTCAGTGAATCTTTTTTTTTTTTTTTTTTTTTAGTTCAGTGAATCTTATGCAACAAGGGGGAGATAGAAAGACCTGGAGGGAACAGGAGCTCCATGAGGAAACCAACAGAGCCAAAAAATTTGGGGGACCAGGGGAGCCTCCAGAAACTGATCTGCCAACTAAGAACCATGCATGGAGTGGACCTACACACCCTGGTCAGATGTAGCCCACAGGCAGCTCAGTATCCATATGGGTTACCTAGTAAGAGGAGCAGGGGCAGTAACAGGCATGAAATCAGTTGCCTGCTCTTTGATCACCTATTCCTGAACGTGCCCTAACTAGGCCACAGAGAAAGAGGATGCAGCCAGTCCTGATGAAGCTTGATAGTAGGGGAGGAGGATATCCCCTATCAGCGGAATACAGGAGGGACTTAGGGGGAAGGAGGAGAGAGGGTGGGACTGGGAGGAAATGAGGGAGGGGGCTACAGCCAGGATACAAAGTGCATAAAGTGTAATAATAAATAAATAAATAAAATAATAGCCAAAGATATACAAATGAATTATTTTGTAATAAATACTCAATAATTTGAACTCAACTGTCTAGATTTTCAATTAATTTTATAAAACTTTACTTCTAAAAAGATATAGATGTATGTAGAAGGGGAATTTTTTTTAAGGGGAACATTTAAATTCAAAGGAAAGATTAGATTTCCAGAGGTGATCACAAAACCAATGCACCATCTTTTACCTTTTATTTCCAACTGGAGCAATGTTCAATGAGAATAAACACTCACAATGGTGAATAGACTCAACACCACAAGATCAAAGATTATTAGGCGTTTGTTGCTTTCTCACATACTAAGGAAGGCAAACTTCCGCATTGGAAGCATGTGCGCAACAATCACATGGTTTTTGACAGACAGAATCATAGAGTTGTACAGTTATTTTAACGATAAATATTTCTTATGTGGATGTGCTAGCATTTCTACAGAACTAGATACTGTGTCAGTCATTCAATAGCTTCCATTAATATCATCTATTCCTATAGCATGCACACGACACACACACACAAACACACACACACACCATACTATTCAAGCATTTTTTTTAAAGAAATGGTGTCTAGAGAATTTCTGTCACAGCCTGTTTGTAAACACCAGGCTCTGGTAGAGGCAGTGAGTCCCTGAAATTCTGGTCCTTGTGTTATGCTAGTTAGATTCCAACCCCAAACATTTCTCCTCTCTGCCATGTTAATGGTCCCTTTCCTGACAGCATTCTAAGAGACAACCAAACCACTCAGCTTCCTGTCCCTGGCCCCTGTGGTTAAAATCTGTAGTACTGTTGTCTTTATCAGTTTGCTCAGCAATCCTGAGCTAACTGCAGTTCAGAAATCTGCTGACATTTGTCTCTTACTACAAAATGCTTTAGGGAAAAAAAAAATTATTCCAAATGGCATAACGGACGTTTTAGTCACTAAATTTCTTGGGAATTTAAATTAAAATAAAAATGATATGCTTTGTACATGGATTTTCTTATACTTAAGCCTTTAATGCCAGCTAAATAACAAAGGAGGCCATTAATGTAAAATTCAGCCTAAAGTCAATTGTATTACAAGCACTCTTAATGCTTGTACATTCTTAATGTAACAAGAAGTCTGAAAGCCACTTAACTGGATACAGCTGTATGCAAATTTGCTTTGAACTACTGAAGGTTACAAAGAGACATTATTTTAATCTTGAAAAATAAACCACTGAGTGTCTAGCATTTGGGTCTGTTAAGCTCATCTACTAATGATTCCCCCATTAAACTATAATAAAGTGTTTGAAAGTTGATCCAGTGTTTGGCACATGGTAAACAGAGAAACTGGAACTACTGCACTCTGCCAAAACCAGCAAGACGGTTTTCCTGCTCTCATTCTCACACAGCTGTCACTCTCCCCTGTTGTATTATAGATTTGGAGATAATTAAACAAGAATATGTGACATTTATCTAAAACTCACAAATTTACCTTCTGGGGATGTCATACAATGCACAGTCTGATTTAAATAGCTGGTCTCCAGTCAAAGACAAGTTTGGGTTTTTACAAATAAAAGAATAATATATTCTCAAATGTAAGTGTGGGTTGACATACAAAAGATTTGTCTTTTTGATAAGCAGTTGTGGTCCACAAGTAAAAATATAATTGCATTATTTTTATTATTTCCAAACATTCCACATTCGTGTATCCATAGTTCTTAAGTAGGAAGCTAAGCCCATATGCATCTACAAATATTTTATAAAATCATGAATTAAGTAGATGGTTTTCTAAAATAAACTGAACAAAATCTCATTATAAAATATGAAGTAGGATGATCTATAGATTATGTCAAAGCATATTTACTCTCTTCAAGCAACATAATTAGAATGTCCTCAATATTTTTAAGTGATGACAAATTAACATGCATAATATGTTTGGTTTCCTTTTTAATTAATCTAGGGTATATTTTGAATTACAAAAGTCAGAAAAGTCACATTAAAATGAGACACTCCCTATATTGTATTGATATGCTTATAAACACTATAGATATACTCACTAAGAACTGAAAATATAAAGATTAAAATAATTACTTCTGTGGTTTTCTTGATCAATCCCAAGGAAATCAGGCCATTCATTAATTATGATTATATTCCCACAAAAAAGGAAAGAATGAAAGAAGAGAGAAAAACAAAAAAAAGAAGGTAAAGAAAGAAATAGGAAGGAAAACAAAACAAAAAAGAAAAACATACTCATTTCTTCACCAAACATTTGATTATACCCTACTGTATTTCATGTCTTATACAAAATTCAAGAAATATATAATGAGATAAATATAAGCACAGCTCCTCTCTTTGTGGGACTTTAAATTCTAATTGGGAAGTTGGATATTAACTACATAATAATAAAGGATTCCAAAATTATAAATGTAAATATATGCTAAGGATTGTCTATGGCCAATAGTAGAGAGCTGGGTGATAGAGAGCTTTCCCAGTATGCCCTGGATTTGATCAATAGCATCAGCAAGGAAGAAAGAGAAAGAGACAGGGAGTCACGAAAAGAAGAAGGAAGACAGGGAATTTTGTTCTAAAATGTAAATGTAGTAAGCAAGGTATCCTGAAACAGAGAAGAGATTTTACAGATTATCTGATCAGGACTTTAAGTTTTCCCTATTAGATAGCTAGATGGATGGATGGATGGATGGATGGATGGATGGATGGATGGATGGATGGATAGATAGATAGATTCATAGATAGATACATAGATAGATGTTGAGATAGATAGATGGATGGATGGATAGATAGATAGATAGATAGATAGATAGATAGATAGATAGATAGATAGATAGATAGATAGATGTACAAGGCCTTGTACCTTACTGTGAGGTGGTAAAGACACTGAAATAATGTTCTTGAGCTACAGAATTACATCGCTAAATAAAACTAGAAATATAGATCAAGACTCAGCCTCTTAGAGACCTCTCAGGTCCTGCAGGGGAAGTGGGAACATACCGATGACACTGCACATGGGAATTTGATATCGTGACTTCAGCCTTTCAGAGTGTATATGTAACTATAGTTTGAAAAACAGGTTGAAAAGGCACAAAAGTGATAGTTGATTACTTATGACACTTTGTTGGAGTGGAAGTAAAAGGTACTTTGGGCTAATTTGCTAATAATAAGAGGAACAAATGGACATGCATTTGAAAAATATATCAGAAGTAACACTTAGATAAATTAATGCAATATTACAAGAGATGGGGCAGCTCAGTGGTAGAGTACATGCATAGCCCATGCAAGCCATGAATATAATGCCTGCTATTGAAAAACAGGAGAGGGGTGAAGTTATTAAAAGAGATCCTATGGAGAGGTCACAAAAACCAAATGTCTACCATACATAAGTAGATAAATGGTGGCATTCCTCACTGAGGATGACAAAACCAGAAGCAACAAAGCATGACAAAAGACATGGATCTGTATTGAGGATATAATGAATCTGATGTTTCTTTAAAAGATTTTTTAAAATGCCAGTTCAACAGTAATCACTCTACAGCTGATTCATATTCATATTTGCTAAAATTCTTTGAGGTTCAAATCCATTGACTTTTCTATTTCATTTATTTCCAGGTTCATTTGGATGCGTTCATTGATAATGAAATCCCTATTGTCTTTCTACAAACTCCTCCAAATCTGGCTTTTATAAAACTAGCTTTTCAATATAAATTTTTCTCAATTACCTCTTTATGTCAAAAAAAAGTATTTAAAAAAAACAGTATAAATAATGGCAGAAACAATTGGGATATGGCTTAGTGGTAGAATGTTTGCTCAGCATGCACAAAACCCTGGACTCGATCTCTCACACACTACTAAGAAAGCGAAAACCCAGCCAGATGGTGATGTCACAAGTCTTTCATCTTAGAAATCAAGATGCAGAAGCAGGTGGATCTCTATGAGTTCAAGGCCAGACTAGTCTACAGAATTCTAGAACAGCCAAGGCTACACAAAGCTGATCCCCCTCCCCCTTCCGTCTCAAACAAACAAACAAAAAAACTGAGATAGGTAGGTCAAACAAACTGAGTTTGTTTATTTGTTTGTTTGTTTGTTTGTTTTGAGACAGGGTATAACTTTAGCTCCATGTTGCCTTGGAATTTACTTTGTCTCCTAGACTGGTGTTAAATTTGTGAGTCATCTACCTCAACATCCTTAATGCTGGGATTAAAGGACTCCTCCACCATGTCAATAAATTATGGATACATAGTCATGTGAAACACTACAGCTGGGCTGTGGTGGTACTTGCCTTTAAACTCAGAGGCAGAAGCAGTCTGATCTCCAGAGAGAGTTCCAGGACAGCCAGAGTTACATAGAGACAGCCTGTCTAGAAAAAAAAGAAAAAAGAAAAAGAAAAGAAAAAAAGAAAGAGAAAAGAAACACAGTGAATATTACAGATGATTCTGCCTCTTGGATCAAATTATTCACCAACTCAAAAAACATATCAGATGCCCAAATACTCAGTGAGACAAGGGCCTAAAGGCACCCTCTATCCTTATAAGGCATAAAAAGAAGGTAGGTTCTATGTTCAACAACAACAACAACAACAAAACAAAAAACAGAGAAACATAGACAGCAGACTTTTCAGGCAGGCAATTCAAAGTCACACAAATCTGAGAAAAAATGAGATCTAAAGAAACTTAGGGGAACAAAACAAAAACGCTAAATCTGCCTAGCACAGCATTATGTGTCTCCCACCATGCTACATGCTTTGTCTCTTAGGGGGCTGTTTACTTTCATAGAGGAGAGGAGAGGAGAGCTAGTGGATTAGGGTTAACAGCATATGTTAAGAGCATGTGTCTAGCATGTATAAATCTCAGGGTTTGAGCTTCAGCACTGACAAAACAGAGTGAAGAAGATGTCATAGTGAAAATATAAGGGAACATGAAATTGTAATAAATTAAAGGATGTGTGTGCACTGTTCTGGCTCTTCTAGCCAGAACAAAGGATTGTTACACATACAAACATACACAGAGACAGAGAAAGAGAGAGAGATCCCTTATGACAAAAGTTGCCTGGGGTGCTGAGAAACCATACCTCTTTGCCATATTTTCTTTGTAATCAGAATCTACCTTTTGTTTGATAATAGCTGTTAGATGACATGGAACTTAATGCCAACTTACTTTATTTATGTCCTGTGAGATCTATATGAGCATACTTTCACTTTGCAGACAAGTGTACTTCCTCTCCAGCTTCCCTTCTGAACATTTACTTACAAGCCCATTGTAAAAGAGAGGAATGCAGACATTAATTAGGCCTTGGCTGACTCTTCAGAGTACATTTATTTGTTGCCCCTGAAAGGACATGCTCTCACAAACATGTCAAAAAGGGGCTTGAAGAAAATAGATTTGCTGGAGGATGAGATCACAGGGTGCGGCCTAAAAGACAGTGTTAATTGATCCCGGGAATGTTTACTCAAAATTCTAATTCTGTGCTACATGTGGGTTGCAGTGCACCAACAGCTAAAAAAAATAACCAGTTAGGCATTTTGGATTTTGTGAAACTGTTCGGCCAGCTGATTTTGTCCTACCTTGCCTAACATGCCTCCTACTGTGTTTCTAGTTGTAATGGAGTGATCCGGCTGCCTCTGATTTTAACACTTCATCCCACTTTCTTATGGAAACCAGGAGCTCACACATGCTAATATGTGTTTTACCCCAATGTATATATACACCAAACCTTCCTCTCCTTCCCTATTAATTACTGCCTTGCCTTATTTCACACGAATAGATGATGGCTGTCTGAGACTTTAAAAATGCATATTTCTCCACTTCTCACAGCCATTAACACAAAGCTACATGCCTGGAGGGCCCTAGATAAGTGCTTTATTGTCTTTAGTTAGATGTTATTACATATACATGACAAGCTACATGCCTATGTGTGTAAATTGGGTGTAGTTTACCATAATAGTAATCTATCTATATGTCTGTCTGCTCCCTTGAGAAATTTCTAATTTTCTGATTATATTTGAATACATTTAAATGATTAAACTTTCAGGAGTTTTGTGAGCCAGTTGTAAAACAGAATCACTTTCCAAAGTTAAAATATCTTAAATATATCTTAAATTATCTGAGTAAATTATCCTAAGTATATGGTAATAAGTTATTTATATTGTGTTTGTTTATTTGAGTATGTGTGGGCATAGACATGTTCGTGCGCATGCAGGCATTAACATACCACAGACTATTTGGAGATCAGAGAACAATTTGCAGGGACTGATTCTCTCTTTCTACCATGTGGATCCAAGACATTGAAGTCAGGTCCCAGACTTGGAAGTAGGTACCTCTGTGCATTGAACCAACTCACCAACACCAGTAATAAGTTCTTAAAATTCTTTTGCCATTTGTCATTGATGATGTTGATGCCATTTGGGTTCTTCATAGGTGTGTTGCTTCATTTGTTTTGTTGGGTTCTATTTTTAGGCCTGGTCGTATGTAGCCAGTCTGGCCTGGAACTCACTGGAGTCAGTGGCGACCTTGAACTCCCAATACTCTTGCATCCACCTCCTTCATGCTAGAGTTGCAAGCAAGTACCACCTCATCTGGCTCAAAACTCTTCATTTTTAATTTATCACACTGTATTATCATCTTACTTTCAGGTTATTTATATCTATCATATCACTGAGTAGAAATATTACATAATGGTGGGCTGTCCAAACTCTATATCACACTAATTTAAGATTATACCACGGCTTGAAATTGCCCATGGTGGTAGAGTTGATACCAAGAAATTTGAAAAATGGGACAATATAAAGCTTATTTTTTTGTTGTTGATTTAATTGCTTCTGTGAATAAAGATTAACTGTAGCAGTTATAACGCTATAGCCATTTCACTGTGAATAAACATAAAACTAAAAACTTCCCACTTTCTATCACCGTAAGTAAAAACTGATAAGTGAGTTTCATCATGTATCTACATTGGTGTATTCTCAATTTATCATAACAAAAAAACACAATAAACTTTACATTGAAAATTGTACCCATTCATTTATTGCAATCAAAATTTGATTCCAGGTAAGTGTTCAACAAAAGTTGAAGTAAACACTATAGGAAAATCAGTTAATTATAGAAATTTTTATTTTTGTTTTACAATTTGTTCATTATATGTCCTGACTGTAGTCCCCTCCCTTAACTCTTCCCAGTCACATCCTATCTCCTCTTCCCCCTTATTCCCTTCCCCTAAAACATTTTCCATTTATTTATTTATTTATTTTGAGGGTGTACATGCTATGCACATGTTTGGAGTCCAGAGAACATACTGCATATTTTATTATTCCAAATTATTCATGGTGCGTCCTTTATATTATATTTTCATAATAAGCAAATTATCCAAAGCTTGTCATGGCAAGAGGGTAGTTGCTTACAATAAAAGTTCCACAGCCTCCATCCCTGAGATACTATGTTTAGAAACCAAACTAGCAATCTTGTTAGTGAATAATTTGTTTTTACACAATAAAAACCTACAAGTTGTCTAAAGAAGGAAAAAATAAAATAAAATATAATGATCTAGTATAGGTGCCATCAGGAGGTCGTTTACAAAGACAGCTTTACAGATGAAAGATAAAATAGTCTATTTCTGAAAAGGTGAATATCTGTACTTATTTATTTCATCCTAGATATTACACAAAGTAAATCCATTTTAAAAATCAAAACAGAAGTATCTTTTTTAAAACTACTAATTTCCAGTGCTGTTATTATAGTAAAATCAATGTATGAAATAAGAAACATTTCATAATTATCAATAAAGTACAGATGTCAACTGCAATTTCCTTCTATAGAATTCATCTCATTGAAAACTGTATGGAATGTGTTCACTGAGGTGCTCTTCAGTCCTTATACCTAAATAACTTATTTAGTCATGATTCTAAATAACTTAATTACTTAGATTATAATTTATACTGATGGAATTTAAATAATTTGCCCCCATGATTACAGCTTCAATATTTCTTCGCTATTTCAACTTAGTAGTAGACAAACACATTGAAACTCTTCTATTTCAGTCACATGATATGTGGCATATGACAATGTGTATATGTGGTATGTGGTGCGTGTCTGTCACCCCTGAATGGGAGGTAGCAGTCAGGAAGATGGTGAGTCTTGGACTGGCCTGTACTACATAGAAAACCTTATCTCATAAAAAACCTAATTAATTAATTAACCAACTAATTAATTACTTCTTCCATAGAAATGGGTCAAAAATATTCTTTCAAACCAAACAACTACTGATATCTGACAAGGAGATCAATATCTAACTAATTCTACTCAACTCAGCTAGTTACTTTAATTGTTTACATATAATCCAATCTTTTGTTATCTAAAACTTTCCTAAATGTAAGTGTTAAGAGATAAATAGGGGACTACCCAGAAAGATCTCCTGAAATTTCAAAAGAGACTGAGTAGAGTATTCATACAGAATAGCTAACAATAGAGGTATACATTAACTTGTTCTTTGGATAAAGCCAAAGCTTTTTCTTCAGCCCCCAAAATTAAGCTAAGAGCACACTGTACTTCCATGCTAAATTACCCAGTGGGTGTCCTTGTATTGTGCAAGTTGAGATGCACAATACATCTCAGAGTTTTAGTGATCTCTAATACAAAGGCCCTCCTATGATTAGTTATAGTTAACTTTCAGAGGTCAGACCCTTGCAATTTGCAACGTATTTAAAGGATTGATAGAAAACTTAATCACCTAACAGAAATGAATGCTTTCAGATAACATTTAGTATCCCATTTTTCAGATAGCCTCACCTCGGAGAACCTATAGAAACCAGAGTATGATAGAGCTTAGCACTGAAAAAGCCCAAATAGTTTTATCACTCTCTGTTCTTGATATCTAACTCAGGAGTAACCAGGTACAGTCATAGCAGGGCCTTTAAGATAAATTAACCCACAGTCCTAGAAACCTTGTAATACCTAAAATTAAATTTTCCTTGTCAGAAGCTTAACAATGCTAAATTCTTAAACAGAATTGTCCTTTTGAAATTTTTAAAATTAATTTAAAAGTGTCATTATTTGTGACACTTAGAGGCAATATAAACGAAGAAAAAAAACATTGGAAACTTTTTCTTGAATATCTAAAAAATTAAGCAATGATGTTTAGGATGAAAAGTCCCTTCTTTTCTATTTTTCACAAATTGCTAATAGCTTAATTGTAATATTAATATAGTTCATATCATTGATTTTAACATGAAAAAAATAATGCCTCCTATAGTCATTGCTTGCAAATTCTTTAGTACACAATTAAACGAAAAGAGTAAGAACTAAGTTCTTCTAAGGAGGTGTACATTTGGAGCTTTAACTCATAAATATTGTGTGCGATGTGTTAGTTTTCATGACAGCCCTGGCTTCCAGGATGCTGAGGCAGGAGGATTGCTTGAACCCAGAAATCTGGGGCATCTGTGCAATACAGTGAGACTCTGTCTCAGTAAATAAATGCATAAATTATAAGCGTTTGAAAGCCAGAAAATATTCTTAGTCTTAGAAACTAATGAGCCACTTTTCCAATGTCATTTTCTTCTAGAATAAATACAAATATATATACATATGTATATATATATATAACGTGCTAAAATTAATACCTTTTCAGTCAGTCGTATTCTATTTATTAGCAAGATGAAAGGCCTTTTGAAAATTCAGACACGCAGATAGCTATCACTGATTTTTAAATATTTGAATGTATATTATCTAATACTTTATTTTGACCTGAGAAGATGTAAGTTTTTTTCAACTTATTTTTGTTTACTGTTCAAGACATATCTTCAGAAATTTATTTTAAATATTTTTAATCAAATGAAGATGCTGCCTCTTTTCCCTATGCCAAGACTATGATTTACACACAGTTTAATTATTCAGATGTTTATTCTGTTCTACATAATGAAATTTGGACCCTCATATTTTCTTCCTACATGCTCGATGCAGGCTGCAATTATAGCCACAGATATCTGTTTATTTGATGAATTTTGCTTCTTCTGCATAGTTTGATAAATATGGAAATAAGTCAAAACCTACTTTATATACAGTAATTAAAGTGAAAAATCTAGTCATGATGCAAATCCTTAATTGGACTCCAGGAGAGATATGCAGAATTTCTCTTTAATAATATGGGATGACTGGGGACAGAAAAACAAAGCACACTAAAATATGGTTTAGAAGCACAATTAATCACAAAACAGAAAACAACCAATTTAGCATAGCTCATTCAGTGACTCTCATGGCTCAGGTAATGTTCTTTTAATCATCTGGCTCTAATATTAAGGTTGTGTCATGTGCATCTGAAATAAAATACAATATATATGCTGATCTTCCGTGTGAAACGCGTTCTTTGGTCTAATTTGTAAAGAGAGCCCTTCCATAATAAAATCCTTAGACTACTTAATGACATGTAAGTGAATGATCAAAGCAGCACAAAATGCTTTTACTGTATCCTTTAGTATATTAATTCATTAGACAAAAAAATGTAAGACCCTCAGAGCTCATGATAATTTGTTAGCTCTTGTGCACATTTTGTGTGGTCTTGTAGAGACACTAACTAAGATATGTCTTAAGCTTATGACAATATAAAGGATATACCTGCTTTGCAAAATTAAATTAATGAAGCCTGAGATGGTACAGATATAGCTAGGAAATAAATTTCAAAGAAAAGAATGTAATGAAGATTGCATTTGCTTTCATGTGCAATGCAGGTGTTTCTCTCACCAACTAAATTAGCCACCATTGTCCCTTATTTTGATAGCAAAGATATTATTCCCTATATAGATTTTTTAATCTCATTGATGATATAATGATATGAGTGGGCTTTATAGAAAAAGAGAATGGGATACTTTGTGTTACTTGTTTAAAAATCTGTTCTGTAGAAACATGTCCATCTCACACTAAGCAAATTAAGTACTGCTATAGAATTTGGAAATGATCTCTGCCATAAGTTATCCTGAATTACCTAAGTATACCAAAACTGCCTGTGTTTGTCTCCTGAGAAGAGCCAAAAGGAGGTTCATGGATCTATGCCTCACAGGCGCTTGATGACTATCTCAGGAATCATTGTTCTGTTCCCCAGATGTGTCCAGCAAGAGAGAACAGGACTGCAGCCTCCATGCTGAGAGCAGCTGAAATCAGAGAGGCTTGATGTCCCGTGTTCAAGTCACTGAAAGCCCCTCTCTAACCCAGAATGCCTACCTTCCAAACAGATGAAAGGAGCCAAGGACAAATGAGTGTCGATGGAGTCTTCTTCTGGCTTCCGAAGTGACCTGAAGTCTATGTAGCACCTGCCATAAAACTTAAAGGCCACAGAGAGGGAACCCTTTTATGTTCTTAATGACAACCCCACGCAGCCTTTGATGTGGTCTCATGGCACACTCTTCCATCTGCAAACCTCAAAACAGCTTAATACCAACAATTTCTATACTCAGTGAAGACAAAATCGACACCATTTACCTATGGAACACATATTCACAATGAAGAAAATGGAAAAGGTAGCTTGTTTTGGTAGCAGAAATATATATGTGGATTGAGTCATAACTGACATATATCAACAAATAGTCATAGGCATATAAGAAAATAAATTATGATGTAAATTTCATATTGGTAATCATTTTTTAATATTCTTATCTTCTCCAGTAAAATCAGCAAACACAGTGTGTGTAACTACGTTTAATTACAATATACTAAATAGTTTTAAAAATGTAAAAGATAGATATATGTTTTCTTAGCTCATAAGTCTTTGGTTCTTTGAGCTCTATTACAATTTAAGATTTATGTTTGATTAAAAAATTGTTTACTGTTTCTAATTTCTTATGTCCCAATGTTAAGTGTACATTACTTCAAAATCTGGAAATATTAGTCACGGAATAAAGGCACAATTAGACAGATTAATGACTTATTTTCTACAGTCCAACTTAAATGTGTTTGCGTACCTGAACTCTTTATATGATTACAGGAGAAATGGCAAGGGACCACCTCTCACCAGCCCCCATACACAGGTTCCCACCTGCAGCAGAGATGCTTGCAGGAAAGCACACTCCATTTATATTTTGCTGAGCAAAATTAAAACTACAAACCATAGGAAAATTGTCTGTACATTACTTATAAAGCAATCAGATATTACAGATTAATTACTTGATAATTAGTCCTTTGATTCATTAGCTGTTTCCAAGAAAATTACCTTAGTGGTCTCCTGTTGTAGAAATTGCTTTACTACTCTGAAAGTTTAGTATAGTGCTAATTTTCAATACTATGTATAATGTCATTGGTATTCCATAATATTTATAATATAGGATCACAACGTGCTATATTTTTTAATCAAGATAAAATTCATGCCTACTAAAACATATCACTAATGTAGTAGTATATCCTATAGAAATATATTTATTTGACAAACAATTATATATGTATTATAATTTTTTAGTATCCTAATTTATCACACAGTAGCTCTGTGTGGTAAACAAACACACTTTTTTAAGTATTTCAGGGTTTTGAGAGACTAAAATTCTGAGATACTTTAAATCTTGCAGATCAGAGTCATCATCACAGAAAAGAGATGATCACAGAAAAGGGGATAAAAAGGAAAGAACAGGTTTCAGGAAGAGTTTTTCATAGTGCCTGAAAGTAAATCAAACCTTACAATGTTGAAACAACTGCAGCTTCTTCAGTGGGAATGCAGACCTCCATCACATGTGCGTATAGCTTCATTTCTGATCTGTGAAGCCTCAAAAATTTCTGTTCTTTATTGATTATTCCTCTCTACGAAAGCTATAGGACTATCAGCCAAACAAGGTGTTTTAACTCTGTGGGGAAATGTGTATTAAGTATTTTTTGACTATTCCTCTATCATTGAAAATATCTTAAAGCTTTTAAACACTAAAATGATGGAACGGGTAGTTCACATTTAGAAATCTATCATCTGACACATGTCGACCATAGCCAACAGAGTAGTCTACGCCTCTCTAGCAGGTTACAAATGTCTGAGTCTGCCAAAAGTGTCAGGCCGAGAAGCACATTCGTCAAGTATGACAACAGCAGGATCTTAGAGCTTTATAACCTGAAAACAAAAATCACTGCTGGTTTCCAAAGACACAACAAGTGCAGCCTTCACCTCCTCCCCACCATTCTCACAAATAACATGCGTGTCTATGAAGAAATCTGTTGTCACTGCAGACATTGTAAAGTCTATGCTTTGAGCAAACCCTCAAATGTTCTTTTTCACCTTGAAGTATTTGAAATTTTAAAACTGAAAAGTCTAATTTCTAAATTTAAAAAAAGCTGGTTATTAACTTTCAACATTTCTCTTCCCCTGTGTTTCTATATATAAGCACGTAGGTTAGAAAAAAATAGCTACACTTGATCACCATGGGATTAAAATTGTACTTTTTGAAGTAGAGGAGATGCGCTGCTAGTCCTGGACACAGCTGATCGAATTCCTGTTTGTGATTTAAAAGCGGCCATTTTGCAAAGTCGTTGCTTCCCAAGTAACATAACAACCCACAGCATTTCCCCACATTCCTGAAATAAGGATATTGTACAGTTAGTTCTGAGGCAAGTATAAATCTGTACCACAAAATTTCAGAATTTCAGTCATTTTTTTCAGGTAAAATTTATTTCACAGCGTAGCATGTTATTGAAAGTATATTCTTGCATAGTTGGGGTTTTTTTGTAATATGATATAAGAAATGTATTAGGGCCATGAAATGGTTGGAAAAAATCTTCCTTCAGCCCTACATCCAAACAAGCAGACATATCACACACACAGACACACATACACACATACATGTACACAAATACACACCATACACACACATCCATACACATGTGCACACATGGATACACCCATGCTCGCACATACCCTCATACCACACGTTCACACACACACACACACACACACACATACACAAGAAGAGAGCGCAAGAGAGAAACCACATGCATCTTTATCCCATAAATGTACTTGAGATAAATAGCAAAACTGGCAAGCCCTCCGTGACGCTTGCTATGTACTAAAAACTATGCTACATCAATAAGACATCAACAGATTTCTCCCTCGCTCATCATTTCACAACTCCTTACAACCAGGTCCAATAGTTGGGTACTTGTCCGTAAGCAACCTGAGGACAGGGAAGCACAGAAAAATTTAAGTGTGTTAGCATAAATCACACAGTAATTAACCAAAAGCGCCATTGAGACAGGTCTCATTTTGCTTCCTGAATCATAGAGGCAGCTTCCCAAGTAGCCTTGCAGGTGACCCTAAAGAGATGGAGATGGATCTAGCCACAAGAAAAAAATTGCTGAAAGACGACTATCAAAATCACAGTGCAGGACAGGTAGTCACCTAGCTGGCCAGGCAGCCTCAAAAAATCCTTCTTAAAGGGAAGCAAACACAGATGTGCGGCTTTCAAGCCCTCATGGCATGCAGCTCCCTCCCTAGTCACTGGCAATACTACGGGTTAAGTTGGGACATGTGGGGAAGCCCAAGGGAAATGATGGGGCCATGAGCAGCTTGAGCAAGCAACACTGGAGCTACACAAGTCCACAGGGACAGCTGCACGTGAAACAGCATTTTTTTTTTTAATAGGGAAAGAGCTTATCTAAGAAAGGGAAGGAGAGAAACAAACATTACAGATTTATACTAAGAGTCTCAAAGTCTCAAACATGAACTTTAATCTAAAGGAGCGGGCCATAAAACCCCAGCCTTGGCACCCATAGGAGCACAAATGAACGTCAAAAGACCTGACAGGATAGGGGACAGTTGATGGAGGAAGTGAGCAGAAGGCAACGACCTAGCCATCATTTAGAAAATAGTTACTAGTTCCCCAATGGAGAACTGGTAATGTGGTCAGAGAAAGGGTTGCCCTGATACAGTCATAATTAATTGTGATGTTTGATTTCGTATTTAGTTAATATACTTAGGAGTTGTTGTTTTTTTTTTTTTTTCCGTAGAGCTATTAGAGAGTTCTCTAGACAATCCCTTTTTAATTACAAGTTTAGGAACCTTAATAAGGAGTTTGTCATATTCAAATAGCTCAGTAGAACTGGAGCCTAACAGAACACTGGTCACTGGACAGATATACAGACAGAAATGATGTCATCCACCTTGCTAATTTCTCCCAGAGGTACAGGGAGAGGTGAATCACCCCAAACAATGCTAAGACCCTGGGTGCTTCACCCTCTTCATCAAGAAGTTCATTCCCTCCATTCATTCTCTGGTGATTATTGGAGTACTTGGCATGTGCCAGCAGGCATTACAGGGAGATTATAGCTACCCTGATTAAGTATGGAACCCAGGCAACACTGTGGTGAGGCTTTTGTCTTGAGTTGAAACTTCCTTGAGCATTTTCCTTCCCACATGCCCACCTTGTCTTCATTTTCTTCAGATTTCTCTTTGTCAAGCCCTTCTTATTTTCCACACCCTAAGGATCCCTCTCTTCCTGATGTGATTCGTATCTGCCTGACAGCTTCCCTCCCAGCTCACCTGTGTCAATCCAGGTAAAGTCGTCTCCCATAAATTTTAATTCTGAGTGATGGCTCTTGGGCTCGTTTGAAAAGCAAGACCTGTGTTCCTCTCTCCTCTTATAAGTCTCTCACATTATTCTATGTTTCATTATTTTTTTTAAGGTTCTAACACTACATACGATGTCAGCTTTTCCAGCTGACAAAATGTGCATATAGAAATGCTCAGGAAAGCCTCTAAATAAAAGACATCTAAACAGTACATGTGGGACTATTGAGTTTGCTTCTAACAGAAGAAGCTAGCTGATTTGAAAATTCATTCCATTTTAATCTGATTATTTGATAAGATTATTTCATAAGATACAATAAAGTATCACTTTTATACAAATCCTTCTGTTTAGAAAAGGCAAACTGATAGATAGAAACAAAGATGCAAGGTTCATGTCAGTCAAGTTTGCCACATTTGCAGACCACCCCCTATTAGCGCTTTTTGCTTTTTGCTTAGACCTGTTGTCATTTTTTCAGTTCTCACAGACAAATTTTAATTTTCTCAATTACATATGTTCTAAATATTTTAATTATCTCTACCATTTTTTTAATGGAGGGCCAAAAGTCACCTCTTTAATATTGTTTTTCCTGCTGTTGATATCACAGTTATTGTTCTTTGCTTATTTTCTTATCATTATAAAATAAATATTTTTCAATTAGTATTATATTGCACATGGTATTTTTCTAATCTCTTAAATATCTAATGAGTTGATAATATTTTCTGAGATTATTGTGATTTTTAGCTTTCTACTGCTGAGCCATTTTTAGAACAGTTTGATGACCATAATGTAATTCTCTGAATTAATTTTTTTGATTATCCAGAAAAAATTGAATTTCAATATAGACATAGAAATTATTTACATTTAAAATATATGTTATAAGTGCTAAAGCAAATGATACTAAACACATAAATTTTAAAATGGGACCAAGATTTATGCCACTTAACATTAAAAACACACACACACTGAATTTGGGAATTTTAAGTTTCTTTGATTTAGGAATTCTGAGTATGGATGGTGTGGTTCTTGCTTTGATATTGAAGACTGAACTGAGATTCTACACCACAGTCCTAAGAATTTTGAATTCCTAGAAAGTCACTCTTTAAACTTACAATCTTTTTAGTATTTTATTTTGTTAGACTGCTGTTGGTATAGAAGAAGCAGCCAGATATGGTATTTTTTTTCAAAGTTCCCTTTAATTCTCATTATTCCCCCTGAGTCAAAAAAATAAAATGAGCAATGCTTTCAGAATCACAAACACCCTCATCTGTAATATCTTAAAAGAGGAAAACTGTTGGTGTATTCATGGGAGAAATGAATGTTACTTTTGCATGCTTGCTAAGTATGAAAAACATCATCTATACTATCTGTGATTTTTTACATGGCTTTGAAAGTACAGAGCATTGAAATACTCATCACATGTGAGATTTTGTATAAGGTCAAACCAGGACAAAATCCTAAAATTCAACATTCCATTCTTGCTAAAAAGTTCATGGTGACTTATTCCACAATAGAAAAACTGTATATACACAGTTTAACATCATGCCAAATTTTAAACCCTAGAGTTCACTCAAGACAAAAGCCTATACCAAAAAAAAAAAAGTGTTTTCAGTTCTAACCATAACTAAAGAAAATTGCCCCCAAAAGATGAGAGCTTAGTTTCTATCTAGCAGTAA
The DNA here is from genome assembly GCA_028658305.1 of Pachyuromys duprasi. Lineage (NCBI taxonomy): Eukaryota > Metazoa > Chordata > Mammalia > Rodentia > Muridae > Pachyuromys > Pachyuromys duprasi. The sequence goes on from CM053749.1 coordinate 27,853,567, forward strand.
TCTCGTGTGTATTCTTTGAATAATGATACACCCAGCGCATGGCTTCAAACACTGAAACACCTGAGGGCAGTCAGTCACCTAGAATGTGATGGTACAAAGAAGAAGACACAGCCATGCTCCAAAAGGAAGAAAGAAAGAGAAAAAGAAAAAGAACTTCGCTTCGCTCAAATGCAGCTCAAATGCCAGTGTCTTGACAACAGCTTGCCTGTCAGGGCTCCAGGTATCATTAGATTGGAAATATTGATTCCCAGCACGAGTGCCCACTAGGAGGAGACTAATATTTTAGTGAGAAATGGTAGTATGTTTTCTGTTAAAAGTTCTTTTTTTTTTTTTAATGCAACAATGTAATGGATTGTCAACACCTGCTTATTTGAGTGAAGAGGGTCCTGGGAAGCGGGAAACTATATACTGCACCATCTAACAGACTAAATACTCAGCTGATATTAGAAATGATTAGGATGCTTTCATGACCCCAGAGATTTCAGAGAATAATCTTTCCTGGCAAGCTTAAGGACACAGGAATCTGTTTTTGAATGAGCATTGTTAGGTGCTGTGAATGCACAGAGGTTACTCTGACAGTACTCAAAACTCTGTTTATTGAAAAGCTGGAAAAGAACTTGCTAATCACTGCTCAATACACTTGGCCCACCAGAGAATACCTGGATCTATGCCAGCAACAACAACAAAGAAAAAACTACATGTATTCAATTTCTGCTGCAATTGTTTTCCTTTACAATTGCCCATCTAAAGTGTTGTGGACAAGACAGATACATGAATAATTATGACAAACTGTTCCTCAAAGCATTCTGCAGCCAGCATCCCCACCATCAGAAATTGTTACAGCTATAACTTCTTACTTCATTCTATGAAAATCAGGGTTTGGGCATGAGCACCCAATCCCAAGATTAGGTAACAGAATGAGAAATAAAACACAAAAACCAAAGTAATCAATGAAAAGAATGTGTTTAAACTTTTTTAAAATATCTATTGGTGTATTTTCACACCTCATAGTATTTTAACTGAAAGCCCCACAAGGTTTTCTTCTGTATAAGTTCCCTCTTCATGAAAATTAATAGTAAACTGATATATGTAAACAATCTTCCTTCGTGTATCTTACATATATCTCTAAATAAATGTAACATCTCAGTAGAATACTAGCATGTATGAGGCCCTGAGTTCCGTTTCTAGCAACGAAAGAAATAAATAAGTGGATCAATCAAATGAAATACCTTCTTTACTTCATATTTTACTTTATATAAATATATACTTTGCTTTATACTATACTTTATATAAATCATTAATAAGCTGCTTAACAGAAACTGCCATTTAAGTGCAGAATTGCTATTTGGGTTGTAAAAAGAAAAGGCTATATGTTAACATGTGGGATTTTGAATTGAGAAAATATGTATTTATACATTATCTTTCTGCATAAGGATTTCATAAAAAGAAGAATTAATGGAGAGCTTGGGAAGAGACAGGAACAGAAATCTAGCATCATGAGGGCATGTGGCAAACCCAAAAAGGACAATTAAGTAGTTCATTCTCACTACGGAAAAAGAACATAAACAAGAAAGACAATTATATTGATGTAATTAAGTGAAAAAAAAATGGTACAGGTTGATAAAAGTTTTATTGACTGTGCCAACATCACCTGTAATAGAAACTATTTATCATGCTGCCAACAGAGAGACAAACTTAGCAAAAGCTCACAAAACATTTCATATTTCACAGGTGTCAGTCAAACCTTTAAACCCCACACATGGAATCAAAGATGCTCTGAAGATACCTGATAAGCTAGGGTCAGATGAAAGAAGAGGAGGTCCCTCCCCCCCATCAGTGGACTAGGAAAGGTGTAGGGAGAAGATGAGGGAGGGAGGGTAGGATTGGGAGGGAATGAGGGAGCGGGATACAGCTGGGGTATAAAATTAATAAACTGTAACTAATATTAAAAAATAAAAATTTAATTTAAAAAAAGAAAGAAAGGAGAAGGGGAATGTTTACTAGTTTCAACTGTAAGTCTTTATTTATATTCTTAAAATTTACCTTTTGTTTCCTTTGCATCTTTTTGTAAGACCTACTATATCTCTTCCCCAGACTCACTCTTCTATCATTGCTGATGTACTCACTTCCTACAAGCTGCAGTAGATTACCCCAAATCTGTCTTCATTCTGCAGAAGTGTATCAAGAAGACTCTTGCCGTTTGCCAAAAAATTAATTCTCAAGAACAGGCAGAGGTTCCTATGCAAGTGCTAATGAATGCTTGGCTCCCAAACATCAGTGTTAATAAGTCTTTAACAGCTTTAGGGAAGCCTCCCAAGTTGGGGACAAAGCACCCAAAGAAGAAAGCTCTAATCTTCAGTCCCATGGTTCTCAAACTGTGGTATGTTTGGCATGTTTCGGGATTACCCCTGTGCTCCCTTGCCTATGCTGGGCCCCTTTAACAAAAATCCTGATGCTGTGGGTCTGGCACAAAGCCCAGGAATCCACATTTATGAGTCCATTCTCATCTGTGCTTCTAATGCAGAGAATTCAGACCTAATGTTTACCTTGTACTGTCCCAGTGTTTTATTGTTATCCTGGCATGATTAATTGCACTATCCTCTTTTATTCTCAAAGCATTAGTTTCAGACAGACGGAAGTCAACAGCACTAGGCTTTGTAGATTTACTCACATTCACTGTATTTAAGGACACTGGCAAGCTGGCCCTGAAGGCATGAGCGTGGGAGAACTGGCCCCACAACTTGTCTACTGTGCGGCGGTGTGTGTGTGTGTGTGTGTGTGTGTGTGTGTCTGTGTGTCTGTGTGTCTGTGTGTCTGTGTGTCTGTGTGTCTGTGTGTGTGTGTGTGTGTCCTCATCCCTTACCACCTATGGCAGACAGGAGAGCTGGCCCCAGGGTCAGGAGAGTAGGAGAGCTGGCCCTGTCCCTCACCAGCAGTTTTGTGAATGAGCTAAGCCTGGACAGCTGGCTCTGCCCCTTGCTGGATGAGGCATTGAATGAACTAGCGGGGGTGGTGTTGGAGAGCTCACCTACTGGTGTGGGTGCAGGAGAGCTGGTAGCCTGGCCAGCTCAGAAACCTCCCAGGCCCAGACCCAGGGCTCTGAATTGGCCCACCTCAACATCTACTCCATTACAAATTGCTAGAGTGCTGTGAAGTGGCCAGTCCTACAGATCCAAAGCTGCGGCTCTCCCTAACACAGGACAACAACAGACTATTCAAGAGGAGTCCCAGTGAGGTTGATAGCTTAGCAGAAGCCAGAGACCTCAAACCACACCAATGATTCACTGCAGTGAATATTTGCAAGCAATGAAGTATGGACAAAAGGGCATACTGTGAGACACAGTGTAGAACACTACAGAGCTTCCACAATAAGATTTTTTTTTCTTTTGGATGGGGACAGGAGATTGCAAGGTCACAAGGGGGTTTCAGGGGATGAGATTATGAGTGGGATTGGGGTGCATGGTGTAAAATTCAAAAAGACCCAATAATTCTTTTCCGTGCTAGGGCAAAGCTGAGGCAGGAACTTAGATAAAGAACTAATAGCTAGACAGTGGTGGTGCTCGCCTTTTCAGGAGGCAGAGGCAGGAGAATTGCCTGGTCTGCAGAGTGAGTTCCAAGACAGCTAAAACAGAGAAACCCTGTTTGAAAGAAGGAGGAGGAGAAGAAGTCCTATGAATGAGTAGGGGCTAGAGAGATGGCTCAGGTGTTAAGAGCCCTTATTCTTGCAGAGGAACTGCATTCAGTTCCAAGCACCCACATGACAGCACACACAACCATCTGTAACTCCAGTTCCAAGGGATTCAAAGCCTTCTTCTGATCATCTCAGGCACCAGGCACATATACACACACATACATATGTGCAGACAAAATACTCATACACATAAAATCTGATAACCTTTTAAAAAGAGAATTCCTGTGAGTAAGAAAGAAGAGAAATGGGTAGTCAGAAAAGGGCATAGGAGCTACAGGAGTGAGCCTTAGAGTATGATGCATTTGAGAGACAGAATACAAGTCAGCGTGGTTTAAGGCGAGAGTAAAAGAGCGTGAAGTCAGAAAGTCAGGCACAACTGGGAACTGTTTCTGTTCACTTTATGTTTACAGTTTTCTCTTTTAAGTTCTATTCTTCCCACTTTGCATTTTATTTATTTACTTACCTATTTTGAGGTTGAATGGATTAACACTGCTAGAGAAGAAGTTTCTATCCTTGTTCTCTGGTCTGCTCACTGATACATATGGTATCTCTTTACTGGTGTCTCTCTAGACTGATCTAGAGTGGGATCCTGTTTGGGTCATTCACTGGCAGTATGATTGTGTCCTGCTTTGTCTGAGGAAGTCCTTCTTCATATTTGTTGCCTAGGTATAATTATTTTTTTGCACCTCCTCTTTCATACTCAAAAAAAATTCAGAATAAGAAACTGTACAGTCACTCTACTGGATATCCTGAAAGAAGTTTCTTCAACTCATTGATTTTGTTTTGAATAATGATCATGACTCTCGAACAAGGTACATATAAGAGTTAAATATAAGCCAGACATGGTGGTGCACACCAGTCACCTCAGCACTCTGGGAGGCAGAGGCAGGCAGATCTCGGTGAGTTTGAGACCAGTCTGGTCTACAAAACAACTCCAGGACAGCCAAGACTATACAGAGAAACCTTACCTCAAAAAAAAAAAAAAAAGATTTAGATGTAATTACTCTAGATAGGCTGCCCCACTTACAGTAAATATGGAAGGGATGGTAAATCCTTAGATAAACTACTTTAATGGTAAGGTCAGCTAAAAGATGGTACTTGAATGGTTAGAGAACATCATTATAATTGGACATTTAGCTGAAAGGGACAAAATATAAGATAAATAAATGATTGTAAACCTCAGAGACTAATATATGGTAGTCTTATTTTAAAATATATAACGATGTATGACGACATAAAAGAAAAGACAGTAGGAACATTGAGATGCTGTGTGACAGTAGGGACCTCAAGGTACATTTGAGGACTGTTCAGTTTGACAAGCCATGTGTTTTAAAAGGACCCAACCTCACTAGGAAACTAAATATGAAAGCTCAGAGAGATTTTTTTTCTTTTTGTTTGTTTTTTGAGACAGGGTCTCTCTGTATAGTCTTGACTGTCCTGGACTCACTTTATAGACCAGGCTGGCCTCAAAATCACAGAGATTCACCTGCCTCTGCCTCCCAGAGTGCTGGGATTGCAGGTGTGTACCACTGCTCCCAGCTGCTCAGAGAGAAATTTGAGTTATCAAAATGAAGTCTGAGAAGATCAGAGGAAGAAATTGTCATCAATGCAGAAACTAGAGAAGACAAATAAGCCAAAGATAAAACGTTTTTCAGGGTAGCGGTGAGGGATATATTTGATGTTAGGTGGCAAAATATTGTTCAAACTGTAAGTTAACAAGATATTTTACTTCCAAAGACCTGCTCTTGAAATAAGGATGGAGAAAGACCGGTTTAAAACTCAAACTTTTAACCTGAATGCATGGGTTAATTATCCTTTAAACTTGCTTCATTCCACATAAAGTTTATAATCAAACCTGCAATTAATGATAAAAAGTTACTCAACCTTCAATATGATTGTAGGGGTGGTCATGCCTGTGTTTGGAAAAGTCCTTGTTTAGAAACAGTTTTGCTCCTTTCTGCTATTGTCATGTAACAACTGGAGAAGCACACACAGACTGACTCCATAACACAGCCTCTCTGAAAGTCTGGGGCAAGCGTGCCCATCATACAACGAGTCACTCTAGTAACTAGGCTGCTGAGTCAACAGTTTGCTTTTCCCTAAGAGATGCTGCTTTCACTTTCCCTAAATAGTGTAACAACAATGCAAAGTTGATTATAATAAACAATATAATATCAATATCGGCTTCACTGCTATCTAATCTAATTGTTTGCTTGTTTGTTTTGATTTTATAAAACAGAGCCCTGGCTGTCCCGGAACTTGCTACGCAGAACACGCTGGCCTTGAGGTCACAGCCATCCACCTGCTTCTGCCGCCTGAGTATTGAGCTTAAAGGTGTATGAAGCCAAGCTTGACCTTGCATTGTTACTTATATACATGGATAGCTAATGTTTTTTTTTTTTAATTTGTAACATAGTCAAATATTAGCTCTTTTTTACATGCATAAAAATCTGATCTTTCAGTGATTTTAGTAGTTATGATCCAATTCTCTGTAACTTGTAGCCACAGTTTCTAAAATACTGTGTAAATGTTAGCATCTTTCTGAATGGGTCATTGCTTTTTCAGGAGAATGCAATAATCTCTCCTATATCTCATGCTGTATCAAAATCAAAATCAAGTTGGTTCTATTTTTTTAACACAGAAATCTCCAAAATGCTCCTTTTTTTCTCCTTAGCATTTTGTGCATTTGATATCTTTCAGGACTTCCACTTAAGTCTGTATTATTCAGCAAAAGAAGAAAAAGGAATTAAAGCAGGCCAAAAGAAGTTAGAGATATATTTTTCCAGTAACAAAACAGTGATCTTGAGAGGACATTTAAACAGCATCTAGAATATGGGATTGTCATACCATCAATTAGATCTTTGCTGGGCTGGAGTTATAGCTTAGCATTCACATTTGTATTTTTTTTAAATCATTAGTATTGTTATAGTATCCCTATCCTCCCCCAACACACACATGCATGCACGCACATGAGCGCGCGCACACACACACACACAGAGAGAGAGAGAGAGAGAGAGAGAGAGAGAGAGAGAGAGAGAGAGAGAGAGAGAGGAATGATAATGTGAACTGACAGCCCAGGAGCACCAAAGCAAGACAAGTGAGATCCTGAATCCTCAAAAGATTAGATAAGCCCCGGAGAGAGATCTTACTGTAAATATCACCACTGGCCATTGGTATTCAGAAGGCCAGCTCTGTCTCCAAACTAACAGAGAAGATGTGCAATGTTGGCATCATACCAACTAGCCTTTCAAATTTCCAGCCCAAGAAGGAGTAACAACAAATTTAGCTTACACGAGGCAGATGTCATCGAATGACTAAAAGTCATCACTCACTATTCATTAAAGAATCATTTCCCCAGAGCTATTACAAATTCTTTCATATTTAAAGCTGGGGGAGGACACTGAAGAGTTTTCTATGTGGTTAAGAACACTTGGTGCTCTTTAAGAAGAGCCTCGTTCAGTTACTGAACTCATGTGGGGCAGTTCTCAAGCTCCTGTAAGTCCAGCTCTAGGAAGATTCTACATTTGTGGCCTCCAGGAGGGCTGCGTTCATATACACATACCCACATGCAGGCGCACACATATGCACATAATTTAAAACAATACACATAAATATTTGAATAATAAATTAATTATAAAGGGGTACTTTTTAAAAAGCTTTTTTATGTACACACAAATTCATCAACTATTATTAGCTCACAAAATTTCTGCAGGAGAATGACCTAATTTGTGGAAATTACTTTAAATATGCTAGAAGAAAACAAGACATAGAGCCACATGCTTTTAATCCTAGCTCTAAGAAGAATAAGGCAAGAAAACAAAAGCAGAAATTCAAGGCCAGCCTGAGCTACGTAGCAAGGCCCTGTCTTAAAAGAAAGAAAAAAAAATAAGATTTAAGTAGGAATTAAAATTTTAGAACCCTTAAGAAGAATTTTATGAATTTTAGTACTTGTAACAAAAGTTAGTTAAATAAAATACAAGTCAATCAGGTCAATCAACATTGTATTTCTATAATAAGGAACATTTTAGCTGGATGCAGGTGGCATATGCCTTTAATCACAGCACTTAGGAGGCAGAGTCAAGCAGATCTTTATGAATTCAAGACCCACTGTAATCACTGATTTACATAGTGATTTCCAGGATAGCCAAGGCTACATGGAGAAACCCTGTCTTGAAAAACAAAAACAGAACAAAAGAATATTTACTCCCCAAATGACATAAAAAATTAAAAATTAAACTATGTATTGTAGTTTATAAGTACATAATATCTGACAAAGTGTTCAGTGCTGAGTTATGATTCCTGAATTCTACTCACTATGTACATGCTGTTGTCCTGCAACGCACATACAAACATAGACACACACTCACACTGAGGCACAAACTACTGTTTTGGCTTGGTTTGGTTTTCTTTTGTCGTTTAAAAGTTTTTTATTTCTTGACATAGATATACATATACAGCTAGACATTGTAGCACATGCCTGTAATTCCAGTACCCTGGAAGGCAGAGACAGGTAGATCTCTGTGAGTTCAAGGCCAGTTCAAGGCCATGCTAGTCTACAAAGTGAGACAGGATAGACAAGATTACACAGAGAAACCCTGTGTTGAAAAGAGAGAGAGGAAGAAAGACAGAAAGAGAGAAAGACAGAGAGAGAGATCCACATATTGGTTTCTGGCATGCAGTATAAAAGAGAAAATAAGACCAAAATTCTTTAATCTACTGAACATGGCTACTACTGAAAGCAATCCTGACCAATATAAGTTGTCTTTTTGCAATTAACATACATTCTTTTTTTAGTTTTTTGAAATTTCATACAAGAGGTTTTGATGATATTCACTGCCCTTCCCCAGCTCTGCCCAGATCCACCACCTCTTTCCTACCCACCCAAATTTATGTCCTACTTTTATTTACAAACTGTTTTATTTTTAATTTTTAAAATATAGTGCTAACCTGTGTGTGTGTGTGTGTTGTGCATGCTAATGTACTTGTGCACAGGCACCCAAGCAAACTTGACCTGTGGAGATCAAAGGACAACCTTTGGAAGCTTTTTTTTCTCTCTCTCTCTCTTACCATGGGTCACCGGGCTCTAACTCCAATCATTATGTTTATGCAGCAAGCCCTTTTCTTTTTACCTTAAAGAGCCATCTGGATGACCTCAAATCCTGATCTTGCCATGGCTCCTTTCAAAGTAGGTTTTACTTATCTTACCCCCAGATCCACATCACAAATGACACACAGTATGTATATTTTTTTCCTCACAAACAAGAGGTTACTAAAATACTGCCTTTTTATATCACACCTATTTCCAAGAGAAAGTGGATTTCTGTTGCATAACTTGTTTTATTTATTTTTTGTCTTACTCTAAAGTACAATTCACAGTAAGGACTTCACCCTCATTGTTTCAAGTCCAAGTATTTGATCTGAATGAAGTTCAATAGTGCTGAGGAGGCAGTTTTCCTTTACAAAGTGCTTATAGTCACTACTGTGTACCTGTCCCCACAGATAAGTACTGACAAAAGACCTAGATCTGATCCTAGACCATCCATATTGACTAGAGGGTCAATTTGTATTTAAGAATTATTCATCTGTTAGACACAGGATCTGACAAGAGAAACATTTAGCTCTCCGTGTCTCCACTACTCTGTTTACAAAGCCATCTAAAATGTTGCCCTGCCTTCCAGACTCTTATTTATGGTCAGTGGTTTTTGTTGTTGTTGTTGTTGTTGTTGTTGTTGTTTATTTGTTTTGCTCGCTTGCTTGCTTGTGGTGGAGGTTGTTCAGATTTTGAAAGGGAGCCTTGCTGACTATTTTAGGCTGAACTTGAACTCATGGTCTTGCTGCCTCAGCCTCCTAAGTGCAGAGATGTTAGGCATTAGCTAGCCTTAATTCTTAACATTTTCTCCAATAAATATCTAATTGTGGACTAATTCAGGGCCAGCAGGATGGCTTGGAAAGTAGAAAAAGTTGTTGCATGCCCGATAACTTGGGTTTGACCTTGAGGAGTTGCACTGTGGAAGAACACAGACTCTCACACATCCCATCTGGCCTCCATGTATCCTAGCTGTGATACATGCATGCTAATACAGAAACACACATGAGAAAGAGAGGGAGAGATTGTAATTTTTAATTCATGTGCGTAGGATTTTGCTTCCATGTATGTCTATGTGCATGTACAACCTGAGTGTCTGGTGTTCATAAAGTCCAGAAGAGGGCATCAAATTCCCTAGAACAGGAGTTACAGAAAGTTGTGAGCCACAACATGGGTGTTGGGAATTAAGCCCAGGGTCTCTGGAAAAGCAACCAGTACTATGAACACCTGAACAGTCTCTCTAGCCCCAGTGATGTTTTTGTTACTATTTTTTTTCTTGGTTGTTTTGTTTTCTGAAACAGGGTCTCACTATGTAGTGTTGGTTGGCCTGGAACCTGTTATATCAACCCAGCTGGCCTGTAAGTCATTGACATCCACCTTCCTCTGCTTCCTAAGTGCTAAGATTAAAGGTGTGGGCCACCATGACCAGATTATAAATGTAGTACTTTTATTGTCCGCTAATTTTTTTCAGGCAATCTTAAATTTATGAAAGTTCTCTAAACAGATACCTCAATATAATAAAATGAATAAAAATAAATTGTGGGGCTTTGCCAGTGGCTCAGTACATAAAAAAAAAAAAAAAACATTCTGCCAAACTCGACAACCTGAGTTCATTCCGCAGGACCACATGGTAGAAGGAGAACCACTCCATAATGTTGTCCTCTGACTTCTGCAAGCACCACAGTGTGTGCACACACACACAACACACACACATAAATAAATGTAAGTTTAAAATGTTCTTTTAAAGAATGTACATAATCTTTTCAGTGGCTGTAATAACATTGCCTTGATTTTGTGTATTTAAAATAACTAGAAGTTACCAGAATAATTTTAGACATAAGTTCAGCAGTTTTCTTAACCTCTTACCATTATAGAAAATTGAGAAGATACTTGTTCTGTCAGACCCAACAAGACTGAGTGTTCTTTCTGTTTGGCACTCATGGTCATCCTGAATCAGATAGTGGTCAACTCTCCTCCAAAGTGACAAATAGGCAGCTGACGAAAGGCTCTCTGCTCCCAGGAGTCTGGCTCAGGCTTGGCTTGCAACAGTACATTTCACAGCAGCTTGGCACATGTTCTTGAATGTCAGCACCAGTTCCAAAATATAATGTTCCCAGTGTGAGATATATATTGCTGTACCCAACATAAACTGCTCTTGATAGTTTCTATTTTTATTTCACAGCTGTATACAAAAAGTACAGTATTTAAGAGATTAACTGAACCTATCAGAGTGAGGAAATTGTTAGGATGGCACTATAAAAAAGAGAGGTAATTGGGGGTAGTATTGCCTACCCACACCAAAGCATTCCCACATAAAAGATATCCCCCTCGGAGCTGCCATATAAAACATACTACATATATATGCGTTACCTTGTAACATGTGACTTCATCTGTATTTAAGTCATGTTCCTTTGGAGAGATCCAGCTAGTGAAAGTAGAGAATGAGGCGTGGAGTGGGAGTTAGAGTAAGTGCTTAGTATCTACATGGCCCTGGAGTCAATCTGTAGCACCACAAAAGTTAAAGGAAAATATCTAAAATTTTAGACTGTGATTAAAGAAGTGATATAATGTATAAACTTTAAGTATTAGAAAAGTTATTACTTTGGATAAATAAGTTTTCAGAGATCATCTCACTGCAGTTAGTTATGTTTACTCTTATGTAAATGAAAAGCATCAAAGTCTCAGTCTCCAAATGAGTGTCTATATAGAGGGTTTTATTTAAATACACATGTCCTATGGCCATCACCCTGAATTTGCCTGATCTTGTCTTATGTGCACATGCAAAGTTAATAATGTAAAAAAAATATATGTTGACCATTTGAATGATTGCTTTAATTTTATTCATATTTAAGATTCATAATGTAATATAATTCTCTACCTTATTTCATTAAGGTCATGCACTCATATTTTTAATACATAGTTTGTTGATATTTAAAATAACAAATTAGTACAGAGGAATTTTTCCTTTGGGAAAGAAACTATAATTAACTCCCATCTTCATCCACAGCATACCAGAACACTGAAGCCTGCCCAAAGTATTTTCCTCAGCCCACTAATTAAACAATTGTGTGCACTTTTTTTATAATCTAACCAAACATAAGCAAAACACATAAATAATTGGCAAATTTTATTTTCCATAATGCTCTCATTCCAGTGGCTGTACTATAACTTGACTTGAATTCATCAGACAATAATGATATCTGCGGCTAAAGAAAAAGCACAGTGAGCCACTATAACCTAAATATTTTTAAAAGTGGAAAGAAATCTTTATCATTTTCAATTGTTAGGAAGTAATTACTAATAATCAAGAACTGTTTCACTTGAGATCTATAAAATAATAACTAGGAGAAAGAACCTAAGAATATGTCACCATGCACCAGACTTTATGGAATTTCAGGGGCTATAGAAATATATTGTGTTCAGGAAATTGAATATACAACTAATACTGAGAACAAAAATGTTTTAGCCATAAAACCGTGATATGGTTGCATTTATTTTTAAACACTTGCAAATTAGTCTCAAACTAAAAGGTAATTGAAGGGATAGCTAATGGCAATAGGAGAAAATATTCAAAATGTACAATGTTAGGAGGTAAGACATTTTAGAGCAAAAATTCTCTTAAAATTTTGGAGGAGTTTGAGTTAAACAGAAAAATGCATACAGAAGAGTGAGAAGAGTTTGAGAAGAGTTTGAGAAATGCAGTTGAACAATTGGTGTAAATATTTTATTTATAAACTCACAATAAACAGCCCTAATCAAGCCTAATAAAAGTGTTCATATGAAATTGAAATTATTCTCTTTATACTAATTCCTACTATAGGGCCTTGTGCTATCTCGCAGATTTTATAAGCCCTCGTCAGAGGTACCTAAAGCCATCTGTGTCATCAACCAGGTGAAATTTTAGAAATCAGCACTTTCATTTCCCTTTTTTCCAGTTGTCATTTCATTTTGTTTTTGAGACAGGGTCTCACTATGTCCTAGAACTTACTTTGCAGACGAGGCTGTCCTCCGACTCAGGAGATCTGCGTGTTTCTGCTGGAATTAAAGGCATATGCCACAGCAGCTGGCAAATTAACACTTTCTAAAGTATCAGTGTCAGCTGACATGTCTTCTATATAACTCCCATCTCTAATTCAGCATAGCAGATCTGCTTTGACTTTCCCTCACCTCTCAATGGTTTACACACTGTTTTACTCAGAACATATCACTGAAGACGTAATTCTGTTGTCTGTGCATCCGTGTATACACACAAGGTACTGTCCGAGTACATGTGGCTAGGACAGCTGCAGAGGACAGTTAGTTGTGGCAGTCAGAACCCCTTACTCAGGACATTTTGGTTTAGCTGTTTTTCTCTGAAACACGTATGCTGATGAATATCTTTTCTGAAGAAAGAACAGACAGGGACTGGAGAATCAGCTCAGAGGTTAAGAGGAACAAGGTGCTCTTACAGAGGTTCTGTTCCCAGCATCCACGCTGAGGCTTACAGTCATCTGTAACTCCAGTTCCAAGGGATCCAGTACCCTCTTCTGACTTTCCAAAGGCATGTTTCTCCAGAGGCAACCAATGTTTGGAACAGCATGCGCATGGTACGTATACATGTGTTCAAACCAGGCTTCCTTTTTAATAAAATATTATTTATTTACTTATTTATTTATTACAGTTTATTCACTTTGTATCCCAGCTGTAATCTCCTCCCCTCATCCCCACCCAATCCCCCCTCCACTTCCTCTGTCTTCTTCTATGCCCCTCCCCCAGTCCACTGATAGGGGAAGTCCTCCTCCTCTTCCATCTGACCCTAGCCTATCAGGTCTCATCAGGACTGGATGAATTGTCTACCTCTGTGGCCTGGTAAGGCTGCTCTCCCCTCAGGGGAAGGTGATCAAATATCCAGCCTCTGAGTTCATGTCAGAGACAGTCCCTGTACCCATTACTATGGAACCCACTTGGACACTGAACTGCCATGGGTTACATCTAAGCAGGGATTCTAGGTTATCTCCATGCGTGGTCCTTGTTTGGAGTATTAGTCTTAGAAAAGACCTCTGAGCCCAAATTTCTTGGTTCTGTTGCTCTCTTTGTGGAGCTCCTATCCCTCCAGATCTTTCTATTTCCCCCTTCTGTCATAAGATTCATTGTACTCTGCCCAAAGTTTGGCTATGAGTCTCAGCATCTGCTTTGATACACTGCTGGGTAGTCTTTCATGGGCCCTCTGTGGTAGGCTCCTGTCCTGGTTCCTGTTTTCTCCCTCTTCTGTTGTCCATCCCTTTTGCCTTTCTGAATGAAGATTAAGCATCTTATCCAGGGTCCTCCTTCTTGATTAACTTCTTTAGGAATACAGATTTTAGTATGTTTCTATTACATGTCTAATACCCACTTATAAGTGAGTATATAATGTGTGTCTTTCTGCTTCTGGGATACCTCACTCAGGATGTTCTTGAAACAGGCTTTCACATGGTACATATACATGCATGCAGGCAACATACCCACACATTTGAAATAAAAAATAAATCTATTTATAAATATATTCGTGCACACACACGAGATATTTAAAGAACACAGTTCACAACTTGCTTCTCGGGAGCTCTTTGCAGCAGCTCTACCCTGTTAGCCCTTTGCCCCATTTCTATTCCTACTTTACAAACACTGGTTGCCTTGAGCTCCATAAATAAATGCACATCAAACCTCTGGAGAAACATTTGTGTCCACCTTTAGCTAGCATCCTGTGGAGTTTTTAGAGCTGGAGGGGATCAGCTAATTGACTGCCAAGGCATTGCTATTTTAATATTTGTTTTTTATTTAATTTGTTTTTTAATTAGCATGTTTTCATTATGACATTGTCATACATACTTTGTATTGCTTGGTCCTTCTCTCCTGCTCCTCTCTTCATCTCTCAAAAGCCCCACAAATACTTTTGTACCCTATGTTTTTTTAAAGAAGATATTTCTAAAAGTCTACAAAGAATCTTGATTTTTTTTCTGTCCTAATGCTAAATTCATGCAGCCTTCAATCTCTATAATTTTCAAATCCCAAGAGACAAAGGTACATTGTTCATTCATTTTATTACAGACATATCGTATGGTACGAACTCTTTGAGTTTTTGTAGTAGTAATTAATTATGTGTGGAGAATATGATATGAAAACATGACTGCTGGTCCTAAAATACAGTTTCAGCCCTAGCCAAATTCAAGTAAATTGAAATGAACCCACTAGTTTTGAATGAAAAAAATCTCCCTGCAAGCAGAGCAACATGAATTATTGCTTGGGCAATCTGTGACGTTTACCTCAACAAGCACTGTGAAGAGGACTCTCTGTGTTTAAGTCCCTAATTTTTGCTCCTTAAAAAACTTTATCTGAAATACATCTCATCGTATTCTCATTTTTTACTTATATCTAATTCTGCATCTAGGAATCATAAGGATCTTTATGTTTTCTCTTTTCTCAAATTTTGAGAACCTGTTTGATGTAACTGATCAAACAATCATTGTTGAAACAAAGATGGCATTTCAGGACATTGTGTCTCTCCGAGAACTCCCTAAGGGTCACTCCACCCGAAGAAGACTTTCCCAAACAATTCCCAGGAGATCTTGAATTCTTTTCTGATGTGCAGACTTTCAAGGAATCACAGCTACAAAATTTGGCAAAGGAAGTCAGCTTGGAATCCCTGGAGGGAAAAGGGGGGAGGGAAAAAAAAGTCCTGCATGTCCTTCTTTTTCCTTACCCAACCCTTTTTCTAAAATCTTAACACCACCGGGTGGAAAAGTAGGTTAATTGGGCAGGAGTCTCTGACTCTGCCCCCGACGGCGGCAGTTTTCAGGTGTCTGAGGCTCTGTAGCCTTCAGAGCGCACTGCGATGAAAAGGCAAGAAGAGCGGTCCGCTGCGCACAATGCCACAATTATTTGTCCAAAAGTTCCATCCTCTGCGGAAATCTTTGCATAATTCAAGAGTAATTAGGTCAACGGCGCTCCTTTTAAAGGTGTGACTTTGAGTGGGGAGAAGGTGACTGTTTGGAGATTCGCTTGGTGAGGAGCTCCTGGATTGAACTTTAAAAAATGATTACAGGCAGAATTCGAAGAGTCTGCACGGAGAATTCACAAAAGTTCGCTCTCTCACAAAAGGAAGCCTTTCCAACTTCTTTCTCCCTTGTGGGCTCCAGGATAGTTGGCTGGGGGAGGGGGAGCAAGAGGCTGAGGGGGTGAGGGGGTGGTGATGAACAAGCGAAAAATCCATAACTTTTGCTATGCTCCCATGCCTAAGAAGTCGGGAGCTGGCTCTCTCACTGAGATCTATTTCCCCTCTTCAACTGTCACTTTTACCTCTACCGGCCACGGGGTCTGAGCTGTGCTGCCTGCTCAACTCTCCTTATTCTTGGAACTTATCTTTAAAAGGTCTCCAAGCAAGGGGAAAGTTTCCCTTCCTGACAATGAAGCTAACTCAAAACAGAAGACAGACACTGAGATTGCAGCAAAGGCTCACACTAGGCTCTGTGGACAGCTTGAGTGTCTTGTGTTTATGACTTTTTTATTTGAGGCAGACAGCAGAGATAGTGCAGCTGGCCACAGACACACAGCAGAAATTCGCTACCAAAAGGAAAATGCCTGCTTTTGTTCTAGCCACTTAGAAACAGCTCAGAAGACTTCATTCTTCATTGCCTAATGCTCTGAACACCCCAAGCACAATTACATATATATGCACATGAGTATACACAACGCACCAGTGTCCTGTTTATTCTATATCACCTAGCAGATTGTTCACATCTAAGGTGATATTTCTTGCATATGTGCATAAATTCTTATGTATAAACATCTAACACCTAATAAAGAAACATAGACCATTACATATCCTCCTGTTGTGGATGAAAGTATATACCAATATAAGTCAAATATAGTCATGTGTATTAGGTGATACACATTAGGCGATATAAATACAAATGCATATATATAATGTGTGTATATAAAATATTACGCTTTATTAGATGATGCACATTATATGTCTGAGTCTGTTGGAGGCAACACTCTTCATGCTTTCACTTGCTGACAAGTCTGGTTGCTGCCATGAGAAACCACATGCATCACACCATGTTTCTTCTCCAAAATCTCACCAGTCCGTATTGCTTCTGAGGCTAGAAAGTTCTTTTTCAAGTAGCAGAAGCCACACTAGTCTGAGCTAACAGATGGGACTCCTCATTTCTTAGAGCAAGGCCAAAACAACCAGATCACAGGAAAGCTCAGAAGTCCAACTTCTCCAGCTCCAGGGAAGGGTTGAGTCTGATTTCAAACAGGAGGAAGTCCTAAATCAGCTGAAGTGGATCATTTCATATTGATGATCCCTGACAAGCTGGGATGGGATTACTGGGGATCTGCTGTGGGTGGGGAAGCCCCGGATCAGATCCAACTTTCCCTCTAACCTCCTCTGACCTCCACAAGGCACACATGCCTACACACAGAGAGAGACAGAGACAGACACACACACACACACAAACACACAGAGAGAGAAAGATCTGCATCCCTTGAAATCATGTCTGTTCTTTGGGGACTGTGAAAAGCAATTCACGAAAATAAAGACTGTTTTCTTTTTGATTTCCATTGTCTTCTAAATTTAAGCCTTTCCTAGGCTCTATTCTGAGCCATAAGGAGTTGAACTTGTTAACACTTCCAAACCTGAGAACCTTGACTCCAGAAAGGGATTTAGAGGGTGTCATGCTCCCCACCCCCACCCCCAATCCTTAATTTTGAACATCTTTTTACGAAAGAAGTTAGGCTACATAGAAATTGGTTCCACACTAAGAAAATCTGATGGTGGGCCTACATGGGACAGCTCCCCTACACACAGCATTTACTCCCTAGAAATCTGCCCCCCACAGCTGATCTTCCAGAAGGTGGAGGAATGTTTTCCTTAAAGAGCATAGACACCTCCCCCACATGCCTTGCTGGACGGTAATTTGTGAGTTTTTGCACTGCATTAAGAGCATAACCTAATGTCTATAGAAACTTGGTGTGAAGGATTTGATGAATGTGTCTAATTGGTTTAGCTCACCACCTATTCATGAGTAGAAAAGGTCCATCATTAGACTTAATTAAGTTTTTTTTAAGTCACTGCCTTTAATGATCACAGAAACGGCAAAGTTCAACACTAGCATCTGCGTCATTTTAATTACCCTGCTTATTTGTTGAGGATGTGACAAAGTTACCCAATATTTCCCCACAGTCTTTCCAACTCAGGGGAGAGCTGCTAGCAGGGTAGGCTGGCTTCCAACCCAGAGGGGAAAAGTTGAGACTGTGATGTCTGCTCAGTTTCTAGACCTCACTCTCTGCCAGGAGAGCACCCAGCACCCACTATTTGAAGAATAGCAATAATAACTGGAGGAGTAATGTCTCATCAAATTAAAAAATATGAAAACTTGACAATGAATGTACTAGAAAGAGCTCTGAGGATAGCCATTTTATAATCTGCCCCTCCCCCAATATTTGCCATGAGGATCTCTCTGGCTAACAAGATAAATGTGCCTGCCAAGCCTCTTCCCTAGTTGTTCAAAACCTGGGGATCCTGGGTTCATTTGAGAGTTTCCTTTTGATCCCCACAGTTTTCCTTCAGCATAAAACACAAAGATGGATTTCCTGGTTGGTAGTTTGTTTGTGACATTCCTTTCCACTTAGTTCTCTCCAGCAAACTGCACACAGACAGGAAGGCAATCAGAACCATTGTCAGAATGTACAAATCATAGCCATTCTTCCTGTTAATTGCCTGGAAGTTTTGACAATTTATCTTGGGTGAGTTGGAAATCTTAAATCATTCTTCCTCGCTTGTATGGGGGGAAAAATCTTCTTTTGTGTTCAGAACTTTAGTGTTTCTACTTTTCTCTTTGTTACCTAAATAAATAAGCAGATGATAGATAGATAGATAGATAGATAGATAGATAGATAGATAGATAGATAGATAGATAGATAGATAGAAACAAAGAGCACTATTACTTCTGGAGCAAGGACAGAGAGGTAGCATGAGCCCTGCTGCATGTTGCTCTTGAGTCTTAGCCACAGGCTCTGACTCTTTGCAGCTCTTTTTACTTCTGCAGCAGCAGCACTCTGACGGCGCATGCATTTTTGGGTATGATCATTATCTCCATCTTACTATGAATTCACTAAATAAAACAGAGAAAGTTAAGTGTCTGGCAGAGAATTGATCAAAAGGGGTTTTCTTCCCCCCCCCCTTTAAAACAGATAATGAGGGGATTCATGCCAAAAGCTAACAAAACACCTAGTGAATTGTTTTCCAAGACAAGGAGAAACAGGGGCATTTGGTAGGTGTTGGACACAGCTATGCTTTTAAGTGGTTGCATTTGGCTGTCTGGAGACCAGAAGTACTCTGAGGACTGGTCTAAAGGAGGGATGAATGGAGTTGTCAGCTTGGCACCAAGAACCTTACTGGAATCAATACCAGAGTCTGAAGAACTTGTGTGTATGAGGGTATATACGAAAGCTGTAAAAGACCCCATTCAGAAGCCACCAGGCGGCATCACTTGCCATCCACTTTCTCCATCTCACCTCACTTTTAAAAGTGTCCAGCAGCAAACAGGCATCAAGAATAAAGATGTCATTTCATCCATTATGCCCAGCTGGGTGAGATAGGTTGAAGTTACTGGGTCTTTTGGTTTGGTTGCTTGCTCTCTTCCTTGCTTGCTTGCACAAATTCCAGTTGGATAAAACTAAACTAACTGCTGCCCCTTTCTGATGGACATGTGGGCCTTCAGAACCTTTATATCCATAATGGTGACCTGGAAGAAAGATGGCTGTGGAAAGCCTGTGTCTGAAATTCTCATTTCATCCTTAGCCGAAATCCATAGGTAGTCCTCCTAAATGTCACCAAGATCCAAGACCACATTCTCAAGCTGTGGAAAAGTACTACACTCTCTGTCTCTCTTCTTCCTCCTCTCCTTTACCTACATTCCAATTTTTCCTAGATAGATTACTGCTTGGAAGTACAGGAACGTTCTTGCTCTTGCTTTGGTTTTGATTTCCCTTCTTCTCCTCTGCCTTGGTACCCTGGCACTGCTCTCCCTACCCAAGAGCTTGAGGGGCATTTTGGGGGGAGGGTCCCTCACCCTTACCAGGATTTTGGATTTTTTTTTTTGCATCTGCATTCCTGCTTAAGATTAAAAGGTATATGGAGGGCTTCTCTGATAAAAGGAAAACAGAGAAGAGGAATTGAGGGTGGGGAGGACATACTGGTAACCCACCTGGATATGCGTTTGTACACAGAGTCTGCCGCGCTGGTGTGGTGGAGTCTCTGTGTCCAGCTCTGACTGGACAATGGGCTGCAGGGCAGCTGCAGCCAGTCCAAAGAGGCCCTCAGCCGTGACAGTTTCACTTAGTAAACACCGACCCTGGGGCCTGATGCAAGTCGATAAAATGCTGATTGGCCCTGTGAAACAGTATTTCTCAGGTTGGTTCCTGTGGGGGAGGGGAAACTGTTTGCAAACAAATTCTCTGACTTTCCAAACACCCATCATTTGCAGACTTTGGGGAGCTGAGGGAAAACACTAGGCTAAAGAAGGCCCATGGCATACGGAATGCTGGCTCCCCAAGCACAGGTCCTGAAACAATCCCCGTCCAGTGGAAGAAAGACAAAGTGCTACAAAGTTATTGTTTTTATTTCCTAATACTAAAAAGTTGGAAAGCACCCCTGCAGCAGGCCCCCAAGTCGCCACGCCAGGTGTGGGTGGCATGTGGGTGCTACGAGGCAACCTTTCTCAGAGCAGCGCTCCATTAGAGAGCCAAAAGAATGTTTCTGGTGCCAGTGGAATAAGAATTACCTTTCCAGGAGCATAAAGACCGCTCTGCTAAGCTGAGGCTGCCCTTCCGTCCATGTTTACTGATGCATGACCCTCTAGGTCCTTGACGATTTGATTTTACTTAAAAAGAATAAAAATCCCTTGACTATCACAGCTCCAAAGATAAACGAAACGTTTTGAAAATTTTAAAGTACTTTTGGGAGATAGGCATGTTCATGCTCAGATTCAAACCTGGCACCAGGAACCACATTAATTAATTAATTAACTAATTAATTAATTAATTGACTAATAAAACAACTGGATGGGAGTGGGGGAGAATAAAGTATTTTTTCCAGAGTGCCTAGAATATAATTTTCCTTGTTTCTTCTATGTAACTAAAGGTCTGTCTGATAAAGCATACTGATTTAACGAGATTTCCCTACTATGACTGGGACCTCTATCTTGGAAAAGCTGCTAGGACCCACACCTGCAAAGGTTGCTGCTGGGACTGTCCCAAATTCCCTGATGCTACAATGCACTATGGCTTTGCTCTAATGTTCACATCCTTCTAAAGATGCCAATGTCTTCCCCCTACCCTAGAACCACCAAAAGGAGCTTCTGCTATTGTCCCAAGCTTAGTGTGCTAAGACCAAAAGCCAGTGTAGCACTTTGTTCCTTCTCTGACTTCAGCAGACGATATTTTTTCTAAGTGCCATACAGGCTTGAGGTTAAGATTGTGACTTCACATGAGGGTGAGGCTGATACTTCCTCTGAGGCTGCTGAGGAAGATGGTTGGGAAAAAAAAATATCAACAGAGCAGAAGAAGCCAAGTTACTGGCTCCTCCATCTCTCTTTATCTCCTTCATGATATTGTTCAAAATGACAATCTAGTTCAGATACGGGGAAGTTAGCCCCTCCCTTGAATGAAAACAGAAATCTAAATGGAAAAGGGGGGGGGGGAAGGACTTTGTAGTCTACATGCCGCCCATCTTTAATTCAGAGACTATATATAACTCCAGGGAGTTCTGCCTTTGATCCCTTTGATTTTTTTTTTAACACCAAATCTGTTATAGACTAAAATTCCTAGGTTTTCCATAGAAACATCTCCATTACTTCAGGATATTGATGTTTTCTTCTTCCTGGGGGTTATGATATGGTAAATCAGATTCATAAAGGGACAATGCCAGCATTCATAGGCCTGGGTGGGGTTTTGCTCAGCCTTTGCCTGCCCTCCCTCTCAGAGTCTCTCCTCCCTCTCATTCATTTAAATTCATTCTCTCTCTCTCTCTCTCTCTCTCTCTCTCTCTCTCTCTCTCCCTCTCTCTCTCCTTCCCTCTTTCCCTCCCTCCCTCTCCAGAATCCTTCCTCCCTTCCTCCTTACTGTTCCTCCTCCCCTCCTCCCTTACACCTCCCCTTTCTCCTTTCCTTTCTTCCCTGCCTCATTTTCTCCCCGTTGTTCAACCAAAATAAGGTTGTGATTCTGGTTCTCTTCAAGCCCTTTCAAGCGCCTTCAACTTTGGCGGCGGCAGCAGCAGGTTGCGTTGCTATGGAAACCGTACTGTATGACTGTGGCTGCGGCTGCCCCAGCCCCAGCCCCAGCCCCAATCCCCCAAACAATGCCCTGCCAAGTGCAGGTTTCTGGCCCTTTTCCGTGCACTTTTCCCTTCTAATAGGGCTAGTGGCCTCAAATGGGCGATGCATCTTGACGTGACAACAATCCCCACACCTCCTCTTAATCCCCCTCCCTCTCCCCTGCTTCTCCTTCCTCCTTCCACGTCCTTTGATCTATTAAAAATCTAAAGAACAAAGTCACAGGGGAAAGTTGGGTTATGTTGTGACTGCCATTGTACAAAATGGGGCTCTTCAAACAGAATGTGGTAGAACCAAGGCCTAACAATTATGATCTAGGGTTGGATGAGGCTACAGGTCAAACCTAACAGCTCTATACAAGAAATGAAAAATTATAACCACATGACACTTGGAAGCCATCTTCCCTGTCCCAAACTATCTGTACCTAGGAGCTCCTGAGGGTCTCCGAGTGTAACATGGGGGCAGCCAGGGTTCTGACAAGGCTCCTAGTTGAGGAGACATACAGACTCAGAACAAGAGTATCTGCTTAATTGTAAAGTGTCTCACAGACGATGGCATGGCACTGGATACCTACACAAGCCTCAACTTCCTTCACAGTCCATGCCATGCAATAAGTGTTCAATAGTAAGAGTTCTGCTGCCACTGCTGCCTGCCAAACTCTCTTTGGGGGTTCAGGAGAAGAGGGATTAGACACAATAAAAAAAAATAAGAGTTAAGTGTTTGCTTTAACTATGGTTAAAAACTGGGGGAGGAGGGACGCCAAAGGAAACAGACGCGAGAGCAGCTTTCTTTTCTAGTATGAGAATGCCTTTCACACTACAGGTGTTATTTGCCATGCTATATTGCAACTGAGGGCCATTTCTGAATTAAAACTTACCTGACTAAGTACAATACTCATTATACAATGGTCAATAGTGAAATAAGGGACTAGAAAGAAGGCTCAGCAGTTAAGAGCACTGGCTGTTCTTCCAAAGGACCCAAGTTCAATTCCCAGCAACCTCATGGCAGCTCATAACTGTCTGTAATTGCAGTCCCAGGGAATCTGATGCCCTCTTCTGGCCTCCGTGGGCACAAGGAACACATATATAGTTCACAGACAAACATTCAGGCAAAACTAGAAAAAATAAGTGCATGTATTTTTATATTTAATTATCAATTAATTTTACATATAACATCAACTAAAATAGTAATCAATAACAAAATTGATGGATCGTGATATATATATTTAATAAACTAAAACACTTTAGGAGTTTTCTTATTCAGTGCCCACCACTTAGATATTTAAGCAACAGTCATTGAGTTAATTACTTTGGAAGCCAACTTACAGATGAAACACTTATAAGTGCAATTGTTCTTACTGATCACCCCATTTAGAAAGCAAGAAAGCACAAATAGATTTGTATTCTGTTACAAGTACAAGTAAAGGAGAAAAATAGACTTGGCATATTTCAAATAAATTTAGTCTATTTGGACTCAAAATTGAGTACTCAATCCTTTTGTTAATCTTTCTTTATTTTTCCACATTAAAAGATAATATTTGTTAACTTTTCTGTTTGAAAAAATTAAAATAGGATCTTGCTAAGTAGCCCAGGCTGGCCTTCAACTCACAATTCTTCTGGTGTGGCTTCCTGGATATTGAAATTTTAAGCCTGCACCATCATGTTCTTCTCCTGGTTTAAAAATTTTAAAAGAAAGTCATAAAAAGGCAAGACCATAAAGTAAGAGAGAAAAAAATTGAAATATTTTGAACTTTAGATAACTGGCTTCATTTCATAGCATAAAGTCTACAATGCTATTACTTATCAAAAAAATGGAATGCTGAGGGCCCCCTGAAACAAATCAGCCTCTAACCACACAAGCTCTAAAATGCAGCTGCCAAAATATTCTGGCAAATAGACATTTGCCTAGATAATATACTTTTTCAAATCAAGATAAAGTAGCTATGTAGTACTGGGAATACACCCAGGGCTTTGCACACATTAGATCTGTCATTTTAATAACAAGATTGTATAAGAAGCATATTGAAGCAACTGAGTTTTTCTTCATGCCTATTAGGACAGCATCCTTATTTATGGTAGGAAGATAGAAGGAAAAGAGTGGGAGGTATGGAATTGTTGCTAGGATTTGTGAACATGGGAAGAGTTTTGCAAGCCCCTCCCAACTTTTCAGCATTCTCATCTGCTGATCTGAATCTACAAAGACTACCTAGAAATATCTACCTTGGTCATTAAAACTTAAGAAAACATAATTGAAAGTGGTTGGCAAAATCATCTCAAAATACATGTGAATATTATCAGCCCAGGTGAGCAGAAATTAAAATGAGAAATGCATAATACCAGGTAAACATAAATATAAGATAGGACATTTTTTTGTCTAGTAGCATGACTTCTTATATGTTCCTAAGTTTTTAAGCATGCCCTAGACAAATTATTTAAGAAATCTCACATTTTCTTTGTCTTGTTTTCTTTATATGTTTGCTTTACAGCCCTAAATAAATTGAGAAAACCATTTTCTAAACACTTGGCAGAAATTTAAATTGCTGGAAGCTTTTAGCTCACCTTCTAATGCAAGAAGAACTGAAGAAGTTTTATTGGGCCCTCTTCATAGGCAGGTGAAAAGCAAACAGGAGGTAACCATGGTAACAACTATTCAGTTTAGAAAAGGTAGTTCTGTAGGGCCTAGGTTTTTTTTTTTAACACAAAACTAAATATCACACCTTCTAAAGCACACACATGTACAAGCATGTACACACATACACACACATCAAGTCTCATAAAAAATAAAGCTATGTAGGATGACCAGAACATTAATGATCCAAGACCCACTTTCTAGGGTTCAAAATCCATTAGCATCATTTATGAGGGTTAGGACAACAAATGTTCTCTTTCTTCCTTCTTTTTGTCTCACAGAACACACCCTAGTCTTTAATATGAATTAGTCATTTTCTGTCTGATATACTAAACATTCATCAAGATAAAGATATGCACTCAAACTACTTTTCTTGTTTCAGAAATGTTCACAGTCAGATCTGATCAAGCCAGGGCCACCCTCTTCTTAAAATTCCAGGTTCTTTGGATCTCCCTGTGTCTTTCAAATGCACACTTAAGGTGACTTCATACTTTTAGCATTACTCTGACTGCTTCAAAATAGGTTTCCATAATGGGAATTGTGGCTATCACCCAGAAATTTATTGGACATGTAAGTTCAACCCAGCTGTGTTTTGCTTTAGTTGTCTTAGGCACTGTGGGCACTTCTGAAGCTGACCAAATCAGAGCACCACCGATTTAAAGGGGAGTCCCTTTCACCTGTGAGTCTTCCCTTCAGAAGTCTAGAGACCAATCTAAAACAAGGTGGAATTCTGCAAAGCTGAAGGCCAAAGCACAGACTTCCCATCTGCTCCTAACCCTGCCCACCAGGCTGTGACCATGAGAAAAGGACAGGTAGCAAAGGGAAATCTAGAAGTGGAGAGCAAATGCTGATCTACCCCCAGCAGCTGAAAGAAGCTGTGAGGAAGGAAGCATCAGGGGCAAGATGCCAGCCGGGTTCTAAATTCTCCTAAACGGATGGATATTGTGGCTTGAATAATGCCTGTAAACGGTTTGCGGGGGTGGTAGGAGAAGCTTAGAGTGGGGCTGTTTGTTTGGGATTTGGGGACCGTGAGTGCGAAGGAATAAGAATTGAAGGAAAGGACATTCAAGGAAGTATGTAAGAAGTTTGGAGGTGTCGAGGCTACTCCTGAAGTGGAGATATAGCGATATCTTTGCGGCTGAAACTTGACGGTAATGGAGGAGGAAAAAAAAAAGTGAGCAGGCAATGTGCAAGAAGAGAGAAAAGTGGAGCAGGCCCCGAGATCTGTAGGGTTCTGATGGGGAGATGAAAGGGAAGGAAGGGGTCCAAAGTAGGAGAGGAGAGAAAGTTGATGACAGTAAAGAGTATGGAAGGTAGGCGGGGTTTGAGCCACTAAGAGGACCAAGGCAGTGAGTGAAGGGGAGGAAGGAAGCGTGCAGAAAGGTGAGAAGAAAATGAAGAGCTATGCATCAGTCTAGGAGCCTGGTTGGGATGCATTCCTCTGTGCCAGCACACCTTTAGATAAATCAGACAAACAATGAGCCCAGCCAGACAGTTTTTGGTGCCTGACAAGAGCATTCTCCCAGCACAGACAAACTTTCTGTTCTGACAGATTGGCCCAAGCGCTAGTGACATTTCCCCCTCCCCGCCCCCTTAACAAACTAAGGCGAGCCTCTAACCAGGGGAGGGAGCCGGCTCTGCACTTCCTCTAATTCCCGCCTTGCTCTTTTCCCCTCTTCAATTCAGAATTCCCAACTTTCACACCCAACAGTCTTAAAGTAGCGTTCCCCTCGCCCCCGAACATCTCCGAGCCTGAATCTTTAAAACAGTGCGGTTTGGGATCAATTTCTACACATTGAAACCTCAAATCTCCAGTGTGCCCTGGAATTCATCCCTAGCCGACATGAGAGCTCCGCTCCAAAGTCTCTCACAGGAATAATTAAGGGAATGTGTGGAAAATACAGCAGATACCAGAAAATGATACGCAGTAGATTTGGTCATAGTCTGTGAATCAAAAAGGAAGTGTAAAGAGCTATCCTTCTGTACGGAAGAAGCATAAACCAGTCATGTACCAGGAGCCGCCTGTCCACAAATAAGTCACCTGGAAGAGCAATTCCAACTTAGGTGCAGTAACTGACAGTTAAATTCCCATGCCCTCCGAACAACTCAGAGTACAGGAAATTCGTTCTTTTATAAGCTTCATTATTTTAAAAAAGGTGCAAATAGAAAAACATCACACATCGAAATTAAGCAGACCCAAAGCCTGTATATCTCAATGACCTTCCACACGGTTAGAGTAGCCATTCTGAAGCTGTGTTGCTCAATAAAAGTGTGGGATTATTAGAACAATCAGAGCCACACCTATCAAAATTAGGGGTGATGCTCCTTTGGGGGAAATGCAGTGGGGAGATTTAGGATGTTCCCTCTAGTTCTTCCTATCCCTGAAGCCTAACTTGACTTTCTCAATTTAATTTCACTGTGTGGTAAAATATATATTGAAATGCCACAAGTCATGGCAGGTAGGAGTCATTTTATAATAAAGCCAGAAAGGAAATCATTAATGCAGAGGCTATAATTGTCTAACATATATTGCAGCTTCTTTTCAGTAAAAAACAAACATTGTAACTTATAGAACACCAATTTCATGTGCAGATAAAATTTGGCAGAGAATCAGCAAATATTCAAGTTGTAAGATTACATTAACTGTCTTCAAGTTTGGGAATATAAACTTAAAGGCTATCTTTTTAACTCTAAGAGGAATAAATTTACTATAACCAATTACCTTTTAAAATAGTATTTTCCATTTTTCTTCCCCTTAATAGTCACTATTCATTTGAATACCAATTTTCTAAAACATATTGGCTACATCTATATCAATATAGTATATGTTTCTTTTATCACTTATAAATAAAACCACTTACAGCTTTCACAATATTAATACTTAATTTTATTTTAGCTTTGGTCAGAAAAATGCACTAGACCTACATGCCTGTCAGCATGGAACTGACCATCTCTCATATTCAATTTGAGTCACCATAATTGAATAACTAAATGAATGAATGAATTAAGTATTTGAATTATTGATGGCCAGGATATGTGTGAAATGCTTTATATAATACAAAGATGTTTTTGTTCTAGATTGATGCATTGCATTAAGATATTTCTACATCAAACTAAACAAATCAGAAAATTTTATTTCCAAATTTATTTATATCAATAAAGTACTTTCAAATTCGCCATCACAGACTATGGATTTTAGCTTCAATTAATTCTGCAACCCAAACAAATATTATCCATGACAAGCATAGAATCACAAAAGCAAAGGCTGGAATTATATTGTTACTCTGGCTTCTCCAGATTACTGTAGACTAGCTCAGGGTCTGAAGCCTTAACATGTACAATTTGGAAGATGCTAAAATGTGTCTGGATGAGAGAGAGGTGATCATTTTTGCTTTAAATTAAAATAATTTTAAGAACAAGTGAAGTGTCAATGGGTGTGGTGGCACATGCTTTTGAGTCCAGCACTCAGGAAGCAGAGGCAGGCAGATCTCTGTGAGTTGAAGAGCAGCCTGATCTACACAGTGCCAGGCAAGGCTACATAGTGAGACCCTGTCTTAAAAAAGAACCATAAGAAAAGAAGAAAAGAAAGAAGAAAAAGAAACATTTAACATTTCATACAGAAAATAAAGTTACCTGTAAGAACTCAAAATACAAAGTACACCTGGTTAGCTGCATATCCAAATAAGCCAAAATGTACATTCATCTTCATGTCCAGGAAACTTAATGAGTGATTCTGAAGAGGATCACACCTGTTGTGTTGCTAATTAGATAACAAGAGTAAACTAAAAGAAAATTCAGATCTGTTAATTAAGATGTAGTCTGAGCCCTGAGTGTGTGTGTGTGGGGGGGGATGATATTCTTTGGAGAGAGTATTGAGAAATGAAGGTGGTCTCCTTAATTTTCTTCTAGATCAATTACATGTACTTTTCTTTTAAGCCTTCTTGCACTGTGTGGAAGAGACTAGTTTTAAACATATTACCATTTACATTTCAGGGTGATTATCTTTAACCTTTCTGCTGCTTGTTGTGTGTGCCTACATTGAATCTAGAATGTGGTTTACATTAAATTCTTTAAATTCTCTTTTGCTCTGAACTGTGACCCAATAGAAAGGAGAATTCTGCCCAGAGATGGATTTAAAAAAAAAAAAAAAGATACGCAAGGAGGGTCTAGCCACCACCCTTTCCCCACCTAAACACAATTAAAGCAAACGTAAATGATCTTGGGAAGGTTTCAAGAAACAGAAGTGGATGTTGGGTGCATTCCCAGAATGCAAGCCAGTTCACTGAGTTAGCTGCACCCCCTCTTCTGGAGTGACACCTCCTGAAGAAATATTAAAGCTGTCATGTCTTTTCTTAACTTGCACTCCTGATCTCACCCATCAGTTTTATTTGCCCCCGAAACTGATTCCTACAAATTGTACAGTTGTCGATAAACACAGCAATGTAAAAATTAATGAGCCAGGTTAAAAAGCCAAGGCTGAGGAAACTTTATTAATTCTTTATTTGTTACATATTTATTTTGCTATGTCTAAGTGCAAGAAAATCTACAGGATGTGGTTTAGAAGGGGATCTGAGCTGATTTTAGATATTCACAATGTGTTTTTCTCTTTCTGTTAGAGTATTTGGCATTTTATAAAAGAAAGTGTTCAGACCCAGGAACCTCGGGAATCAGAGAACTTCCCAAGTACCAATAGATTTGTGAGACTTCAAGACTGACTAGGTTCAGTCAGAATCCTCAGTTAGTATCCCAAGCCCCCCACCCCACCCCCCGCTAAATACTGCTGAGCTAGGCAAGGGTCCCTCCCAATATTGTCCGTAATTCCTCTTTACTCTTCACCACACCCATCTTTGATTTAAAAAAAAAAGTCACTTATGATGGTGTTTCTCTACCCATGTGACCAAACTGTTCGCTCTTCAAACACAAACTTTCCTGCATTGTCAGTTTTATTTCTAGTTCATACCGAACATTTTTCGGAGACAAGGAGAGGGAGGGAGGGAGAGAGAGAGAGAGAGAGAGAGAGAGAGAGAGAGAGAGAGA
>CM053749.1:27883460-27911467 GCA_028658305.1 Pachyuromys duprasi
TGTTCGGCCCCAGTGTGCGCCAATTCACCCAGCGAACCAATGCGCAGAAGTTGCATTTTATGCGCTGATCCCGCCAGACTGAGGCGCAGGAGTCCCTGTCGCTACCAAACAAAATAGCCTCCGATTTTTTTCCCTTGTCGATTTTTCCCTTCTCTGGCTGCCTATCCAACTTTTTGGGCTTCCCCGGGAATAGAACTGGCAAAGAATTGTTTGTCAACATCTGAATCAACTCTGCCCAACTGCTGGTGCAGCTGCTGTTTGGTCCACATTTCTGGATAAGGAAAATTGACGTTAAACAGAATCCAGCCCGCAGTTAACCTTTGCAGAGGGCTTAGTTAAATGAAAGCCCACTCCGAACTTGAATCTGAACATACATACGCTTGTACACACAGCAAACTAACAATCGTATTCAGATCGCAGAGCTGACTCTTAAAGCTGTGCACCTTAGGGCAGAAGTGCAGACGACCGCGTATTGATAATGCAGGTCTATGGAATCGTGCAGCGCACTGGGAGCTGCCTTTAGGGCCATTTTGAAAGTAAAGGGGCTTCTCTTCCCTGTAAAATATGCTTTCCATTCTAACATGCATGCACCACCTCTCACGGATCACGCCTAGTTGGTTTCCCAGCCCCTAGAAATAGGATACAAATGGTTTTCGAGTGGATGTCAACTTGAGTAACTCAGAAGAGAAATAGTTTCAGTGTTAAAAGGACGGCGAACCCAAGCTCCAACCCACAGGGTTTTGCATCAATAATCATCTGGCGAGAGCCAATGGCTGGTTTTCCAAATAGTCAATTTAAGGGAAGAGACTTTTCCCCTGATAAACCAGAGTCGCAGCTGTGCGTGCTCATGAGCAAATAGTTTACACGTGCAAAATTCATTCCTACGAGTCAGGCGAGCCACAGGCTCAGCTGCGGAGCAGTGCTTGCCTGGGGCTACAGAGTCAGAACTTGTTGCCTCTGTAGACCCTCCAAATACTGGACATTCGGGGCTTGGCGGGCCTCTGGGACTTGTTGACAGGGCTAAAAAAAAATAAAGAAAGGGTCACCCATAAAATCCGGGTAAAGTCGCAGCAGACAGTCGCCTCTGAAGGAAGAACCTCATAATGGCTCTCTAATCTCTACAAACAACAAGGAAACTCTGCCCACGTGCAATTCCACTGCATCTTAAAGCCAAAAGGAAAACAGAAGGAAAGGCGACTTACCCCGACCTGCCACAACGCTACATTTTGAGTGTCCTTTAAACACTTTGAGTCTTCCTTTCGGGCTGCAGGCTTTCTTTCCTTTTGCCAAAACCAGCTATCAAAATCAAACTAGCTGCTGTTAAAAGAAAAAAAAAGGAAAAAAAAAAGACAGGAAAAGAAAAAAAATTGAAAGAAGAAAAATAAAGCCAGTTTCTATGAATAGAGCGGTTCTAGCTATACTTTGTTTCAAACACTTCTTTCTCCCTTACCAAATTTCTTCAAACACCACCTAGGAAGCTCCTCAAGCTTAAAGTTTGTGTGGTTTGTGCAAGCAAATGTGCTAGTGTGTGAGAGCGAGCGGGAGTGTGGGAAGTTAACTGCTTTTAAAAAGACACCGTTGCCTGTTCAAGGCCAAGCAATAAAAAACGTGGCCCCCATCTTTGGGTGTGGAAATTTTTACATGCGACTCTCATTTCATTTAACTTTTTTTCCCCCCAGAGCTGAGAAAAGCTGCTAGCTTACTTTCAGCGGACTTTGCTCGTTATTCATCTGTTGAGTCGCCTCAGAGGCACAAAAGCAGATCCAAGGCGTTATGAAAAATGGCCTGAGCTCGGAGAATGTCACAGTGGTCGGCGTATTATTTTAGCCTTCTTAAAAAAAAAAAAACTCAGGGAAAGTTTGCTTTTGATGAATTCAATAAAAGCAAAGCTGCAACGGAAGAGATTTTCAGCTAAAATTATACAGCATGGGGCAAAGCTTAGAGCAGCCAGATGGCCAAAAGTAGAGGGGACCTCTCGGTTTCAAAACCCAGATCTAGAATTCCCTGGGCTGAGCCTCTTAGTTTATTTAATCCCATGTGTATCTTTAAATTTAAAAAAAGCCCCCCTTTCTCCTTCCCCCCCTTCATTTTTGTTCCCCTCCAGGCTCCCCATGGCATATGTACTGGTGAGACCCCTGCCTTGGAATTTGTAGAAGTCACTTTTCAATTCCTCCCTTGATTATGGAGTTAAACTTTTGAGTAGCCAGCCTGGAGCAATGCTAACACCAGAGGCAATAGGAGGGTTCCTTGAAAGTCCTAGTTAGGGTCTAGGTGTAAATTCCTCCAACACC
The DNA here is from genome assembly GCA_028658305.1 of Pachyuromys duprasi. Classification (NCBI taxonomy): domain Eukaryota; kingdom Metazoa; phylum Chordata; class Mammalia; order Rodentia; family Muridae; genus Pachyuromys; species Pachyuromys duprasi. The sequence goes on from CM053749.1 coordinate 27,885,752, forward strand.
TGACTTGGCAAGGAAGCTGAGGCTTTTAAATTCAATGAACAATGTGTTCATGACAAAAACTCTTCCCCAGGCATGGGAGTGCTTTACCTTTCTGTACTACACTCTCATTAGGCTATTTTCTGGGTGAATTTATTTGTATCCACCTCCCTCCAACTTTCCTTAAGATGAGACATACAGACTAGAGAAACTGCAGTGGCTAAGCTGACCGCAGAATTGGGCTGTAAAGTTCGAGTCTAGCCAGACCCCTCCCCCTCTGGAAAATAATGTGAGGCGTGGGGCGGTGGTTCAGTGAAGTGAAAGAGTCAGAGTTTGCTTTGGACTTGAAACAGAAGGCCGGACACAGCCCTCGAGGCTTTTCTTCTAGGGGTGCAACAGTCCAAAGTCAAGCGCCAAGCACCCTCCCACTCTAAGCACACAGTGTGAGAAGGTTTAAGGATGAATTAACAGTTTAGCTTCCACCTCCAAGGAGGCTTCCAGGGAGGCATCCCAGCCTGACTGTATTCTTCAGGCATTGAGAGGGGATTGGTCAGCCCAGGCCTGAGTTCAGAGAATCACCATCCACTCTGTTAAGGCCAAATTGAAAGAAGGGGCTGCCATGGCAAGGACAGAGCAACAGAAAGAGGGATGTCATTTCGGGGGTGAGGGGGGCGCTTGGCTTTCCAGAGCCTTGGAGGTGAAATGGAAGCAGTCACTGAGCCTCAGTCTTCCCTCCGGAGAAAATGCAGTGAGTCACACACTTGGCTCTGCTCTACTGCAGGGTCCCGCTCTGCCAATTTCACACTAAGTGACCACTAGCCATGTCCACTACTCATTCCCTTGGCTGTAACTGCATATATATATATGCAGATATTATATATATATATAATAGAATAGATTATACATCACACTCATTTGATATAGAATATATATATATATATTCTATATCAAATGAGTGTGATGTATAATCTATATCAAATGGGTGGGAGTGTGTGTTTGACTTCCTTCAAATGAAACTGTGAGAAAGATGTATTCAGAAGGCACACTCTAAGCAATTCCTTGTGTGTTGGGGATATGGATTCCATTATTGTATTACAAATGGTGATAAGTTTTATTGCAATTGAGCTGGAAAACCTGCAGACTCTGCAGCTTTCCCTGTTCAAACTCCAGTAGCCCAACAGAGGTTTCTCCCACCCTGTGGTCTCCCTCTAGCTGCGGGCAGGACCCGCTCACTCCCCACTTTTCTTTCCCAAGTACTAACAGCCAGGAGACTTGAGCTACCCATATTTTTTGTCCCTAATCCTTGGAACACTGAGAGAGACCTCCAAAGGGGGTGGGGTGGGGAGAGGACTGAGCGATCTCTTTTCGAATTTTGGGAAGTAACCAGCCTCTGGCTGGAATCCAGTGAGGAAGAAGAGGAGGCAGCTCGAAGCCAGCTCAGGTTCACATCTTGACACCATCTCCATCCCCCGCCCAAGCACCGTTTCTTTGTTTTGTAGTAGTTCTGGGGTTGAAACCTAGGGCTCTCCCGGTGCTGAGCAAGCACTCTACTTACTATTAAGCTGTCCCCAGCTCTTTCCCCCACCCCCAGAGGATTCTGGGAGAAAACCTTTCCTCGGAGAAGAGGTACGTACAGGCCCCAGATGGTAAGCAGAACCCCCAACTGTTGTCCTCTGTAAGAAATTCAAAATCCCGGACACCTCTGAAATATATTGCCAGAACCAATGCCCTAGCGCCCTGAGGCAATGAAACCGAGCTGAGAGACGCTAAGAGGTGATGAACCTGCCTTAGCGCTACAGGTCTTGGCCGCGGTACTCTCGGTAGTACTATGATGGAACGCCTCATTTACACAGAGCCGCTAAATCACTGAGCTACTACCTGCCCGGATTTATGAAATTCCGGGTCTCTTAACGGATCTGAAGAGGACTACACTTTATCAATATTTTCTTTGCTGGGTCCACACAAAGACTCCAGGGCAGCTTGGTCATCAGACTCCCAAATCGAGCTATGGAAGCGGAACAGGAACCCTGGTCTCCAAACAAAGCAGAACAAAGAGTCTAACCTCAGCTCAAGCTAGATATAGCACCCACCTAGGCGCCTAGGCGGTGGAGTAAAGCGCTGCTGGGTTTAGATTCAGCCAGCGTCTCTCCATCACACCCTTCCCTGCTGCCCACACTTTGGAGAGTTCCAGAAACAGTTTTTCCAGAGGCTCACACCTGGAATACTTCAACTTCAGTGGAATAGGACAGAGAGAAAACCCCACACAGACTATTCTTGGTCATTTTTAGTTAAGGAAATAACGCAGGTAACCTGTAGTTATCTTGTAGCTTAAATTCAGAAAACCATACTACTCCAGCTAGTGAAGTATGTGTTGGAGTAGGATGGAACTGACTTGAATCTCTATCCCGACAAATCTTTGACTTAGTGAGCTGAAGATTTCTCAGGATTATTGCAACTGGGCTCTTTCTGCACTACACAGTCTTAAAGAAACTAAAGGAAGCTCTTTACCCTTAGCAACAGCACCAGTTCCGGGAGCAGTATTCAAGGCAGTTGTCTCAACTTTTGCAGCACCCCATTTTACAGCGCTACTGGCCCCCAATAATTTATGCAGGACAAATCTTAGCCCCTATTTCCAAGCAGCTGCCTGGCTCTTAATTTTCATTTGCCGCTAGCTTTCTGTCTTAGGGAGCATCAATCATAAAGAACTTGGGTGTTGGGGGGTGAAGTTCCCACCTAAGGTGGGCCCCTGGCATTAATTGTCCCAATAAACCAAGATATAGTGTGCATAATGCAATGGTGCAATATGGCATAGTCCACGTGTATGACTTAATTAAGCCATTTGCAGCTTGATGCTGCAAGTCAACGGGTGTGCAAGTGGATTAACAATTGCTGGTTCCCTTATCCTCAGGATGGCGCATAATTACTTTACTAGGAGTACATATCAATTTTTGATGATTGCAGAAGCCACGCTTGCTTCACCAAGAAGTTTCTCAAATTACTCTCCATAGTGTGTTTTTTAAAAGTAGTGCTGGGAACTATTTTAAAGTCATTCCCAACATTTTCATAGATTTTAGTTGTCACTTTTAATAAACCATTGAATTTCTCACACATTATTTTACAAAGAGGCCAAGGCAAAATTTTAATTCCCTGCTTGATGAGAAAATTGACAAGATTCCCCACCTCTACTTGTCATCCACCTGGACAGTGCTTTGTTGAAAACAAAGCTGAAATAAAATAAAGAAAGCACCCCTTATAAGGAAAGTCTTGTGGGTTGAGGGGGCAGCCACTTTGAAAATGCACTTTTTGCACCCCTCACTTCGCAAATACATCCATATATCTTGTTCCCTCTAAATATAATTGGAAAGGACTGTGAGTATCCTGCAGTCCTGCATCACTTCCCCACCTATACCAACACCCACGATGTCCTGAGTGACGCACAGTTCTCATGGACCAGTCGAAGAAAAGCATGGTGTCTGATGGCCCAGTGGGAGTTGTGTGTGCTAACATGGGTTGATGAAATGAGAGAGGACTAATAAAATCATGCAACTTGATGACAAAGATACTGACACTCCTACTTCCTAGACTCCTTGCCCTTTGTTAAGAGTCAGATGGCATTAAAGCCCCAACTCTCCTCCATGCTGGCTAGGGTGGCTGGCAATGATATGCATTTGTTCCATATGATTTACTACTTGAATCTTAAGTCAAAGCTGATCGTTTGACCTCTCCGGATTGAACTAAATTCATCATCTATAATTTTATTAAAAAAATGAATGACCATCAATCATAATGAGAGCATGGTGAGGCAACATTTTTCCAGAGAAGCATGTTAACTTCATGGACATACGATTTTTCTATGGTCTTTTTTTCCTTCTCTGTACTAAGCTGACACATACCTGGAACTTCCTCTGAGGTTTCAAGATCACTGCATTACCAGTGGTTAGTGTCATTTTCAAAGAGGGATTTTTAATTTAACTAGACCCAGAACAGAATGAGACGTTCTCTTTATTTAAGCACAGTTCTAAGTGATGCACCAGCCTTTTTGATTCAAGAAATGGAATGACAAATGGCAAACTGTATCTCAGCCTATCTAATGTAGATTTTACAAAATCCTGGAACACAAAATTAGATTAGGCCTTCTCTCCCCAATTTCTAAATATGTCCTGTAGGTCATGTGACACTACTGCTCTTTGGAGGCTTGCTATGTCATAGCATTGTGAAGTAGCAAAACAAGAGTAAGTAATACCTCATTAGAACATTTAGGGAAGGTAACATTTTCCTGTAGTCTGAAATTGAACTTGACCTTAATTCTTTAAAATTAAGGCTGAAGGGTTTCTGTTTTGAAGGGTCCCTTATCATAGTAGATTTGTTCTCCTACCTGAAGCAGGTGATGTTTCTGCAAAGACATCTGAATGACAGCGGGAGTGGAGGACAAATCTAATAAAGCCTAATAAAGCATGAGCATTGAAATGTCATTAAACTTACAAAGATGAGACTCAAAATCACCAAAAAGGTAAATGTCTTCATTAGTCTGATCTCTGAAGACTGTCGAACATTTCATTAATTTATAATTTATGATTGTTTGACAAATATTGAAAAGTATGTAAATATGAGTGGGATAATGTCTTTTCTGCGGGAGATGAGGAAATGACCCAAACTCTACGTGCCTGCAAGATTACACACAGGACCCAGCTCTCTGCTGTCAAACTGTGCCGCCCCTTCAGCCAACATATTGTGCAAGTGACAAGTGAAATAGTGCAGATAAACCAATGGCTTAAAACGTAATAAAGACAACAGCCATTTGCATTTTTTACATTTTATTACAAAGGTAATTTACTATGACACATTTCTGAATGTAATTTATGAAAACATGTTAAAGCAATTACATCGTGTATAGAGCTCTCAGAGCTACAGACTTCAGATAAATAATGACATTATAGATCTTCAGAGATTTTCACTATTAAAAACGTATCATAAAAGAATCCTTTATTTCAAAAACAGATTCTACATAAAAAGATAATATCATTAAAATTTAAACTTAAGAATAAAATCTTGAAAAACAATATAAATAGATGAATAATATTCTTTGCTGGAGTTGTGAAATTAAATCTTCATGGTGACAACTTGCTCATTTTATAGGGTTTATTATCACTGTACATTTTCTTTCCTGGAGCCAGTATGAAGTGCAAAGTATTAAAGACTTCTTTCGTGAGAGATTCAAGAGGAATGTGGTATTTCTTTCTCAAGACACTGAGATCTTCATTTCTCTTCATGTCTCTGCTGTAAGTCACAGAACTGTTTCAGCTTTGAAAAGTAAAAGTAAACGTCATTTCCTGATGGCCAGCACTGCCTGAGTCAATCCTTCCAGCACCCCAACCTGTCAGGAGTTATTAGAACGACGGGAATTTCCATGAAGGGAAAGATGAGAAAGGTTTATATAATAAAGCATAAAATAAAAACTAGAACTATTTCCTTCTTTCTCTTACTCCTCATACATTAATTTATTTTGTGGTGTCATCATTATATATTGTAAGCCTTGGGTGATGATTAGTTATTTTATATTCAGCCTTCAACTGTTTTTTTTTTTTTTTGCTGTGTTGTGCTTTTATTGACTTTTTGAGGGGTATTCCTTCTTGTGTATAGGTACATAACTTACTTTAAATGTTATCTCCAAAATGTATTCATAATGCAAGTCTGAAATGGGTCTTGCTCTTGCTTATGAGAAAATGTCCTGGATTTATTCCACAATCATCAAACAATTTGCAAGATTGAGGCTGCATCTTCACCTGAACCACCCCAAAGGGGACTTAACTACTATTACAAGTTTATAGCCACAATTTTCAGATAGTCAAACTAAGCAAACAGACCCCAGACATAGCTTAGGTCCCACCATGTGATCTGAAATAGGCAATGGCTATTCCCAGGGTTATCCTTCAGCTCAGAGGTCCTGGTAACCCACACATACTGGCCTCCAAAGCTTCAACTTCCTTCCCAGTTTGAACACCCTCAAGGATCCTTTGAAGGGTTTCTAGAGAGTCCCAATTCAACTGTCATAAGTTTGACTCTTACTAAATGTGGTACAGAGTCTGTCTTCTGAGAAGAATAGCACTTTCTGAAAGTAGGAAACAATAAACAGGAACTTGTTCCATTTGGCTTCTGAACAGATATTTCATGACAACCAAAGAGAATACACTGACTTTCCTATCACCTTCAAACAAAGACAGCACTTCTATCTGCCCCCAAAGATTGTGTATGCCAACTTTGGGTAGACAGACAGCTCTAGATTAGGATATTAACACTAACCTCACATTTTAGGAGCATCATGCCCTTCAACCTACGTTGAATAGATTCCCACTTTATCACCAAGGACTGCCCCTGCCTCCACCACACCTCTGTACTAGCCTAACTCCTGTGGGAAATTGGTCTTAGAGGTCTGCCCTTAGCCTCCAGACCTGAGCTAGGCAAGGGAGGGGGCGGGGGGCTGTTAGTTTTAAGTCAGCCCTTTGCTCCAGCCCTTTGTCTCTCTTGGAATGTTTAGGGGTTGCATATGCTTTTGTGTTGCAAACAGCAAGGGGGGTCTCCAGGAGTCCTCCATCCCATGCCTGGTTGTGAGCTCTGGTTTCCCTAGACAACTGTGGCCAGCAGGAGGACTCCCTCCCAGCTCCAGCCTGATGCAGAGGGGAGTTGGAACACTCCAGGGCTCAAGCAAAGCTCCCTCTTTTTTGAGGAAGAAGGGAAGAGATTGAGGAAGGTGAAGAAAGAATAGGTTTAATTATTCATTTCACAAATGGTAAACTACATGTATGTGAGGACTATGAAAAAGAGAACATGTAATAGGGAAGAGAGAGAAAGAAGATAGCTGTTGATTTGCCAGTTCCAATGTGCAAGCACACTCTCCCCCAACCCCCAAACAACAAGGAAACCACAAAGCATCAAAGTGGTTCTCACTCAGTTCTCTGAACACACATGGGTTTCAATCTAGGCAACCATCATTGTAAGGACTTACGTTATATGCAAATATAAACTTTTTCATGTGCTATCTTTTTATTCCTTCTCAACTGCCCCCTAGACTTTCCTTCTAGATAGTGAAATGACTTTAAAAGTAGTCAAAGCAAAAGAAAAAACTCAACCATTGCCACCCAAGAAATGATAAATAGCATCACATAGCTAATCGCTGGCGGGCGTGCTTATCAATTCATAATCATTTATTCTTGGTGATGTATGGCCCTTACTCTTAAATCTGAAAAGCTTCTATTTGAAGGTGTGAATAGCTTTCCTCCTTTCTTGCAGTAAACCTTCCTACATTAGCAGTGATTGATCTCATGTACAATTCGTCCCAGAGTGCTATTTTACGGGGGGAAACACTGGCTTTTGGAGATTAACTGGGGAGTCTGTTACATATTAATGAAGCCTAGAGATATGCTAACGTTTGGTAATTTAGTTATTTGTGTCTATAGCCATCGTCGTTATTTTCTTTTAGACCCCTGCGGTTGCTATCCATCGAATTAAAAAGTGGTCCTTGGAATTATTTTATCTGCTGGCAACTAAATGCCCTTTAATGTGGAAAACAAATGTTGACTTCTTTCTTGAAGGATTCATGCTTCCTGGCCAGACTGCAATGTGTGTTAAACTGTATTAGTGGGAGATGTTAGTTTTCATTCTGTGAGACTGCACTAAAGAAATAACTGACGAGAAAAAAAGAAAGAAAGCCAGCCAAAATTCTACACATACACACACACACACACACACACAGTGGTCTAGATAAGAAGGGTAAGTAAAACCCCTGATAGAAAATGTATTTGAGCCAGAAGTTTCTTCAGGGTATTAGGAAACCTAAGCTGGACTCGTGTTGGTGTGGGGCTGGAGAGGGAGGAGTTGTCCACTGATTTGCAGCGTAACAATTAATATGCCACCAAATGAGATGTCAACATCATTAAAGCCTGTGTGCTCCCTTATAAAATGAATTACAATCCCAAAGAGAAGCAGCAAGGAGATTGCTTTGTGACGCAGTATAAAACACTAATCTGTTAACATTTTTCTAGGGGCCTTTCCTAGACTGCTTTCTGGATTTCCCGCAAAATATTTAGGATTTGTCTGTGGGCAGGGGACGGGACGGGAAGCCTTTTCCCAATGTCTCCCAGGCCCTTAGGCTCTGTGGAAGCAGAATGGCAGCTGAGTGAAGGAAAGGGCCAGAAGGGCGGAAAGGGTTATGAAACCAGCGCTTGGAGAGGAGTAAATGCCCGCCTATGCCTGCTTTAAGAGAGAAAAATGATCTGCTCCTTTCCATTTCTACAAGTCTAAGAATCCTACTGAGTTAGGAAAGACCCAGAACACCTGGGAAGGAAAGTTAGCCGCGGGGCTCTAGCAAAGGAGCATTGGGTGGATGGCTTTCACTCCTGGCCCGTCCACTCTGGGTCCTCCTCTTCCCCCTCTCCCTCTTCCCGGTCCTTCTCCTCCTCCTCCTTCCCTGCTCCCTTCCAAAAAGCCCAAAGCCCAGGTCTGGAGCTTTGGACCACTGGGGCCTTCCAGCAATTGCAAGAACCTGCAGGAAGCACTGAGGAGAGACAGCGACAGTTAGACTGGGCGCGCCCCTTTTGTTTTCGGGGCGCGATTTATGTTCTTTATAAAGATGGGGTTTGGAAAAATAGAAAGGGCCTTGAAAACGTTGTTACAATGAAAAAGGGACAAATTAGAAGACATTTTCGGTGATCAAAGGCGAGAGGGAGAGCGCGCATGGGCATTGACAAAGCTTGACTTATTCACTCCCCTCTTTTGCAAGCAGGGGCAACAAGCGTGTCCCCCATTGACAAGGAGCCCTATTCAGACTGCAGGTGCGAAGTGGGCCAGAGCGCCTGGCCACATTATGTCAAGGTTGTTGGAGATTAGTGTTCGGCCTTAATAACTAAAGCGCTTGATTTACATTGGAAAAAAGCCCCTTCAGCCGTGAAAACAAAATCGTTGAACGCGTGATCATTGCGAGGGCAGCTGATATCCTAATACTCGCATTGTTCTCCGTAAGGCCCAGGAGCGTCCTGGCCTCCTTCGGAAGGGCAAGGCCTGAGCTGCTGGCCCTGGACCAGGTTGCCAGTCAGAGCTCCTGCTTGGGCAGGCCAGGAGAAAAGGCCCCTGTGACGTTTCACCGGGGCCAGAGGAAGGGAGTCAACGTGTGGGCTGTGGGCTTTGGTAGAGCTGAGTACAAACTGCAGCCTCTGACGTTAAGTTAGGGCCTTGAATAGTCTAGAGTCCTAGAAGGCCGGGAAGGCTCCAGCTTCACTGTCAGGAGAGGCCGGAAGAACTTCCCTTGAAGCGACTTAACAAGAACATTTTTATTCACAGGTGAGATTCGCTTTGTGATAACTGGGACCAAAGGACCCAGGCACACCTACTGAGTGAGTAGAACTCCCCCCAAGAAGGCCATGACGTTTCCTGCAGACTTGCCTTTCTGCAAGAAAAACCTACTGCAGAAAGCCCCGCAGCTGCGTGCGGCCTGGGCTTCTGCAACCTTTTTTTTATTTGTTTCCCCTCCCCCCTCCCAGGATGGAGGAGGAGTCCACCTTGGCCATGGCACTGGTGCCCTCTGCGGTTATTTCAGGGCAGATTCCATTACCCCACCTACTCTCTGTGCCTCCCACACACACTCCTCCCCCACCCATGAGAAGGGTTCCAGAGAACAAGAGACCTGTAGTAAGGACCCAAGAGGAGGCATTTCAATCTAGACATATATCCATTCTAACTGCCTATCTTTTGTGGAAGTCAAGCTACTTACAGCAATTTCCATAAGATCTGTCTGTGGGGACAAGGTGAGAAAGCTGTTAACTATTGTCTGGCCTTGAAAAGGTCGTAAGTCAGGGCCTCAGTGGCTGACCTGCCAGTGGAAGGTATAAAGGCTTTATTCATGCAGTCGTGGCAATGCTCTCGGCTCTCACAAAAGTGTTTTTATGATTCAATTTTTCTTACCTCTTTTCTTAATTAAAAAGCTGAACCATTAGAACAGCACCTGCATCATGTCCTGACAGTGCCTGCATACTAATCCCGGAGCCCTTACAAGCAGTAATTATAACATAAAATCAGAGGTTGAATAAAACAGAAGGATTTTGCTCCCAAAGCCCCGCTAATCCCCTTTTAAAAGGGTCTGGTGAAATAATTCAGAACAGTTTCCGGAAGTTGGATTATCACTCCTTTTAAACAAAAAACAAAAAACTTTTTACAATGAAATGATATTTCACACTTAAAGGAGGCTGATTTTCCACAACAGTATTTTAGTTGAAAGGGAGTTGGCAGGCTTTGGGGGGCAATAGGAAACATTTCACTACTGATTTCTTACTCATTAGACACAGCACCAGAAAACGTAGGGGAGTTTTTGGTTTTTGGGTTTTTTTAATAGTACATTTGAAACGCCTTTGTCAGGTGAAAATGTCCATAGTGTGAAAAGTAATTGCTTAGATGCATCAGGGAACTCGCCTTGTTTTGTTTTTATCTTAGAGAAAGTAAATAAAAGAGGCAGACGAACTTTTTATGGCTTACGAAGATATATTATACAAAGAATATAATAATATAGATACGTATATATAAATATAAATATAAATATATATATATATATATATATATATATATATATATATGGGCAAGACAGTTTTAACCAAAGTTCTGGTACTATTTTTTCAAACTTTAATTAATACATTGATGAGTACAAAGGTTGGATGGCTATTAAACCCTGAGTAAACCCTTGGAAAGGACAAACAAGTGTAATTAACACTGTCTATAGTTTCTCACTGGTTTTAGAAAACACTGCCACAGTCATCTGACTAACTTGGGGGTCCAAGGGCCAGCCAGTCAGTCAAAATCAGTAAAAAATTCACCCATCCTTCTGACCTGTTAGAGATATCACCTGGTGATGTTGTGGTGGATTAGCGTTCCCTCTGCTCTGTCATTCTACAACAGTATAGTAGAGCCATGTAATTACCAAATTCTGTTGTTTCCTTCCACAAAGTTCTCCTAAGGCTGGCTATCTATTGTTAAGGTCAGAACCATGTATATCCCTGGTCACTTCAATTTGAATTGATCCATATTGTTACTTTGCATTTTGGTTCTTATAAATGACAAAAAAAATAGATGATACAAGTTTCAAATCTATTTTACTGGACATACATTTCATTGGCTTGCACCGTGAGGTATTTTTCTTTCTAATTTATTTTTCAAAAAGCTGCTTTGGCTATTTGGGAAACCACTGGTATATTAAGATGGGCAAAACCTTGGATACACCTTCCTCCAATTATCTAGTGAATTTCTCTTTTCTTGGGTGATTCTGGAGCCTGAGCTCAATAACTTTCTGAGAAAATTCTCCTTTATTCTCTTCAGCAGTGATATTTGGGTGAAAAGGCCAGGCTGTCTGGACAACAAGATAAGAAGCCAATAACATGCCGAAAGTAATGCTTTAGAACAAGAAGCTTTAGTGAACAAGAATGCTTTAGTCACTGGGTAACTGAGATGTTACTCATTTTTCCTGCAATGAAGATTTAGTAAAATGAATCTGTGACTTATAAAAAGGTGCTCACACCTTCCTGGAAGGAATATATTTGTGTCTGACTTCTGTCTCCAACTGACCTGTCTTCAGCTGGCTCTCACTTCCTACTTGCATTTTCCCTGCCCTTTACAAAGTCTTGAGGAGCCCACATGGGATGCACAATAACCTGCAGAGACTTACAATTTAAAGAATCAACACCTGGGTGCATGGGGCCATGGAGTTCAGTGCAATGCCAAAGTCTTAACAAAGTGTAAGAGAGACATTAAAGCTCTCATGTTCTTCAGCTTCCTTTCTATACTAAAATAAAAAGCTATTCTCACTAATTTTTCTCAGTCCTTTAAAAAAATTATGCCTCTGCTTCAGTGCTCGGTTATATTAGGATCTAAAATTCTCAGAAAAGCAAAAGTAAAGTAGGCCCAGAATTCTAATCAATTCTCAGGGATGCCTAAGTATGGCACATGGTTCCATGAAGCTTAGAATAGTGCTAAGACTTCCACATTGTGTAGAAAACCCCCCTAATAGCTATCTGATTCCATGAGGAGCTATGGGGCACTTCTGAAAAATGGAGTAAAAAAAAGCAACAGTTATAACTAGCATTTATCTCCAAATGTTTCCAAGATTAGCTTATTTAACACTCAAGCTTACTAAAGATAACACAGTATTAAAAAAAAATTGCTGAGAGATGTTCGTTTGATTGTAAAGATACAGGAATTGAATGACAGTGAATTTATATCATTCATAAGGACATGGGGCTGGCAAGCCACAAACAGACTGCTGCTTCCCTTCTAATATCACGATGCTGCCAGCAGAATCTGTGCCTGGTGCTCTCCTGTGGAATAACAAGAGAGAAGGCTGAGTTGATACAGAGAGGAGTGTCATAAGCAGAATGTATCCCTAAGCTGCCTCAGCCCTCCCTAGAAAATAAATGAAGTAGTTTCTAATGTGAGGCTTGCCATGGACACTTGGAACCCACAGAATTCAATCTTTGGAAAGAGTTTTTAACATTTTACTCTTTGTGAAAAATAAAGATGGATAGATAGACAGACAGACAGACAGACAGACTTTAACAAAGCTAGAAGGAAGTGGTAATTCTCTCAATGGCTTGGAGCTAAGTTCCCCTTTCCTCTGCTCCTACCAACAGTTCTTTTGCTGGGACCAGAAAGTTTCAAAGGCAGAACTTTTCTTCTCCAAAAGCCTACTGGAGGATGTCAATGCAGCCACCTTCCAAACATCCTTCTTTCTTTCTACCCTGCAAAGTGGCCCTGGCACAGAACAGGCAATGCTTTGTCAGTTTGCCATTAGCCTGGGAAGGATAGGAAAGTATAGGTTGGATGGGTTAGGATTGTCTCTCCAGTCCTGGCTGGGCAACCCTAGAGTCTGGGAGGACTCTAACCAAAACATAGTAGAGTCAGGACCTGAGAGAGCCTCAGTTGGGGGTGTGGTTTCATCACTAGCCACTTTCTACACTATGCCCTATACAGACTGTGCTGCAGAAAGAGCTTCCTCAGCTGCTCTTTCCCCAAAGAGGCCGGGGAGCCAAAGCATCAGCAGAGATCCTTGTGATCTGCCCCTAAGCCAATGGGCTGAGAGTTTGCTTAGCAGAAACCAGAGGGGCAGATGCCCAACCACCTCCCCCTTTCCACTGCCCGCCTATTCTACCAAGCCTTATTCTCCCAGAGGCTGCCCTTTCACCTTTCACAAATGCTTGTCTTCTTCCTTTTCAGTTCTGGATCCCTCTCCTTCTAGGAATACAGTCTTTGAGCTATGAGTTAGTTGTTGAAGACGTTATCAAAGGAAATGTATCATTCTCACCCCAGTATCTGTCATTCTCCCACCAAACCCAATTCTTCACCCCAGGATTATATGACCCATAGAAAGGAGTCAGACACACATCTCCAAGATGTGTCATCTGTGAAGGGTTTGGAGTCCAGAAAAGAGTACTGGCTTCTATAAGCAGAGACCACAGTGGACGCAAAGAGTTGATCTGGTGATTAAGACAGGATAAGCTGGGGTTGGATGGAAGGGAAGGAGGTCCTCCCCTGTTGGTGGACTTGGAGGGGGCAGGGAAGAAGGAGATGAGGGAGGGAGTGGGAGGGTAGGAGGGAATGGGGGAGGGGGCTAAGCCTGGGATTCAAAGTACCTAACCTATGATTGAGATAAAAATAAATAAATAAAAAAAGATGATTCTGATACATCTGGGGAAAGTTCTCTAGTGGCAAACCAGATAAAGACTCATGGAGTGTGCTAAAACTCCCCAAAGATTCTAAAATCAGTTGAAGAAACAACCAGTCATTAGACTGTAGCCTTTCAGCCTTAAAGTTGAGAACCTTCACAGATTCCTTGGGGATCTCAGCCTATCTGAGAACCTTAGCGAGATCTCTTCAGGCTGTTCTGCCTAAGGGATTCCATCAGTTTAAGCTGGCTTTTGGAGCAAATTCACTCTCTTTTTATTCGTCTTCTTCCTCTTCTAAGTTGGTTCCTTCTTACCAGTTCCCAGCTAAGAATCCAAGGTGGTTCCTGAGAGTGCTAAGACCTGCAGGAAGTCATCCTTAACAGACAGACCACTGAGCATCCATTTATCTTTTTTCTCTGAAATGTAAAACAGTTGCTGCCACTGGTGTCATTGGGGTTAGACTGTAGCCAGAGAGATCTCTCCTCTGATCATTGTTTTGTCAGGTCCCTTATTTTGCTACCTCAAGTAGCTAGGCCCCAAAGATAAGCCTGCCAACCCCCCCCAAGAAAGATGGGGAAGAGGAAGGACTATGAGCTGTAAGACACCCCAAATCTCTCCTAAGATTACAAAATAACAACTGGACACTGGGATTCCAAGGAGAAAGGAAAGCATCAAATCATTTACTTCCAAATAACACAGCAAAAAGAAGGCACACGTACACAAACTCTTTTGGAGGGGAAAAACTTATTTTATTGAATTTACATATACATATTTTTAAGAAGAGTATGCCTCGGCTTTCAACTTTGTTTTTATCCAACAATCACTGTCAAATACACACAACTTTTTTTTTCTTTCAACTTATTTTATAATTTAACGGCTGTTAAAGGGAGAGATTTTTAAATCACAGTGTAGATAGACAAGGTACCAATAATCTAAGGGTTGACTCAGGCTGATGTGTATGTTAGTCATGGTTGTAAGAGAGTTGCCTGACTGTATAATTCAGTTTCTTTGCAATCATTACATTTCCCCATAAGCTAGCAATACAAACAGACATATGGAGAGTCAAGTAAACAAACAACATCAATATAAGAGACTTTTGCTGCAGCTATAACTGATTACAAGGGTTACAATTTGGGGAATGTACTTCACAACTCATTTAGTTAACACAGAGGGTAGGGTGATGGGCACATCCTTATTTATTTAAATCACCTTTAAAACTACAGTAGGAGGTTGAGAACACCTGAACAGGGACAACATTTTTTTGTGTGATTTTTTGTTTTTGTTTTTGTTTTTTTCAGGCACACTATAAAATGAGGAAATGCACACAAGGGAAGGGTTTGGCACGTGCATGCACTTTTTGGTCACTATCATGTAAACCAAACCTTCAGAACTCCAAGATTATCAAGAAAAACAATGGAAATATTAAAATGCTTCTCTCCCTTATGCTACCATCCTTTAGATTAATGAGAGAAATTGAGTGTTGATTGCTGCCAGTGGTGAGGAAACACAATGGGTCTATTTATACCAGAAGTTTCTCTGAAGAAAGAAAAACTTTAACAGTACTTGTTTTGGGGGGTAAGTTCCAAGAATCCCAGGCAGGAATATTTGGAGCCTGAGTGATGTCCAGGAGAATTCATCCAGTTAGTAAACCTGGGCAGATGGAATGCAGGCCAGGATAGAAAGCACAACCACAGGAGCATAAACTAGGGACTCACACTCTCTGCCTCTAACCTTCCTGCATTACCTAATGTACCAGTTTTGATGCAAAGGGTCCTTCAACATCTGCACACATCACCAGGACTGAAACTACACAATTCTTTTTCGTTTTCTTTTCCCCTTAGCAAAAACTTATTCCTAAAGTTATCTACTGGTGGAATATAGGGATTTGTTGTTGTTATTGGTTTTTTGTTTGTTTGTTTGTTGGTTTTTGTTTTAAGAAACTTGATTTTATCTCTTTAGCAATGGTTTGAAACCAATAGGGCAAAGTGAGTTTGACAGAGGGGAGAACAAATCGCTGACAAAGAACCTTTTACATTTCACCAGCGTTGTTAAGACGACAAGCAGGAATGTCTCAGATAATAACTCCCACTTCAAAGATTTCTCAGCTCAATAGAAGGCAGACCATCCTTTTTATTCAACCACAAGGACAGGCACTAAAGAAGACTCTACTGTTTGATTTTTTTTCCACCGTGTTTATTTTTCCCCTATTCACTAGGGTACTTGGATAAAATAAACAACAAGACAATTAAGGGAACATGGACTTCTAACTTTGCTGCCATCTTCCCCATCCCCTTGGCCTTGGGCTTTTCAGTGTGTACCCAAAGCCAGCCCAGACCTAAGGATAACATACAGTGACACATCAGAGAAAAAGTTTAAGGGACTTCTAGGGCTGTAGGGCAAGGAGGCAGTAGGGCACCTCTGGGGAACACAGTGAAACTAAGTGTCCTTGAGGCATAGTAGTTAACAGCTCCCATACTTTCTCAGGTTAGCCACCATTCGACTCTGTCGCAGACAGCTGAGCTCGGGGTGCTCCTTTGGTAAGCTTCTCGGGATGCCCTAGTCATTTATTCTGACTCTGGAACCTTTGGGCACCTTCAAGATTCTCAAAGTCCGGCTCCTCCTCCCTTTCTTGAAAGAGTGCCGGATGCCAGACCCGGCTACATCAGGGTGCAGGGTGAACCCCTAAACACTGGCAAGACAGGTCCTGGGAGGAAGTATATACTGGAGAGCACAGTGACAGTATTAAATGGCGTGAAAGCAAAGGTCAGCGCAAATGTATCTTAATAGAGTGTCCGCAGTGAAGTGTGCCGCCTTTGAAGCGGCCGCTCCCCGCGCGCATTTCCATGGCGAGCCTAACGCGGCGTGCTGATGCTCCGTCAAACTCACACTTTCAACCCCAAAACGCGACTCTTTGAACAACCCGAGCTTGATTGGACCTTTCTCCTTTTCTTTTCCTTCTTACAAACCATTTCCTCGCCTTTAGAAACTCGCCATCAAACCCAAATACGCCCTCTGATCACCGCAGAAAGCAGAAACAAAGAGAGCTGAGCGGCGATTCAAGCGGCCCTTTTCTTCCCTCGCATTATTATCCATTTTTATTATGATCGGGAACAAGTGCCCATTCGCGTGGGTTTTGTTTACCGGAAATTAAATGAAAATGATTTAGTCCGCGTCAAACAAAAATATATACTTGTATACACAAGAAAAAAGGCCTGTTAGACGTAAATATTATGTCCTTAATGAAAAGCCTGGACGGGCTCCAGGCTCGGCCTTTCAGGATTTCAGTGAGACTTGGCCATTGCCATAGAAATCCTAACTTACCATGAAGATGCACCGTGGCGAAGAAACACTGCTTTGTGAGAGAGCCCTTTGATGTCGCAGGCGCAAGATGCGGGCGCTCAGCTGCGCAGGGCAAGATTACCTTGAAAGCAACATCTGTAACAAGCAAATGAAAAATTAAAGGCGATTAATGATCGGCCAAACATTTTTATTTCATTTCGTTATTTTCGACTGGGGCGGAAGGCAAAACGAGGTGTTTCGAAACAGAAGAAAAAGAAAGGAGTCCTGTGTGAGAAGGGACAGTTTTAAAATATTAGCAGAGGTATCCAGTCTCCCTCGAACGTTCTATGTACCATGGCGGAGAGGTTAGTGTTTGCCCATGGGAACAAGTTCCTTGCTTTCCAACTGTCCATGTGGGCCAGGCTGCCTCTGCGCCACGTTGTGACTCAACACGTTCACTGGAGATGCATAACAGAGATCTTTGCTTTTATCAGTAAAGTAGTAAGGAAAACAACCCCATTCGGGCCAAGATGGTACTTTATTGGATGGAAGTTGAGGGGTCGGGGGAACATGAGTGAGACTTTTTTTTTTTTTTTTTTTTACCAAATTCTGGGAAGGAAGGAATAGAAGACAACGCAGCAGGGTTCTCGCGCTAAGAGTTGCTGGTCCAGCTTTTATGGTATTCAGTATGTCTTTTTTTTTTTCCCCGGTGGCACCGGGGATAATCGGAGAGTTTCATGGGAAGTGGGCAAGACTCTTCCTCAGAGTTACATCCTCCACCCCAGCCTCAGGGCTCAGGTTGTAAAATTGAGTTCCTAGGGGCTTCCTTCCAGGCATTACCCTCCTCCACATGTTTATTTCAGATTTTTTGTTTTTTGAGAACTGGACAAGTCTGGCAATACTTCCCTTTTCTCCCTTTAGCTGCCACTCTCTTTCCTTTGCTGTTTTTCTTTCTCTAAATCTTAGCTAGGATTTTGAGGCAGCTCCCCTACAGAGGTAGCAGGCTAAGAGGAAGGCCTCCTGTGTTTCTCCCCCTTGCTCTCCACCTCCACTAATATCTGGATCCCCCCCCACACACACACACACAACACACACACCTCCGAGGACTTCATAACCAGTACATCAAATATTTTCAACTCTTCAGACCCATTAGGTGTTTGCCTGTATAATAGTTGTTATTGTACTTCATTTCTCACATGCCCACAAACTTTTCTTTCTTTCTTTTTCTTTTCTTTTTTTTTTAAATAAGGCTAACATTGTGTTAGCTAGCAAAAGCTATTGGAGAACTGATGGTGTTCTCTAAGGCACATCCTGGACTGCGGAGACCTTGATTCAATGATGACATCAGCCAGCTCCGGATCCTCTGCTTGAGCACCTATGAGGCTCCATAGCAGTGCCTAAACAGATGGGGGTGGGAAAGGGAAGCCTGGGAGCTTCACAACTCCGAATCCTTAAAAGCCTTTTAGCTCTCCTTTGTCTATGCTTCCTATTGTTTTGGACTCACTCCCCACTGCAAGTATAAAATGTAAATGGAGGTTGAAGTCCAACAGAGCAGACTTATCTATGTCCTCTCTAGGCACTGGGTTTGAAGGTATGTAACATCCCAAGAAAAGGGGACAGAGTCCTCCTACTTCTCTCCCTTATAAAGGTGGTTGAACAATGCACGACTTCTGGTTTCTTTGTCGTTGTTATTTGCGTATTTTGCTGTTGTTTTTCAGGATTAGCTATGGAAAGGGAGAGTGTATGGAGGAAAAGGAAAAGATAAATGGGCTGCAAGAAAATGGTTGTGGAATTCTGTCTGCCACCTCCTGGGCTCTGAACTCCTCTGTTTGGAATTGATGGGCGAGGGGGAGGGAAGGAAAAATAGTCCAGAGACTGGGATGTGGGGAGGCAATGGCCCAGCCTCAAAGAAAATCTTTTCCACATGCCCACACCCACAGGGAAAATTTATGGCTTTACTTGTGCCACCTGCAGTAGCCAGAATTGTGAATAAATTCTAATAAGTTTTTGTTTTGTTTTGTTTTCATCTGTCTCTTTATCCCGGACATTGGTTTCATGGGCAAAGGGCGGTACAAGATGTGACTGTAGAATGGCATTTCTGTTTTCCTGTAAGGATCTAGTATCAGTATATTCAATAACTTTTAATGGTCCTCTAGCTACTTGCGGGCCCTTCTACTCTCCCTCTCTTCGTTCCTTGCCTACTCCTTGAAGCTTCGGTGGCCAGGCACGCTGGGAAGTAGTAGCCCTGATACTGGAGGCGGCGGCGGTGGCTGTGGCTGGGCCCAGAGGTGTCGTTAGGCTGGGGGCGCTGCAGAGCCAGCCACCGCTGGTCCAGGCGCCCGAACACACGTACCATTCGCTCACGTCTGCGCCACGCACCACCACCGCCGCTGAGCAGGCTACCGGGGGCTCACGGCCACCTTCTAAGGAGGGCGACGCGAGAGCAGATGGTAGAGCCGAGTCGTAGCCAGAGCTGGGCGGCGGCGAACGACCGTGAACTTTCATGTGCTTTCGCAGAGAGCTGGGGTGCGTGTAGCACTTGTCACACCCGCGCACCTTGCACATATAAGGCTTGTCGCTCGTGTGCACGTGCGAATGCTTCTTGCGGTCGCTGCTGTTGGCGAAACGCCGTTCGCAGCCCTCAAACTCGCATCGGAAGGGCTTCTCGCCTGGGGGAGGTAACGCAGACACGTTAGTAAGGTGTGGGCTGCGCCCCAATCCCCTTGCTCTTTTGTTTTCGGCAAAAGGCCCACAAAAGATTTTTAGAAATTACTTTCCTCCTTGTTTTAGGTCTGACACCCCTCCCCCAGCCCGAGAGGAAGCGAAGCCCACTCCTAAAGCCACTCCTCCCCCTCTCCGTCCTAGGCCTAGGGGTGGGGGTGGGGTGGGGGCAGTCGGAGGTGGAGCGAGGAGGACTCCACCATAGTCATTTCCATTCTCGAGAATCCTTATCCGGGCACCTTGTTTTCCTCCAACTTTTTATCTGTGTGGAGACAGAAGCACCTTTGCCCAAAGAATCGAGTTGCTTGAGGAGCTCGCTTTGCGGGTTTTGATTTGTTTTGTTTTTCCTTTTCTGGATTTGAAGTAACTGCCCAAGCCATCTGTCTCTGCCCTAGTGAGCCTTGCCGAGCAATCCGCCGGACACATACTCCATCCTGGTCCAAAGTGTTTTCTGAAGTAGGTTTTGTGCAAGTGCCAAAGCAATGAGAGTATCTGAGAGAATGGGTGGCGGATGTTCTTGCGTGTGCCTAGTGTGGGAAACATTCTGAGCAGTGATTCATCCCGAGGGCTATTTTCCCCCAGGAAACAGAATCCTCTCTCTTTTCCACTTCACCCGCTGACGACAAACATACTGCAACATTATTCACATCTTGACTAATCTATCCGAAATTCCTCGAGATAGTGCTCATTTGCAGACTGTAACATTTTATTACATGGATCCAGCAGTGTAGCGGAGACCTTGTCAAATGTAGCGCGGGCCCTCTCAGCCCAAACTGACGATTTCAGGTCTGGGATCCTCCCAAGACAATTTCCCGCCCGCCTGTTCCACTTTGCAGGCCAGAGGAGCCCAGAGGCTGATGGTGGAAAGTCAGCTCAGGCCTGGCGTTCTTAAGTCTGTTGAAGTCGCGGCCCTGAGTGTGGCAAGCTTCGGGTGAGTGCTTGCTACCACCGGCAGGTCGGGTCGGGGCCGTGGACTATGGGGTGTAGTGCAGGTCTTAGAAGTGCAGAAAGGCCAGAGAGCGCACGTAGCTGGGACTATCGGCCGGGCCAAGCCTCGTTCCAGGGGTTTCTGCTGCTGTGTGGAAGAAGAAAGGACCCCCACCCCCTCAGAACACAGAATTCCAAGTCTCTGGCTCAGCTGAGGTTGTTTTGAAAAGGAGTGGAGGGAGGTGTCTCCGCTCTAAGCAACTGGAGGCCCTGGGGGTGATCAAGGGTGCTAGGACCTCTCTAGTATCTGATTCAAGAGCAAGATGCTCCGCCGTCGGCTCTGAGATCGCTTCTTCCTTAGTTTACAGGAGAGACTCCCCGATAAGCCCCCCACAAAGCCCCCAATGCGCCGCGAGGCGTTGGAGAGCTCAGGTTGCTACAACCTGCCTTTGGCTTGGGCAAAAGCGGGCGAATCGGTCTCTCCCACCCTGGCCACAGACAGCTCTCACCCTTGCTGGAGCAGGGTCCTCAGGAAGATGTTGCCCGCTGCCATTTTCACAGGACAAGACACGGTGTTACGAAAAAAAAAAAATTGGAGGACACGTATAATGAACAAATCGTCCCCGGATCTCTCTCCCTTGGTTTCACCAGCGTTTGCAAACCCCAAATTCTTCTTCCTCCCTCCCTCTCTTCTTCATTAAAACAAACCAAAACAAAACAAAAAACAAACCCTTTTTTTCAGCTGAAGCCTATAAAAGAAAATAAGGGGAATTTTTTGGGGGTGGGGTGGGGTGGATAGAATTTGAGATTAGAACTTGAGGATAAAATTTTTCTCACCGGAGTGTGGGTGGGGTGGGAAATCCTGCTTCCACACATCACACACCCCATTCCCAGTGTCTGGTCGTGTAAACTAGAAAAGTAATTCGCTCCAGACGAGAAACAGGAGAAGAAAAGAAGCAGGTACGGGTAGGCTTCCGTACCGGGAGGGGGTGGTGGAGGTGGCGGTGACGGCGGCGGTGAGCAGGCCCCCGGGAAGCCGGGTGCAGCCCGGCCCTAGCCTTCCCTAGCTGCAGGAGGCGCCCTGGTCTCTGCGCTCAAGACGGCCCTCCCTCCCCGCCGCCCTTCCCCACCCCACCCCCACGCCCCAGCGCGACGCCCTGGGTGGGAGGGTGGACCCCGAGGCGTCTTGCTGGGCCTGCCTCCAGCGGGACCAGCCGAGTCTTAGGCGGGAGCCTCGTAGGCCTCGAACCTCCGGACCCCGATCGGGTGCCCTGGCCCTGGCCCTGGTCCTCGGCTCCGGCTCCAGGGTACAACAAGCCGGGGACTCTATCCGCTGGGCCGTAAAGTTGGCCGGCCTAAAGGGGCCTCGGGACCAGCGCCATCTTCTCGCACTTGTGGCTGGGACCGTTTTCGCGGTGACTCCGCCCCGGAGCGGCCGGGGCGCCGGCCTGTACCCCCACCCCACCCTCTCTGACGTCCCCCTCCCCACGAGGGCTGACTGACTGCGGGGGGAAGGTGGGGAGAGCCCGGGGCAGGGGTTCCGGGAGGCGCGCCAGTTGGGAGGTTGGCCCGGCGCGCGCCCCTGGCCCGCGCCTCCCTGGCCGCCGCCGCACCATTGTTCCCCGGTCTCTGTCACAGTCGCAGAGTGAAAACCTTTCTTCACCCGCCGCCTCCAGAGCCAGGCCTGGGAAGTCACAGTCGGGAGAAGCCCAGCTAAGAAATCTGCTCCTGATCGCCGCTTCCGCGACTCGAGGAAATGAAACGCCATTAATATTTGAAAAGGCAATTATTTTCCTGTTGAATCGAAAACTGTCTTCATGAATAATTTGTAGAGAGTTCTATTGCCATTTGAGAAACATTTTGTTGCTGCTTTGCCTCCTCCTTTTCTTGCCATTACTTAGGAGATTTGAGGGACAGGGGAGGCTCCGTGATTTGTTTTTTTGTTTTTTTTTTCTTTTCTTTTCTTTGCTTTGCTTTTCTTTCTTTCTCTTTTTTTTTTTTAACCCGAGCTGAAATGAATCAGGACAGAGACCGAAAAGAACGCGCAATGTTTTGCCTTGAGTCCATGCAAACCCAAGAGCCAGCCAAGCACACTTCTGCTTCTCTGATGTAGGTCGATTACGCGAAGAATTTAACCATTTTCTGCTTCACAGACTTCAAACAGTGGGCCGGCAAAGAGCAGTATAAGTTTGTTTTGCTTCAAAATCCCTGTCATTAAAGATGAGTTCTTTCTCCAGCCCGGAATTGTGAATCCACCTTCCAGGTGCTGGCAGCCAGCCCCTGGAGCAGCAAGTCTGAGAGCTAGAATCATAGTCTTACTTATCCCTCTGTCCCTGGGGATATAACTGGAGGGAAGAGACAGGAGCAGATGAACGAGAGAGAGTGGGGGGACATCTCAGAACGTGGTCTAGAAAACCATACAAGACGTTTGCCGACATGCCAGGGGGATAAAGAACGAGATCCAAACTAGACAGGCTTTGGTCTTGCGTCAGCCTATGCCAGTGTTTTACCCCTGCCCCTCACGGAGAAGGCAGTTTATGGTAAGATTTGGCAAGCTTCCTCCAAGGTGCTGCAACTACCGGGGACTTTGACTCTTAGAAAGGTTGCCGTTCAAACAAGACTGGTGGAAAGGAAAAAATCGAGCCCACAGAACTGGAGCACCAAGCTGGAATCCCTCTGGCCTCTGCTGCATTCTTCCCTTTTCCCGCCTCCAAGATGGGGGAGGGGAGAAGATTCTGACTTCTTAAACTTCAAGGGTGGGGGGAGTAAGGAAAGTCAAACGGTGGCTGCTAAACTAATTAATGTAACTTCACAGGCTGCTCTGAAAGTGTGAAAACTTTCTTCTTGCAATTGTATTAATTAGATGCTTCTGGCCAGAAGAGTTCGGCTCCCAGGCTCCTTCACTGAGCTCCCTTTCTTTCTGTTAACTAGAGCTAACAGATGTGGTTGACACATGTCCCTATTTCACTTAACAGCTCGGTAAATGACATTTAAGGCTGTGGGTCTCCTTGGGTCTCTACTAAAATAAGAACGAGGGTTACCAAAAAATATCCCTTCTGTCGAGTTAACAATACAAAAAACAGCTCAAAAGTAGGCCCCCAAGGCTCACAAACCCTAAGGAAGGTATTAAGATTCAGATGACCCTCTTGGTCCAGGTGGTGGTGTAGCTAAAAGGGAGAAGAGGTTCCCAAAGTGATCTGTAAATGGGAGACAATAGTTCCCATTTCCTTTAAGACTTGGGGTGGGGGAGCATGCCGTTTTAAAATATGTCTTAAAACCAAACTCCAGGGACTGGGGATATATCTCCATGCCCAGGGGTCAGTCTCCAAATCCTAAATCGAATCGAGTCAAATCAAATCTCTAAGCTAGAAGCACCCTTTACCAACCAGGATGACAAAAGTCTGGAGCCACTCTGCCCAGACAGCCTCCGGGAAATGGTGAGTCTAGTAACAGAAGCTGTTAGTTACCAGTTCAGAAGTCTGGCTCAGGGAAACAATACCAAAATACCTCCCTCCTCCCCTCAGTTGGAACGTAAGGAAATTCAGACCCAAGGGTCTCTGTCCCATGGGATCGCAGGAGACAGACAGCACTGAGTACTGACCTGTATGTGTTCGTTTGTGTATTTTGAGATTTTCTGATCTAGCAAAGACTTTCCCACACCCTGGGAAAGGACAAGGGAAGGGCTTCTCGCCCGTGTGCACGCGGATGTGATTTACAAGTTTGTATTTGGCTTTGAAGGGCTTGCCCTGTCGCGGACACTCCTCCCAGAAGCAGATGTGGTTAGCCTGCTCTGGGCCACCGACGTGTTCCACCGTGACGTGCGTGACCAGCTCGTGCATGGTGCTGAACGTTTTGGAGCAGGGGCGCGGGGACACTGGGCCTTCATCTCCCAGCCACTTGCAGATGAGCTCCTGTTTGATGGGCTGGCGCATGTAGCGGAAAAAGGCTCCAGGGCCATGGGGTGGAGTGAGGTTCATGGTCAGGTTCATGCCACCATAGCCGTGCAGGGCTGTGGCTGTTGCCAGAGTGTCGCTGCGGGCCGCAGGCCCTGGTGCAAAGGGTTCCGACCTTGCGTACATGTCTCCAGGGAGCCCCAAACGCAGGAGTCCGTTCAAAGGACGGCTGTGGGAGGCCGGAGGAGGCTGCTCGTGAAGGCCCGGAAACACCGAGAGGCTCGAAGCTGTGGCCAGCTGGGGCCCATGGTGTCCGCAGCTGCTACCTGTTGAGACAAATAGCGTGTATGAGAACCGGCGGGGCGGGCTCCGCACTTTCCCCGTGCCCCGGGGACAAGCTCTGCCCAGCCGCATCTAGGTTTCTGGCGTTGGTGCTGGGATCTTGAGCCAGACGGTGCCCAGGAGTAAACCTGTCGAACCAAGCGAAGCCAAAAAGCCTCCGCCTCCGTCCGGCTGGGCTACAGTTCTGCAGAGTCCCCTGCAGCGCCATGAACTGGAGAGGGGTAGTGATAATGGGGTAGGTGGGAAAGGAAGCAGGGCTGAGTCCGTGGGTGCCCGAGGGCACGGCCTCTGCTACAGAGGTGTAAGACCCCTGTATCTCAAGATTACTTTGTCCACCAACACCAAGGGGGTGCTCCGGGCCAAAGATGGAGGTGATAGGAGGGGTAATTTTGGAGGTGGTGAAGTTGGAAGTAGTTAGTGATTTTAAAGCGTCCTAGACGTATATATTAATTTCAGCGTCCCGCTGGGTCTGCCTGCTGCACCTCTGCCCGGCGGCCGCCAGTGCCATTGCTGTCTGGCAGTGCAAAGAAAGGGCAACCCGAAAAAGAAAAGAAAAGAGAGAGAGAAAAAAAAAACTTATGCAAAGTGGTGGGGATTTTTTGTTTGTTTGTTTTGTTTTTTCAAGTTTTGGGTACAGCGCCCTCCCCCCTCCTTTCTCTGTCTTTAATGTCTGTGTGAAATCCCGGGCACTACAGAGGCGGCAGCAGGACGCTTAAGGAAATGAATAGATTCGGGGCCGCGGCCCCGGGCCACCGTGAGAACAATCGCCAATGTCGCCCATTGGCCGGTGGTCTGGCCCGACGTCAGTGACGACAGTCTCTCTCTCTCTCTCTCTCTCTCTCTCTCTCTCTCTCTCTCTCTCTCTCTCTCTCTCTCTCTCTCTC
>CM053749.1:27925899-27942527 GCA_028658305.1 Pachyuromys duprasi
CGGCCGAAAGCCAACTGTTTGTACTGAATGGCGAGAATGTTCTAGTAAATGTGTACCAAAATGTGAACTACTTTGTACGATTTCAGTCTCCACGTCGACCTAACAGAATATTATTGATATTAATGTGCTTTTTTTTGTATAAAGTGCAAACATTTCGTCCCAAAGTCTGAGTACTTTAGTGCAGTAAAATGTTGTTTCATGTCCTGTCAATGATTCGTATAGTACGAGCCTGGATCTCCGTGTCAAACTGTTCCATTTGTTTATGTAAAGTGATATTAAAAAAGATATAAGCTATAGCTGTCCATTGCTTTTGGCAAAATATACAACCACACAATGTATATAATTCCTAGTTTCCATATTTATCCGCATGTAAAGGGCCCGGTTATCCATGTTACAGCTATTCAGTATTTATGGCTAGAAAAAAAAAAACTCGTATGTACACTTTAGTTTCCAGAACTGTTTGGTAACCTTTCGTACCTTATTAAAGATTCTTAAATCTCAGTGATTGTGGTAGGCATTTCTTCTTCACATCCCCTTCCCCCAGCAACCTGTGCCAGCCTTAGTGGATCTTCGGGAAAGCTCTCCAGACTCTCTTGCCTTCTTTTCTGTCATTGCAGGTCATATAAACTTGATAAATGAACGCTACCCTGCTGGCTCTCCGAGAGGGTGTAATTAGTATTTATATCAAAATTTATGAAACAAATTTTCGGCCTCAGTATAATTTAAATGACCTTTGCAGACATAGAATAACAACCATAAAAATAACGGAAATAGATTGCACAGGCAACATCAATATTAATGTGAGCGAATTGTGAGAAGCTCAGGGGCTCTCTCTGTAGCCTTGCAAATGAACTTGCAGTCATTCAAGGGTTCAGTTGCCCCCCCCCCAAATCTCCTGGTCTGAAACTGGATTGTAGATTTACAATATTATGTTTTAAATTGCTGTCTTCAATTAAACTATTATGGTCATAACTAATTTTCAGATGCATGCTTTCCAGACCTTCCATCTTTGTACAAAAGTAAATGTCCATAAAGCGTTTCACTTATATATATTTTTCAAACATGATGCTAATTTAAATTAATTACTTCCTATGATATATTATTATTCCTATAATTTTGGTACTGCCATTAGTTCTCTCAAAAATACATCTAGAAAAGAGAATTATTTTATGTAATGTGATTATCTTTCTATCTCTTTTATTTATTTCTCATTTACTTAAGAAATTCGTTCCATTGGCTGGCGTTGATACAGTAAATTTGTAAATGAGGAGACAATATAAAAAATCTAAATTACTTGTGCTTAATGACTGTAGCAGAACGCCTTTTCTCTAAATCAGATTGTCTTTCTTGCAGTTTAGTTTGATAGATTTGCAAGCTATGCTGCCTCGGCGAAGTTAGGTTCTCTGGTAGGGACGCTGGTTTCTTTGTCTCTGGTTGTGGCTTGCATGATCGCCCCATTAGGCAGACTACGTAGCTAGAACTCACAAATCAGGCCTTTGGCAATGGCTGCAAGGATGTGGATGTGTTAGAAGTCAGGGGAAGCATGGTTCTGCTTCTCTACCATCCTATGTAGGTCCTGGAAGTTACAGGCCTAACAAGGAGAACCTTCCATGAGATTTACATGTCTTTCACAGCAATAGCAACTTAAGAAATTATACCACTGGCTCATTATAAAATGAAAATGTTATCCTCTTTAAAGCAACCTCTTGCTATTTGTATTTCTCATGTTTGGTCAACAAAGTCTTGTTTATGGATAAAAGACTTGGCTATGTTTACTTTATCGCATTTGGGGGGGGTTAAGAGGTGGGATTATTGATATTTAACTGTAAAAGAAAAAGTTATGTTTATAACAGCAATATTGGCCTTTCATAAAAAGAGCGCCACCTTGCAAATTTTGTTGAGATTTTTAAAAGTTCAGTGCCTGAGCAAGAGTTGCTGTTATTTCTAAAAATCTGTGAGATTAAAACCCTGATCTCAGTAGGTTTGGAGGTTTAACACTGATCAACAGTGTGGTATTTCAAGTGATGGCTCAACATTGAGCCAAACTCTAAACACAGAAAAGGTATAGAGATAGTTCATCTTTCTAAGAATAACAACAGATCCATTAATAATCTTTACCCCTTTTTATTAAAGATGAGGTTATCAGGGAACCTGGTGTGAGTATAACGATAGATTTAAGAGCACTTTTGTGGTTTTGTCAGAGCACTTAAGAAGACAGCATTTGACTATTTCTAAATCAAGTTTACTTCAAATGTGAAATTCTATCTGATTGTTATGTACCCAATGCCCTTTTGCTTTAATATCATAGTGTAATGATTAAACACCACACTATGGCATATGATTCATATAAACTATTTAAAAATACTTTTTAGCAGTGTTTTTTTTCAAATTTCTAATATTCATGTAGATTTTTAAGGTCAAATAATTTTATCACCACCTGAGAAGCCCTCTGTATGTATTTATGAATAATCTCACAGCAAAGAAACTTTTATAATATAAGAAAACATTTATGTCAATTCCCTTTTAGCATTGTTTTCTCCAATGCCCACCACAAAGAAAAAGTCATTAATGATGTAAGTCACCAAAATAATGCTTTAAACTCAAATGTAGTCTATTATTTCACTGGCACCTTTAATGTCTGCTTCTTGAGATGTATTCTTTATACTTTTCTTCATGGGCTATTAGGTTTTGAAATTCATGAATGTGAACAGAGAAATATATTCTTAGACTCTATTTAGCAGGAGCTGAAGATGTTGCAAATGGCTGGTTTCTATGTGTAGTTGTGGATTTTGATCTCGGCAGAAGGCCATACTGGTTCATAGTGCATACTGCATTGTATTTTGGATACTACCAAATGATTAGGACAGCTAACAAGTTATTAAAATGTTATTTTGTGTCAACAGAAAATGCCTGAGTACAAGCAATCATTTGAGAAATGAAGAGAAATGAGTTTTGTGTGTGTGTGTGTGTGTGTGTACACATGCATTCAAAGAGCAAGCATAGAAACACACAAGCACCATTTATTTGGGGGCTGAGTAATTCTCAAATATTGCAGATCCTTTGTTTTCTTCTTCAAAAGCTACCCCCAACTGCTTTAAGCATTTGCAGCTGATGATTTTGATTTTTTAAAGTCAAGCATTCAAGTTAACCTTTAAGAAGCAAACCACCTCTAAAAGAAAGATGTAACCTTTCAATTGCCTTATATTTATTTATTTATTTATTCATATTTTTTATTTAGCTTTAACTGACAATGAAAATAGCACTAACCTTCTTTCCTGATGGGCTTGGCATTTAGATATTGTATTTGTTGATTGTGAAGTTTTCTCCAAACTTTGAAAGGCTTGTCAACAGCAGTATCCTGTTTAACATCTCACCCCCCTCCCCAAATGTTCCTCAGCACCAATTTTGAGGCCAGGGTAGAATTAGTGCCCAGGCCACTAATGAATCATTGCTGATAGACTAGATACCTTAGCACATTACTCTCCAAGAAGCGTCTTGGAGAAAACCTTGGATCTTAAAGATGGATTCAGGATAAGCCATTCTGAGGGATAACTGCATGTGGTCTGGCATTCTTAAAAGGAAGGCACTGGGTTCATTCCCTTAGCTATTGTTGGTCTAGATGTGAAAACATCAGATTTTACATCTTGCAGCTTCTATATATCCCATTTCTCCAATTTAAAATGCTAATCACTCCTTTTTAGGTACAGAGACCTAGACTCCCAGTAACAGCAACTGTAGTTCTCAGAACTGAGCCAAGAAGAAAAGCTGTTTTCATAAAGATGGTCAGAGTTGATATCATTCTTTACTTTTCAAATTCTTGAAACTAGAGTAGCAATGGAAAGACATCTAGTTTTCGCTTTTCCAGCCACTTAAAGGCCTGGCTAACCCATAATATTTTTCTCTTAATTTTGAAAGAACCCCACTGGCTGTAACATGTACCCATTTAAAATAGCTATAGAATATAAGATTTTTCCCCCCGGGGTGTGTGTGATTATATAGAAATCTTATTTTCCAATGATAGTTACTAATTTGAGGCAAGCAATAAAAATGTTAACTAACGGCATGTATTCCAACTTTTAAAGTCTACTGAAAATATGTTACTCTATGCACAAAATGTGAACAGTGTTGCTCTTCAGTCTACAAGCACTTGCGTGGTTTAGTTTCTCTGCCCAGCAATAGGAAATATACCATGCCAACCAGGGACTGTTTTAGTCTACAAGGTGGAAACATCATAAGCTTCATGGACACCAGGGTGTCCACATGATAAATTTAGAGGTGGGGTTTTTTTTTTCAAGAGGAAGAAGTGGAATTTAGCCATCTAGCGTGGAAACCCCCATGTTGGCCCGTGGCTAAGAGATCCGTGATTTTGCACTGAATTCGGTAGCCTTCAATGGCCAAGGGCTTTCTCTGTAGCCGGCTCAGGAGAATACAACAGGATGGGAAAGTTCCGCAGAGACGCATCCACAACACAAGACAGCTCCTGAACGTGAGCACGAACACACTGAAACCCTGCCTTCAGCAAGGGCAGACTCGCTATGTGGCGTCACAACTGGGCAGATTTAGAAATCAAAAAGCTATCACTTGTTTATTTGTGCAACTCTTTCCAGTGTAAGCTTCAAAAAAAAAATCTGGACATAAACGTCGAGAAAAAAGCTCAGCTTCCCGATTCTTTACTTTTCGTCATTTTCTTTTTCTTCTCCCTTCCGGGATTTTTTTTAAAGCCTCCGACAAAGAAACTGAAGTTGTAGAAGAGAAGAAAAGCAAGATTAAAAGATGGGATAGAGTTTGCTGACGGAGACTTTTTTTTTTTAAGCCTAGGAGGATATTTTGAAAGTATGGAATCGGGCCTGAGCAGTGAGTAGTCAGCTAGCCGTTCAGTCCTTGCCTAGGAGGGATGGCCACACAGGGCTGCGTGGGTAACCTAAGGAGCCGGCCGCGGCTCCGCCAGCTGGGACTTATTTCCAGGTCCCCCCAAAGCCTCCAGCCGGACCAGCAGCGCGCATGCGCGGCAGGCCGCCCAGGGCTCCACGTGCTAATGAATATGCATGGCGCCCCCGCCCTTGGCGGAGCGGAGCCGGGAATCGCGGAAGCTCCAGCCTGTGAAAGTCTCTGGCCTGACTCCCAAAATAGTGCGGCGGGGGAAGCCGCACGTGTTTGTTTTCAAACCGCGCTGGTTTAAGTGAGTTCACAATGCCAGCGGAGGCTCGGGCAACCTGCGTCCGCTCCTGCGAGGACTGAGTGGCGGGAGCGGGGCCGGCTTCTCTCCCTTCCCAAGGATTGCTTGGCTCCAGCCGGCCACACGTTCTGCGTCTGGGTTTCTGGCTTGCTCCTTGTCCACTCGGGGTTCCCCCGTGTCCTCTTCCTTCTAAAGCGGGTTCTGTCACCTCGGCGGTTCGCAAACGTACATCATCTCCGCAGACACAGTGTCCTGAGGACGCAACTGGTCCTAGGGTCCAGGCCCGGCGATGGGAGGTCTCCTAGGGGCTTCCCTCATTGGGAGCCCAGTCCCGCTGTCTGTCTCTGTCCTTGCGTCCCCCTCTGACTTTCTGCTACCCGCCCCCCGGGGGCTTTCCTCCGAGGACCCAGCCCCACCTTTCCTGCCCTAGATGCTGTTTGCTTGCACAACCACCCCAGGGTCTTTTACGGATCCCTCCCAAATACTAGTCAGTTTGCTGCTGGGCGACTCAGGACAGCCGAGTTCACACACGCGCAACGCCAGGATTAGTGCCCCGAACTGCCTCGACCGAGAGACCGGCAAATGTGGACCTCAGATACCGGAGTCATGGTTTTCTCTCCCTCTGGCGTTTGTGGACTTCTGTACGGTGTGTCGTATGTTGAGGCCTGTGGGTTATTTTCAGGGCAATTGTGTAACCTGCCCGGCAGAGGGGAAGTCTCTGAAGCGACCCTATCCTTTTATGGACTTGGAGAATTACTTCTTTTATGTGTTTTAATTAAAGTCCCGTCCAGGGATGGCGGCAATGGCCTCCATCCCCTGTGGTGCTCCTCTGAACCACCCTTTCAGCTGAACAGGTAGAGCCGTTTTGTGGCGCTCACACGCTGTCAACAGCGAAAGCCCCAGCCACTCACTGAGCAGTTCACACTGCAGTCTGCTTTAGGGCCAGCACAACCAGCTTGCCGGGTCTTTCACCTGGCTGCCATCACAGCCAAACCCTCTCAGGCCTCAGACTTGAGGTTTTGGAGTCGTCATTACCGGGACAAGGCCTTTCTTCCTAGCTGGCGCGGTAGCTCAATGGCGTTTTCACTCTACCAGTCTCGCAGCTCCATAAAGGAGGTTGCATTTGCTGTGGGTTCTTTCCAGGCCTCGCCATTCCTTGCCCCCCTGAGGGTTAGGCCCGTGGAGAAGCCTGCTCAAAGTCACTCACCCTGAACACTCAAACATAGTGGTTAGAACATAAAGGTTCGCTTGGTTCTTTCGGAGGGGCTCACAGCTTCCGGTCAGCTCAGAATCCTGGAAACAGAAGCCATCTATGATTTGGACCTTTCTGAGTTTGAAAACCCGGTGACCAAGACCCCGGACTCTAGATAGTGATGAGTTCTGTGAGGGGGTCGGTGAGCAGAAAGCTCAAAGCCAGCGTGTGTTCCCGCGTCTTTCCTCAAAGACCAAGGCCCAAAGAACCCTTCTCATTTGGCGCAGTCTGAAGGAAGGGAGGGAAGGGGCGGGATGGAGTTTGGGGTTGGGGGGGGGGTCGGCACACTGCGGGGGGTGGCGGGAGGCTCAGTCGACAGCGCGACTCAGCTTTCCGCCTGGGAGCTGACACAGTAGCCGTGTTCTCCCGGCCGAGGAGCCGGGGCGTCAGAGCCAAAGCCCCTGAGATTCAGGTTCGAGAGGGGCCGGCGGCTCCATGCCTGGTCAAGTTCAGTCTACACTGGCAGCAGTTTGCCGGTGTGGGAGCTAGGGAAAGGGAGTCCCGGTCTGCCTGCTGCTTTCTTTACCCCCACATTTGCGCCTTAGCCCCTTCCCAAATTGCTTGTCTCCGGTAGGAATGACTCTATTCATTCCGCTGCCATCAGCTGCCAAACCTGTCCGAAATCTAGACCCCAGATCTGGTAAGTCCAGTTCTTCCCGAGTCCCCAAGCCACTTTCCCAACCACGTGGGTTCAAGGCTGCGTGTACGCGCGTGATCCGAGGAGCCCGCCAAGTGAGGCTGTTTGGAGCAGCCTTTGCCACCGCCGGCCTGTACCCCCAATAGTAACCCCAACGGTTCCGGCCTCCGTAGTGAGTCGCGAGATGCAAAGAGGATCCGGGATCCTCTTTGGTTCTGTAGTCACCATTGCTATCTTTGGAAAGAAAGAAAGGAAAAAGAAAGAAAGAAAGAAAGAAAGAAAGAAAGAAAGAAAGAAAGAAAGAAAGAAAGAAAGAAAAAGAAAGAAAGAAAGAAAGGAAGGAAGGAAGGAAGGAAGAAAGAAAGAGGGAGAGAGAGAGAAAAAGGAAGAAAAAGAAAACAATGAAGAAAAAGAGAAAAAAGAAAAAAGCAAAAAAAAAAAAAAAAAAAAAAAAGCAAGCAAGCAAGCTTTTCCCGGGGGTGGGGGTGGGGTAAGGCAGCCGGGCAGGAGACTTGCCTGACTTTCCCTAGGCAGTTTTTAATCACAAAGGTGTCCAACAAAATTTACTCATATTTTTACTGGGATTCTAGGAAATTATCATTACTGGTTTAACACTTAACATGTGCGTCACTCATAGCTTCTCAAGTATACATGCCTCTTGGGGACATTTTAACAATTGCTTTGTCCGCCAATACGGGTCCTTTCCTACAAGGAATAAAAACTCATAATTTTAAAAATCAGCTGCATTAAGACACGTCGTTTACTAACATGAAGAACGAAGTGCGGGGGGGGGGGGTAGAGGTAAAACAGTCATGGTATTTCTAGCTGAAGGTCCTGTGTGCACTATTATTGAAATGTGAGAGATGGATGTGAGGGGGTGTGATCAGGGCGTTGGATGGAAGAAGGCTTTTGAACTATGCTGCCCTGTTGCACAGGCCTGACCTTTGGCTGACACGGCCACGGAGCAGGCCGTTCGTTAACGAGGATTTGATACATTAGACATTCCAGCTGGGCGTGTAAACCCACGCTCTGAATCCAGATTTCGCTTAAATTAGTGTTCTAGGAAATGATCTTTCTAAGTCCTGTGGCTTAACCGAGTGTCAGGCCCAGGGCCCTGAAAAGGGCAGCGAAGGATACCGGGGAAAAGGCACATTCCTAGCTCTTTAAATAAATAAATAACAAGAAGTAAAAACAAAACAAAAAACATTTTGAATAATTCCTGGAATCCTCCAGGGGTCCACTTAGAGGCAACGACTTAGAAATAAGGCTGATCTCCTTCTAATGTATTCGATCTGAGACATCTTACCAGGCAACGCTGTGAAAACAGAGTTACAGTATGGACACCCATAAGATACGACTATCTTAGGAGATGCTACAATGTAACCATATAATCTTAGGAGTTGCTACAGTGTAACCATATATTCTCAGGAGATACTAGAGTTTAACCCAGGCAGCTAGACACAAAAGGAGAAACAAAACAAAACGTGACCAAAGGTTTTTAAAAAGCGTTTTACAAGTTGCACTCTCTTTAATTTGCTTCAACAACTTCTGCGGAGACTTTGGAACCCAGATAGGGCATACTGGCCACCAAGTCCCAAAGAACCTTCCGCCGGGCAGATTGAGCCTGCAGCCGGAGAGGTCTCAGACAGGGCTACTTGCGTGATGGGCGTCAAGGAGCTCTGGCATTCACAGAACAGTGTGACAAAGGTACCCTTTCGCTGGAGTCTCATCAAAACTCTGTTAGGAGATGCCCGTCCAGGAAACGCTTTTCCTCTCCCCCTTTTCATCAACAGAACCCGCTGGCAGATATGCATAGCTGGGGTGTGTGTGTGTGTGTATGGGGGGGGGGAGGATTCCCCTCTGCCATAGTTCGTGTACTAGAGGGTGTTGAGGCTGGGAAATGAAGTCGCAGAGCTCCAACCACCGGCTTCCGCGGCTGAAAGCCCAGAAGAGGAGCTCAGAGCCAGCTCTCCGCAACCGGAGCGCTGTCGTTTTCCAGGCAAGTTTTGCTGGAGCAGCGGGAGGCTGATTCCAGAGACCCGAATTTGTTGTCGGAGAGAATTGCAATAAGTAGTGTTCGGATTCACATCTGTTCAAGAGAATCTCTACCTCTGTTCCTCCAGTCGTCTGGGTGTAAATGAAAAGATGGACATTAAACGAGAAAGGCAACTACTATCCTTAAACATAAAACAAACAAAAACTTTGAAAGCAAGAACCCCTGGGGAAGAAACTATTCTTTCAAAAAAACGTGAGTTAAGAAATCCAGTCAGGATCGGCCACTGATAGATTCAGAGTTTGTTTGGGGGGAGCAGTTCTGTGGACTCAACATCCCTCTTGGTTGTCTGTCAACATTTGGGTCCTCCAAATCAGGAAGGCCAAAGTTCCTGTGGATAAAACAAGTTTTTCTGTATCTTTCAAGAAGTTTGCAGCTCTAGGGTCTCATAAAATCCGGCCTAGAGACCAGGCTGGTGAAGAAGTACGCAAGCTCCTGGCCACTTAGGTGGGAAGCTGAGTCCATTTTCCCCCAGAGGCGGCTTCCAACCACTTTCCAGTTTGCGACTCCAGCCCGAAATGCACCTTCCAGTTCTTTCCTTATTAGGCCCGTGTTTATTGTTTTTTTTGTTTGTTTGTTTTTTGTTTTGAGGTCAATACAAACCAATGCTGACCCCCCTCCCCCCATCCTGGCTGGGTTTTCTAAGCTCCTCATCTCGCTGTGGCCTGGGAGGCTACCCTCACTGTTACGTTTCTAGACAAGGTCGCAGACCGGCAGCCGCTTGTAGTTCCCGGAGTAGCCAAACTCAACTCTAACTTTTCGGGGGGAACCACAAGCTAAGCCCCCTCCCTCCCTCCGGGGGCTTAAAGGGGCCTTTGTCCAGGGCTCCCAGTAAAAGCCAGCTCCCCCACTCCTTGGGAGACCTGACGCAGTGTGGCCACTGACGTCAGGGGCTCTTGGCCGCAGGACCCTAGCCCGGCCGCCTAGACCTAGACCCTAGACGCCGTGCTGGGGCCTCGTTAATTTTCCTCCCCGCACTGGGCGTAGCGAAGAAAGCGCCGGCTGCTCTGGCGGCAGGTACTCTCTCTCCACCTTTCCCTTCGGGAATTGTAGCAGGAAAGGAAAGAGAAAGAGATTCGGTTTCTCAAAGCCTCGAAACTTAACTTCTCACTTTCCTCTCGGCCACAAGTAAGTATGGAACTCACTTTCTACCTTGTCTGAGGGGATGCTGGTCTTTGTAAAGGTGGAAACCATTTTGCACTAGACCCAACGTCTGGGACTTCAGCACCCCAGTAAACCCACGCTCTCTGCCTCTTCGCTTTGGGTCCAGCTTCTCTGCCATTCGGCCAGCTTTAGCTGGAGCTCCTACACGGTTACGGTTGGTCAATAAAAAGAATAACCACCCCCTCCCATTCCTCCAGAGACACAGCCGAGATAAACAGGAGAGCCTTGCAGTCCGGTCTCAGGAGCAGAACTTTTGTTTGTTACACCCAAGGTAGTTTTTTCTCTGTAAAAGCGTTTATAGTGACTAGAATAACAGAGAATTCTACACATTAAGCAGCAGCTTCCAAACATTTCACCCGTTCTGGTCCTAGTACCGATGACTTTCCAGTTTTTCAGAGCCGGTCACGGAGAGGGGGTTTCTCTCTTGGGTCCTCTCCTCGAGGTGGGAAGGGGGAAGAAATCCTGCCACTCATAAGGCCGTTCCACAGGTGATACTGAAGTGAGTTTCTGTAGAAACAACTAACTGAAATTAGAATGAAGTATAAACTCTCTCTCTCTCTCTCTCACACACACACACACACACACACACACACACACACACGAAAAGAAACAATTTACAAACCCAAATGATTCGAATATCATTTTCCGTAACGCATTCCTTTGAAACTAGATAACTGAAAAACTCATTGGGCACCTTACACGAATCTTCATGTATTATTGTTGAAAAAAAAATGGACGTTCTTGACAATATAGGATCACCCTCATATTGAAGATTGTAAAATGTATTTATCCAGTATCCACAGGGCCAGAATACAAAGACACTGTAGTTATAGCAATGCCCACAACAGTTCTATACAAAGCAAGTGATTCTAACACAGAGAAGTCAGTGTTCTGGGCAGTAATCTAGTTTTAAAACTTTTACAACAGTGTAGACTGCTTTTCCTTCAATATTTTGATGATTTTTATTAGGAAATTAATAAGTTACTTAGCCAATAATTATATGGGAATTGATCTACATTGATACATTGATCTACAAAAATATGCTCAATTATTATTTTATAAAATGAGCTGAACAGAACTTATAAGATTTATACATTTTTTGAGGGGGAATTTTGGCAAGTTTAAGTGGTCACATTAGTAAATACACAAGGTTCTTCAAGCATCAAAAGAAGCAGTGTCTGGAATTGTGTATTTGAAATGTCAAAAAGGTTTGGAAGAAACTTTACTTAGGGCAAATAAAAATAATTGAGCAAAGGATCAAGATCAAAACTGTTTTCAGCGATCATTTTATAGTATGCAATACCTAATACTTAGACTTAAAATTCCAAAGCCATGTTAACAGGATTGGGAAATACTTGAAGATGAGGACAGTAGTTCATCAGCATTCAGTAACTTCAGTGCCGTGTTGCTATTTTATGTACTTCTTTTATGTTCCATAAGTCTTTCCAGAGGGCTTTGCTATTTTTAGTGCAGAGGGCTGAAATTTATGGGCCTATTATATATTCCAGACTATGTGTGTAACACTATAGCTTGGGGGAAAAAACTATGTTAAGAGTCAGCTAATATTATTATGATTTTAATCAATAAGTATTACAAATATAAATTTGTAAAAGTGATAAATTTTGAAGTCATTATTTGTGTTTGTTGCTGTCTCCAAATAAGTAAGTGATCTATATACAGTTTGGAGCTTAGTCTTTGGGGCCATGTGACTTTGGCTCCTTCTCAGTTAAGACTTCACTTTCTGACCTGGCAAAGCCAGTTGACTCAGAGTTTTCTTTGTGAACTTCAGTACCCTGGACAAGATGCCCTCTACATTTTTATATCTCCCTCAAAACAGTGAGTTGGTTTACAATTGTTAAGTGAGTTAGAAAAAAATGTTTAAAGATAGAATTTGATTTATGAAACAAATTAAATCAAGGTAAATGCTTAAATGATTTGAACATAAATGCAGTCGAGTGGCATTTCCATGTCACATGCCATTTGTTTAAGTCCTTCTTTTTTGAAAGTCATTTTTCAGAAACATGAACACCATTCAACAATAAAAGAAATTTTAAAAAATTGCTTTACAGTTGGATGATTAAATAAAATACATTTCCAAAACATTTGGTCAAAATCAACTCTAAAGCATACTTTTGTAAACCAGGGGCACGAATAGAAGGAATATTAATACTCACATCCTCAGGGGAGCCCATTGGCTAGAGCTTCCATATGAAAATGGATGTAAGATATATTAACTATATCCACTAAAGTCTATACAAATCCTGTTTTGTAAAGAGAGAGAGACTAGCACAACAGTTTTTCTACATACTCTCTCATTTCTGAGTTAGTGTGAGGAGCTACATATATTGACTATATTAGTTTACTCTATTTAGATCCTGAAAACATTTCTTGTTACCTTCCTATCAGCTGATCGCACCTGAATGGATCAATCCATAGAGTAATTAATAGAACAAGCAAGCTGTAAAGATAAATACAGTCAAAATGATAGTGACTATAGCATCTCAAAAAAAAAAAAGAGTCCAAATACTTCTTTCCTCTAGAAATATAATGGGAGAGAGAAATAGGTTAAAATTATGATGCTTTTCCATTAGGCAAACATAAATGAAAACTAAATTTAACTTTACTCTCTTTGAGAGATAATGGCTATCATCTGTTCCTGAAGATAAAAAGAAAATGCATCACAGCTATTTTGCTTTTCTTCCCTTTGCTCACTTTTACCTCCCTTGCTTTTATTCTCATCTCCACCTCTGTCTCTGTTCCTCACATTTGCTCTGGAACAAGGTAATATACACTTTTGAGAAGACTCTTCTTAGGAGGTGACAATGGCATAGTCACTCTCCACCTGAATCTTAGCCAGGATATTGTCTATTGGGAGCAGGTTTGGTTGGTCCCATGGATGGACTTAGACATGATGAATGTTAGATTCTGGGATGCTCTAAGGTTTTCAGATCCTTAAATTCTATTTTCTTGGTTGGGTCAAACCAACCCAAAACCCAGTTTTGACAATTCTCAGCAAATACTTGTGAAAGGATGCCCATCAGTCACCAGGATGCCTATACTTGCAGAACTATGCAGAATTGTGGAGCATTCTTTTCTTCTGTTTCTGTTTTTACATCTAAATACAGAGCCTTTTGTTATTAACCTCAATCCCTTTTTTTTGTTTTTATTATTGGTTTGTATTCATTATTCCTATAAAAGTGTCAGCATACTGACTAATGTTTTTATGTGTGTGAATTTCCAATGTGCTCTGAGATTATTAAGGTATGATTTTCATTTTTCCTGAGAGTGACTCTTTTCTTTGGCAGAATTTCCTAGAAAAATTTTAAGTTCTTCTTATGACATCTAATAGTCACCCCATGAGACCAAGAAATAATTCATGCTCTTTGAAGCTGGCTTTACTTAATTTCTATTAAGTTCTGAATAGGACTCACCTATTCCTAATGCAAGAAGCAGAGAAAAACAGTTTACATATTATCCAGATTCTTGTTTTCCTTTCTCTGTTGTATTCTGGATTCACTGGAGAGAGCCACAGCCCAGATCAGTCTGATCTCTACTGACAGACAGCTCTTTGCATAAGAGACTTCTGGCAGGTGTGCAGTGCTTTTGATTTTTGTGTGTGTTTTTAATTATTTACATTTTATGTGACTTTTCACATTTATTTACTTTTAAAATGTGTTTATGTATTTAATTTTATGTGCACAGAATGTGTTTTCCTGCATGTAGCTCTATGAATCACATGTTTGCCTTATCCTACAGGCCTGGAGTTAAAGAAGGTTGTGAGCTACTGTGGTGGTACTGAGAATTGAATCCAGGTCTTCTGCAAGAACAGCCAGTTCTAACCCCTGAAACATTCCTCTATCTTGTATATATATCCTTCTGAACAAATTCCAACATATATGAAAGTAGAGAGAATAATGTAACAATCACTCATTGGTAATATTTACCAACCTCTGGTCCATATAATAGTGTTTATACTTCTAATCAGCACTCTTCTTGAAGATTGTTTTGAATAATATCATCTTAAATATCATATTGTTAAAATAGAAATATTCATTACTTACCCAAATAGGTAGTTCATGTAAAACACAGTGCTTTTGTGAAGGCAGCTTGTGTGTTTTTTCAGAAACATTTTCATTTTGGGCTTCTGGATGGTTATTCTCATTCTTTTTAAGCAAAGAACCACTTCCAGTTCTAGAGATCTTATTAGCTACTGGAATCAAGAATCACTGTGGTGTTTCAAAGGAAAAGAATAATGCAGTTGGTTATCATCATAATCAGTGAAAATAGGAGCATAAGGCAGAAACTTGTAATACTCAGGGTCCAGTAGTCATAAGCTCAGAACTGTTCACCCTGAAATTTTTGAGTTTGAGACATGATTACTAAGGCAGCCCCACCAGAGGGAAGTGATTGAAAAGCTGGCAACAGAGTCCATGTCCTAAACAGCACCCACTCAACTCACTGGGGGGAATCACAAGCTGCCATCATTTGCATATGTGAAGGAGATCTGGGTCCAGTCCATGCATGCTGTTCGGTTGGTGTTTTCATCTCTGTAAACCCCATGGCCTAGGTTCCTTCTTCCATAACCAAGCTGCCCATCAGACTTCCTTTAGAGCACCTTCCTGGTGGAATATAAAAATGCATTAATCTTTTCAGCTACAATTCATTATAAATTTTGGAATCAAAGTGCATTTTTTTCAGTCTTGAGATTTTTGTTGTTGTTAGATAATTTTTTTAAAGCATTTTAACACTGAAGTGTGTGTGTGTGTGTGTGTGCGCGCGCGCGCGCACTCACCCGCACGTGTAAATCACAGGACAACTTTTAGGAGTAAATTATTTTCTTTCATCATGCAGGTTCCAGGGATTGAACTCACATCATCATATTTGGCAGCAGGCATCTTTATCAGCTAAGGCATCTAATTAGCTCCTTGTTTACTTTTCTTGAGAGTTTCATTACGTATTTTAGGGTAGCCTCAGAACTTTTTAATCTAGGTTGCCTTGATCTCACAACTGCTGGGATTACCATGCCCAATTTATCACAGATTTGAGTTTTAATGGTGAGCCTCAACGTTTAGTTTATGATACTCTTCTCGTCTTCCAACTGGCTCTGAAATATTAGGAATGAGAATTTAAATAATTTAAAATAGCAAAGTTATCTTCTCAAGCTTTGTCCTACTCAGAACACTGAATCCTGTGTTAGTTCTCCTCCCTAAACTGTAACCCTGTTTTCCTGCCTGGAACACTCTTCTTTGCTAGAGAATACACTGGCCCTGGGTTCCTCCATGAGACTTGGGCATTAGAAGAAGCTTAGTTTTTTTATTTCTTGAAATTACATTCTGGGACTGGAGATAAAGCCCAGTGGTTAAGAGCACTGGCTGTTCTTCTGGTTGACACGGATTTAATTATCAGCACCCATACAGCAGCTCAGAACTGTCTGTAACTCATGTTACAGTGGATCTGACTCCTTCACACAGATATACATAAGGCCAAACACCAACACACATTAAAAATAAATAAATAGCCAGGTGGTGGTGGCGCACACTTTTACTCCCAGGGCTCCAGAGGCAGAGGCAAGTGGATCTCTGAATTTAATGCCAGCCTGGTCTATAGACTGAGTTCCGAGACAGCCAGGACTACACAGAGAAACCCTGTCTTGAAAAACAAAAGCAAATAAACAAAACAAAACAAAACAAAACATAAACCCCAAGGTTCTGACCCCCTCCCCCACAACCTGCTTCTTTTTATGTACTCAGAGACTAGGCCTATCTTTTCTCTGTACTGTGCCTGCTATCACAAAATTTTGTCTCCAAGTTATACCTGAGCATACTAACATTTGAAGGTATATGTAAACTGATTGACCTTTGTAGTCAATGTGGGCTTCTTTTAGGTCTGAGTTTCTCAGACTACTTATATCAGAAGCAAGCTAGGGGCGAACAGGGGAAGAGTGTTAAAAATTCCTGCTCCTGGGTATTACTTCAAGTGTAGTGAATTGGAACCTTCAAGTTAGGGATAGTAATTAGGGCTCTGCATTCTTAGCATAGTGAAATTTGAAAAACATTGACTAAATCCCAATGTACTCTTAGGTTTGAGTTTATCTTTTCTTCCCCAGCCCTGTTACTGTAACATAAAGCTGATGATTCATGTTTCTCACATCTGGAATTCTTAATGGTTCAGAAAAGTAACCAGCAAATCAATCAAAGGACCATTTTTTTATTAATTAATTTATTTTTGTATCAATCACAGGTTAGGTACTTTGCATCCCAGGTGTAGCCCCCTCCCTCATTCCCTCCCACCCTCCCACTCCCTCCCTCATCTCCCTCCTCCCCGCCCCCTCCAAGTCCACCAACAG
>CM053749.1:27943027-27971298 GCA_028658305.1 Pachyuromys duprasi
TGAGGAGACAGGATAAGCTGGGGTTGGATGGAAGGGAAGGAGGTCCTCCCTGTTGGTGGACTTGGAGGGGGCGGGGAGGAGGGAGATGAGGGAGGGAGTGGGAGGGTAGGAGGGAATGAGGGAGGGGGCTACACCTGTGATTGAAAGTACCTAACCTGTGATTGAGATAAAAATAAATAAATTTATAAAAACAAACAAACAAACAAACAAAAAACATTTCCAAGAGATTTTGCTTTGCTGTTTTATTTTAGTTCCAAAATTTTTTTTATTTTTTCTTTGGCTCATTCATTACTCAGTAATGAGTTTCTTAATATTCATGAGTCTGTGTACTTACAGAGATTTGTTTGCTGTCAACTTTAGTTTTAAACCGTATTATAGTGAGATAGAATATACAGAGTTATTTCAATCTTCTTGAATTTGTAAAGATTTCCTGAATGTGGTTTATTTTTGAGAAACACCTATGTGCTGCTGAGTATAATGTGTAATTTTTGATGTTTGTATGGTATATTATGTAGATATTTTCTAAGTTCATTTGATGTATGATATCATTTAATTCTGATGTTACTATGTTTAGTGTTGTTCAGATGACCTGTCTAATGGATAAAATGGGATATTAAAATCACCTACTATTGGTGGATTGATGATGGTATATGTCTTTAATTCTAGTACTACAATTTTGTGTCTCTGTCTCTGTGTGTGTCTATGTCTGAAAAACTGTGAACAATTTTTGGTGCATATATAATTAGGATAGTAATGTCTTCCCCTAAAAAAAAAACCTCTCCCCTTGATTAGAATAAAGTAGCCTTTAAAAAATCTTTTCTGATTAGTGTTAGTTTAAAGTCTATTTTGTCAGGTTTAGGACAATGATGACTGCTTGTTGCCTGGTCTCATTTGATTTGAGTATTTTTCGCATATCATTTTACTTTAAGGCTGTGCCTATCTTTAAACTTTAAAGCTCTATTTCTTGTAGATAACAGATAGATGGATTTTGTTTCTTGAGTCATTCAGCCAGTATGTGTCTTTTTATTGGATAAGTGAGTCCATTAATATTTAAAGTTGTTATTGGAAACTGTGTATTGATTCCAGACATTGTGTTGTTGATTTTTGGTGTTGTTATATTCTCAGTTACTGTTTTTCAGTAATTATGGCTTTGGCTTTGTATTTTTTCTAGAGTCTCTTGGATATATTCATTTCTCTCTTCAGCCCAAAATATTGTCTTCTGTGTTTTATGTAGGTTTTGTATGTTGGACATAAATAAAAACATCATTGAATGCTTTTATTTCTCCTTTAATTATGGCAGCCGGTTTTGCTGGATATAATAGTCTAGGTCAGATGTGGTCATTGAGCCATTAGAATGCATTGCTCCTGTCTCTTCTGGCTTTCAACATTTTCACTGAGTAATCCTGATGGATTTTTCTTTATATGTAATTTATGTTCTATTCTCTTGTAGTCTTCATTAGGCTATTCTGTCTAACTAATGTTTTAACTATGTTTTGCTGTGGGGATTTTCTTTTCTGTTTTTTAAATATTTTTTAATATTTTTATATTAATCACAGTTTATTTACTGCATATCCCAGCTGTAGCCCCCTCCCTCATTTCCTCTCAATCCCACCCTCCCTCATCAACTCTTAGCCCCTTTCCAAGTCCACTGGTAGTGGAGGTCCTCCTCCCCTTCCATCTGACCATAGCTTATCAGGAATCTTCAGGATTGGCTGCAATGTCCTCCTCTGTGGCCTAGCAAGGCTGCTCCTCCCTCTGGGGGGAAGTCAAAGAGCCAGCCATTGAGTTCATGTCAGAAATCATCCCTGTTCCCCTTACTAGGGTACCCACTTGGATGCTAAGCTACCACAGGCTACATCCGAGCACAGGTTCT
The DNA here is from genome assembly GCA_028658305.1 of Pachyuromys duprasi. Lineage (NCBI taxonomy): Eukaryota > Metazoa > Chordata > Mammalia > Rodentia > Muridae > Pachyuromys > Pachyuromys duprasi. Next base: position 27,944,901 of record CM053749.1, read on the forward strand.
AGGGGATATCCATACATGGTCCTTGGTTAGAGAATCAGTCTCATAAAAGACCCCTGTGACCTGATGTATTTGGTCCTTGTGAAGCTTGTCCTCTCCAGGTCTTACTATCTTCCCCTTCTTTCATATGATTCCCTGCACTCTGTCAAAAGGTTGGTTATGAGTCTCAGCATCTGCTTTGATGCACTGCTGGGTAGAGTCTTTCAGAGGCCCTCTGCTGTAGACTCCTGTCCTTTTACTTGTTTTCTCCTACTTTCAATGTCCATCCAATTTGTCTTTCTAAGTGAGGATTGATCATCTTACCCCAGGTCCTCTTTCTTGTTTATCTTCTTTAGGTGTACAGATTTTAGTATGTTCATCCTATCTTACAGGTCTAGTGCCCACTTATAAGTGAGTATATACCATCTTTTCTGATTTTATCTATTTGGTATTCTGTGTGCTTCTTGCATCTGTATGGGTGCGTCTTTTCTTAGTTTGTTTAGGGAAAATTTTATTCTATGGCCTTGTGGAAGATCTTGTCTGTGTCATTTGTTTGGGAATTTTCTTTCTTTTCTAGTCCTATAATTTGAAGCTTTGGCCCTTTCACCTTATCTTACTTTTCAGTTTTTTCCCTTTTTTTTTTTACTTTTAATATTTTTTGCTTATTTCATCTAGATCTTCTACTTTATTTTCTTGTCCAGATAGTTTCTCTGTAAGGCTTTTCTTTGAGAGTTTTCAATAACATTGAGTTATTAGAATTTACAATTTCTTTCTTTATATCAGCTTGCAGTCTTTTCAGGTGATTTTAGTCTTTTTGTTAGATTATATTTAAAAACACTGGATTGTCATCATCAGTTCCATAAACCATATGTTGGAAAATGTTTTTATATGTTATTTTAGAATTTCATACAATATATTTTGATCATATGTTTTTTCTTTCCCTCAATGATTCCCAGATCCGTCCTACTCATCCAGTTTTACATTCTTTATCTCTTAAAAACCACCCCAACATGCATACACACACATACACACAGACACACACACATCACACACACACACACATGCTCCAACCAACCAACCAATGACCAAAAACCCAAACAAACAAACACCCACATGGACTTTGATTTATGTTGACTATCTAGAATGAGAACTTTCCTGAAGTGTGGTTCATATACCAAAACCCACTTCATTGAAGATAACTAATTTTCAACCATCAGCTGTGAATTGTTTCTTGGCTAGACGTGGACTTTGTGCCATTTCCCTTCATGTTAAGACTTTTGTCTGGCTTGAACTTGTCTTGGTCTTGTGCATGCTTTCAAAGTTTCTGTGAGTTTAGGAGTGCCTATTGTGTTTGGAAAGAACAGTTTTCTTGTAGCTATACATCATCTCTGGTTCTTCAAATCTTTCTCAGTCCACTTCAGCATATATCTCTGAGTTTTGAGGGGAGTGCTTTGATAAAGACATCCATTTAGGGCTGAGCACTCCAAATCTCTCCTTCTCTGCAAACTGTCCCATTGTCAGTCTCTGTGTTAATTATCACATCCTGAAAGAAGTATGTTATTGATAAGGGGTGCACTGGCTTATGGGTATAGCAAGATGTCATTAGGACTTGTTTTATTTTTGTGTTCATTTCTCAGAATAAAAGTAGTAGGTTTTCTCCCATAATGTAGTTAGTCTCGGGATCTTAGCCTCAATAAAGGTGTCTGGCATGGATTCCAATATGATCAAAATATATGGAATACAAAATATATGGTGTGTCTTAAGTAAAAAAGGGATTAGTTACTTCCATAACATTTGTGCCAATATTGTATCCATGGACATGTACCATCAGGCAGATCATTATTGTAGTTTGCAGCATTTTTAACTCAGTGAGATTGCTGAGTAAATTTATTTCTTGGTAGCATGCATAGCATTTTCCAGAACTATGAGTGCTAACCATTAAAAATAAATCTTTCAGCTGAGTACCAGCTATATTTCTGCATGTTCTATGCCATAAGTATGTATTGTCTTTAGAAATAGGGTTAATTTCTAATGAGAAATGTAAGAGGTAGTGTACCAATGGTCAATACCCTCATATAGTATATATTTATTTTAATTCTTATTTAATATTATTTTGAAATTTTTAATCATTATAGTTTACTCATGCATTTATTTAAAAATTAAATTTGATTTTTTATGTGTGAAGTTGTTTTGTCTGCCTGTGCCTGTGCACCATGTGACTGCCTGGTACTTGAGGAGGCCAGAAGAGAGTGTTAGATCCCTGGAACTGGAATTACAGATAGTTGTGAGCCATTGTATGGATGCTGAGAATTGAGCCAGAGCCTTTTGAATGATTAGGCAGTGCTATAAACCACTGAACCATCTCTCCAGCACCCCCCCCCTTGGTTAATCTTTGATGACATTTAAAAATATTTTTAAAAATCTTAGTTATAGTTTATTATCTTTGTATCCCAGCTGTATCCTGCTTCCTCATTCTCTCCCAATCCCACCCTCCCTCCTTCATCTCCTCCCTGCCCCTTTCCAAGTCCACTAATAGAGGAGGACCTCCTCCCCTTTCATCTGACCCTGGTTTATCAGGTCTCTTCAGGACTGGCTGCAAAGTCTTCCTCTGCATCATAGCAGGGCTGCTTTTCCCTCGGGGGGCGGGGAGGTCAAAGAGCCCACAATTGAGTTCATGTCAGAAAAAGTCCCTGTTCCCCTTACTAGGGTACCCACTATTTATATTAATTATAGTTTATTCACTTTGTGTCCCAGCAGTAGCCCCCTCTCTCATTTCCTCCAAATCCTACCCTCCCTCACTCAGCTCCTCCCATGCACCTCTCCAAGTCCACTGATAGGGGAGGTCCCCCTCTCCTTCCATCTGACCCTAGCTTATCAGGTCTCATCAAGACTGGCTGGATTATCTTCCTGTGTGGCCTGGTAAGGCTGCTTCCCCATTAGGGTGAGGTGATCAAAGAGCCAGATACTGAGTTCATGTCAGAGACAGTTCCTGTTCCCCTTACTAGGGAACCCACTTGGACACTGAGCTGCCATGGGCTACATCTGTGCAGCAGTTCTAGGTTATTTCCATGCATGGTCCTTGTTTGGAGTATCAGTCTCAGAAAAGACCCCTGGGCTCAGATTTCTTGGTTTTGTAGCTCTCCTTGTAGAGCTCCTGTCCACTCCAGGTCTTTCTATCTCCCCCTTCTTTCATAAGATTCCCTGCACTCCGCCAAAAGTTTGGCTATGAGCTTCAGCATCTGCTTTGATACACTACTGGGTAGAGTCTTTCAGAGCCCCTCTGTGGTAGGCTCCTGTCCTGGTTCCTGTTTTCTCCCTCTTCTGATGTCCATTTCATTTGCCTTTCTGAGTAAGGATTGATCATCTTACCCTGGGGCCTCCTTCTTGCTTAGCTTCCTTAGGTGTATAGATTTTAGTATGTTTATCCTATATATGTTTAATATCCACTTATAAATGAGTATATACCATCTGTGTCTTTCTGCTTCTGGGATACCTCACTCAGGATGATCTTTTCTAGATTCCACCATTTGCCTGCAAATTTCATGATTTCTTTGTTTTTAATTGCTGAGTAGTATTCCATTGTAAATGTACCACAATTTCTGTATCCATTCCTCAGTTGAGGGACATCTGTGTTGCTTCTGGGTTATTATGAATAAAGCTGCTATGAACATTGTTGAGCAAATGTCCTTGTTATGTACTTGAGCATATTTTGGATATATGCCTAGCAGTGGTATAGCTGGGTCTTGAGGAAGCATTATTCATAATTTTCTGAGAAAGCACCAGATTGATTTCCAAAATAGTTACACAGGTTTACATTCCCATCAGCAATGTCGGAGGGTTCCTCTATTTCCACATCATCTTGGGCATGTATTGGCACTTGAGTTTTTGATCTCAGCTACTCTTAAAAAACATATCACATATATTTGATCAAAAAAAGAGTTCTACAATGTAAAACAATATTTTTTCTCTGGTTATTGAAAATATCTACAACGTAAGTGTACATGTAAACTACTGTCTTTATGGTACTGACGTTGGTTAAAAATCTAGAAACTTAAAGTGCTTCAGTACATGATGGTAATCCCAGAGCTCAGGAGGCTGAGGCATGAGGGTAAAAAACTGAGTTAGTAGCATTATAACCTTTCTTAAAAAAAAAAAAAGATTAGAGGGGTTGGGAGTTGTCTTAGTGGATAAAGTGTTTGTGTAAACATTCATGTTGCACATATGTATGTATGTACACATACTATGATTTGTCTTTTCATATGGGCTTTGAAAAATAAGAGTTAGATATCTGCTGGGCCTATGGTGTATACCTTTAATGCCAGCTCTTGGGAGTCAGAAGCAGATGGATTTCTGTGAGTTCAGGGCCATCCTAGTCTTCATAGTGAGTTCCAAGACAGCCAGGACTATGTAGAGAGACCCTGTCGAAGAAGACAAAGAAGAAAAGGAAGAAGAAAAAGAAAGAAAAAGAATTAGCCATTTGCAAAAGTCATAGAAAATCTACAACTGACCAATAAAATGATACTTACTTTAGCAACAATAGGAACAAATCTTCAACAAACACACGATTAAGGAACATAAAGCCATTAACACATAAATAGGAAGTTAGAAGTATAGTGTATTAAAATTTACTTTTGTCTTGAAAGTGAGCAATAAAGCAGAGGTGTAAACTCTGCTGGCAGATTAAAATGGTGCTGTGAATGAATTAGTAAAGAACTTCAGGAGAAGTGAGGAGATTTGAAACAAAATATCTACATTTTCTATTGTTTTGTTTAATACCTACCTCTGCATGCATGTGGATTTGTGTATGTGCATGTGTTAATGTGTGCATCACCATGTATCTTAGTGCATTGTAAGGAGGGGTATTTATCTCCTGTGTTGTTATAGAATCCCATAGTAGGATGAGTTAAGAGTGAGCTTCGTCCTTTTTGAATTTCCTTGAATTCTGTGATCATCATAGAACAATGTCAGTTTAGGTAGATGGAGTGCAAGCTTGATATTCTCTCTCTCAGGTGATCCTGACCTTGTATTTTCCCAGTTGATTTGAATTAGATACTGGAGTCTTCAATCATTTAGTCACGATTCTTAGTCATGGACTGTGTCACAGACAAACAGTCAGCCTCAGAGGATGGCCAAGTTCAAGTTCAGTTCATTAGTATCAACCTATGACACAGATTTTGCTACTGTTTCCATAGTTTTGTAAGGAAAATTCAGGACTTTAACTTTTCAAGTATTGACCATGTAAAAATCAGAAAGGCTTGGGCTCATCTGACTGAATATGTATCCACACATATGTAATAATATATGTTTTGTCCACTTTTTTATTATTGATTAGAGAATGGGTGTGATACTGAAATAATACAAGACTATGAATTGGAAAATAAGGGTTTCCCCTGGACACAGGCTTCCACTAATTTCTCCTAAAGGCTGCCACTAAAAAGTATCATGTTCTAATATTATTGTTTCTTCAATTTTCTGTTTACATCACTTATATATTGGTTTTTATATATTATATCCTTTTAGTTAGCACAGATATATCTGGCTTATATTCACCTAAATGCAGTTTTTAATACAACACATAAAGAACCACCAATTTCTCATGCTGTATTTCACTGCATTGTGTTTTTTGATATGGTTGTACACATATTTAGTTATTAACAAGAGTGTATTTATTTAGTTGTAGCTTTCTACTACTTCATTTTCAGCTGACAAGTGAAAAATTTCCATGTTAATGGTGCATACAAAGTGCTTATAAACATATATTATGCTTTGAACTAATCAACCTAATTAATGTATCAATGATCTCATATACTTATCTATAGGTTTCAGAAGTCACAATCCAGTCCCTTAACAATTTTCTAATAAATGTACATATTTTATTCAGCTCATTTCCTATATAGGAATCCTCAATTATTTTCAGTTAAAATCATTTTTGCTATTAAAAATAGTATTGTGATGATCATTCCCAGAAATGTAAGATTATAATTACTAATCATTAGAGACACCCCCACTGTGGACTGCGATTTCTAAGCATCCAAATTTTCACAGCTATTGTCTTTTCATGATGTTACATCAACTTAGTCTCCCCCAATTAATGTTTCAAAGTGCCTGGTTTCATAATATATGTTATCAAACTTAATCTTTGTGGTCAAAATCATTTGTCTTCGATAAACTGGAAGCAAGCAATCTCTCTTCCTGTTTTCATTCTTCAGCTATCTCTAATATTCTGAGTCTTAACACAGAGTAAGGCACTGAAGCTTTCTCCATATTAGAGTTAGCCATAGTTTCCAAATGTTGACTGTGCAGTCCCTTGTTGTAAGGGGGAAAAAAAAAGAGGTGCTTCTCTGAGCCTGCTTTCAATTTCCATGCTTCAATCCCTCTTTGCTTTAACTCTGCCCACATGCTGGTATGTGGCAGTGTTAATTGGGTCCTCTGCTTTTGGAATCTCATGTAGAATGTTCATCCAACTCATTTACCACAAAATTAAAAAAAAATGAAGAGAGTGAACACAGCCATTAGTGTTGTTGTGAATAATTTGAGTTAAATGTAAATGTAGAAAGAAAACAGGAAAACTACTATTAAGTACACCTTGCCCTCCACAATAGAATGCAATACATTTTTACAAGGTTAATTATTCCCACCATCTATCTATCTATCTGTTTAAGAGCTGTGCAATTGAAATATGAATATGTCAGGTATTTAAATACTAACTTGCTTAAAATTGTACTTTATTAAAATAGCATTATGCATATTTTAAAGTTAAAATTCTGTGCTCTGTGGATATAGAGGTAAAACTCCCATTTCTTGTCCACTGAATGTGAGGAAAATTGGATTTGTCAGGAAGCTGATTGATACCTCGAAGGGTTTTGTTTTCAGTGACTGGCACTGCCGAGTTACAACCATCTATCATCTAACAGGTAATTAGTCAGATTTCTCATCATGAGCCTTCAATCCTGCTGTTTTATTATTGAAATACCACAAGCCAGTAGGCAATTTGAATGCAGATAAAGTTCTCTGTCATGGTCTTAGGGACAAAGACAACATTTTGCAATTTAGGAATACTGAGTTTGAATAAAATTCACTGAAACGTAAGTTTGGGTCTTATATGAAAATAAATATGAAAGATTTAATTTGAGACATCATTTTTTTCTTCACAGGGAAAGCTGAGAAACTGGCTGTTGATAAAAGCAACCTAGTGTTCTAACATGCACTTGCCTTACTATAACATTTTATAGGTAAAATGTTAAGGAATAAACACAGACCTCATAAATAAAGTTAGACAGAGTAAATGAACTTGGCAGTCTTGAATAGCATTTATCCATTTTCTAAGGTATTTCAAGATGATGGCAAATGTAATTTGTAATATACAACAGCTGATAATATAAAAAACTTTACACTTCAGAGAATTGTTTGATAATAAGTTCAGATATTAAAATAATTGAAGACTATAACAATAACTGTGTTCATTCTGTCACATTCTTCAGGCTTCTAATGCTGACTTCTGGTACTTTGAGATTCTCCCAGAGTCCATCTGATGTTAAGCAAATCGTCTGAATTAGTCCTATTCCAACAAGAATTGTAACTTCACATCTGGGCACAGGCCTGTAATCCCAGCACTTGGGGAGGGAGAGCCAGGCAGATCTCTGTGAGTTTGAGGCCACCCTGTTCTATGAAGCGAGCCCAGGACAGCCAAAGCTACACAGAGAAACCCTCTCTCTTTCTCAAAAAAAGGGGGGGGGGAAACCATTCCATCCAGTATTATTTTCTTCGCTTAATTAAAAATCATTTGCTATCTTTCAGAAAAGTGGATCTCAGTTAACCAGTTATCCAGAGTAATTATCCATTGATGATGCACATGTAATTGAATATATTTACATGTTTCATCACATTTGAGTTAAGTAATAACTTTGCTTATTTCATTAAATGCTACATATACAACACATATGCAGTAAAATAAATTTGGTCAATTACTTTTTAACCCCTTTGAGACAGAAGTTCACTCTGTAGCCAGGCTAGTATGAAAATCAAGTGTAGCTCAGGCTGGCCTCAATGTCATGACAATATTCCTTGCCATGTGTGTCTTTCTGCTTCTGGTATACTTCACTCAGGATGAACCTTTCTAGTTCCATCCATTTGTCTGCAAATTTCATGATTTCCTGTTTTTAATTGCTGATAGTATTCCATTGTGTGAATGTACCACAATTTCTGTATCCATTCTTCAGCTGAGGGACATCTGGGTTGTTTCCAGGTTCTGGCTGTTACGAATAAAGATGCTATGAACATGGTTGAGCAAATGTCCTTGTTGTATTCTTGAGCCTCTTTTGGGTATATGTGCAGGAGTGGTATAGCTGGATTTTGAGGAAGCACTATTCCTAATTGTCTGAGAAAGCCCCAGATTGATTTCCAAAGTGATTAAACAAAGTTACATTCCCACCAGCAATGGAGGAGGGTTCCCCTTTCTCTACAACCTCTCCCTTGGGTTTTTGATCTTAGCCATTCCAAAATATTTTGTGTTTATTGATATATTTCAGTAAACATACTATAAAATATACCATCAATTCTAAGTTGATCTAAGAAATTTTATAGGATTTTCACTAGAGTATTTTATAGTATTGGCACTATAGTATTTATATTGTAAATTTCTTATATCAATTTAAAATTGATGATATATTTTTATAGTATGTTTATTGAAATATAAGAACACAAAATATTTATATTTATTTATGTAGCACAAACATTGGCTCTATCACTGATATCTGCTAATTTCATACACAAGGAAATACTTATAAGCTATGATAGTTTATGATATTTTGAAGAATCTTTCACTACTTAAAATCATAGGAGAATAAGACACATAGCCACACTTTGGGCAGAGTGCAGGGAATATTATGGAAGAAAGGGGAGATAGAAAGACCTTGAGGGGACAGGAGCTTCACAAGGAGGAAGATCAACATAGCCAAAACACCTGGGCCTAATGGGGCCTGCAGAGACCAATACTCCAACCAAGGACCATGACTGGAGAGGACCTAAAACTCCTGCTCAGATGTAGCCCACAGTCTCAATCTATAAGTCTGCTCCCTAGTAAGGGGATCAGGGGCTGTCTCTGACAATGAACCCACTGGCTGGCTCTTTGATAGCCTCTCCTTGGTGGGTGCAGCCTTGCCAGGCCACAGAGGAAGATGATGCAGCCAGCCCTGATGAGACCCGATAAGCTAGAGTCAGATAGAAGGAGGAGGTCCTCCATATCAGTGGACTGGGGGAGGGGCATAGGGGAGAAGAAGGAGGGTGGGTGGGATTGGGAGGAAATGAGGGGAGGGGCTACAGTCAGAACAAAGTGAGTAAACTGTAATAAATAAATAAAGACAAAATAAAAAAATCAGGTACTGTGATGTGGAGAACAAAGATTTAAGAGGAAAGATTAGATGAGCAATGTTATTAAATAAGTAGAATATTTCTTGAGCTGTAGTTCAAAGTAGAATATAAATGAGTTTTAAGGCTTAGATGAAAAAATGACAAGCCATGTAGTGGTGGAGAGTGCCTTTGATCCCAGCACTTGGGGGCAGAGGTAGGTGGATCTGTATGAGTTTGGGGCCAGCCTGGTCCTCAGAGTGAATTCCAAAACAAGAAGAGCTACAAAGAGAAATCCCGTCTCAAAAAACCAAAATAACAAACAGACAGAAAAACCCCACAAATCTGTAGTATACTTCTCAGCCTTCATCAGAGGAGAGTTTTTGTTTTGTTTTGTTTTCCCAGTAGATGACGATTAATACAGAGACAGAAGAGGAGTCAGAGTGCAGAGAATAAGTGACTGTAGAGTGCTTGGTCCAAAACAGAGCATCTACATTACCTCCCATCAATTTCATTCCCAGGAAACATCAGGGAAGAGGTGATGAAAAGGATGTAGGAGCTAGAGGTTTTGGAGGAGAACAGCAAAACTGTGTTCGGGTCATGATGTAGATGAGGATCTCACTGCAACTGTGGTAACATGCACAGGACCTGCATGAAATTGGGCGCTTCAACACTTAATCACAGAAGGGGAAAGGATTCACAATAACCTACCTACTGCTCAGGAAATATTGACAGTTGTTGGTGGCTGAGAGAAGGGGTGTCACTTTCTTCAGTGCTGTAGTCACTGGTGAGTTGTTCAAACTCCAGTAAAAAGCCTCCTATCCTTGCCCATGCAAGCAACTCTCTCTCCCTTCCTCTCTTTCTTTCTATCTCTCTCTCAATTTTGGGAAGAAAATGGGTTTCAGGAGAAGAGGAGAATGAGACAGAATAATAAAGGCTAGAAAAAAGCCCTAAAATTCATTAAATATATGTATGAAAGTGTCAAAGAATGAAAAAGAAGTGAGATGTCACATCTCTCTTGTCATACAAGAGGAAACGATACTCGTCCCTTGAATTTATTCAGAGGCAATTGTACAATCTTCAGTAAATACAAGCTGAAACTTTAAGTCAGTTTCTAAACTTTCAAAACCTTCTCCTCTCATAAACCGGCTTGAACCACAGTCCCTAAACTCATTGAGATTTGCTTCTGATTGTAAGAGAATGGAAATTATTTATGTTTATGGTGGCTGCTTGACTACACTGAGGCATGGTAACATTGAATTAAGAATTACTTGTGTGATGGGACGTAGAAATGATCATTCTGAGTGAGGTATGCTCAGTGCAGAAAGACACACATGGTATATACTCACTTATATAGACCTATAAGATAGGATAAACATACTGAAATCTATACACCTAAAGAAGATAAACAAGAAAGAGGACCTGGGGTAAGATGATCAATCCTCACTTAGAAAGACAAATGGGATGCACATTGGATGCAGGAGAAAACAAGTAAAAGGACAGGTACCTACCACAGAGAGCCTCTGAATGACTCTACCTAGCAGTGTATCAAAGCAGCTATTAAGACTCACAACCAAACCTTCGGCAGACTGCAGGGAATCATATGAAAGAAGAGGGAGTTTAAAAAGTGAAAAAAAGTGAAAAGTGAAAAACTGAGCACAGTATACAGTTTGCTTACTCAGTCCCTTGTGAGAAATACTATCATTCTCACATTGTGGATGGGATACTGAGGTTGAGGGGTGTGTCTCCTCCAGTTTCAAAGCTAGGAAGGAACTAGCATTTAAGTCTAATACTTTCGCTTTGATATTGGTCTTAAGCACTCATCTCCCTTCTTCCAGCATCGAGGCAATATGGCTTTTAATTGTATTTCATTGTTCATGGTTTGGGAAAGACCATGCCCATAACAATTTAAATTTAGAAAAATTGATGAGCAGCATACAGAAGCATCACAGTTTGTATACACTGATTCTTCTCCCTGTAGATACTTCCTGCTGGTCTTATAGGCCAACTTTAGATAGCACTGTTGTTTCTCTTCACACATTCCTCTCAGCTCAGAGGTGCAGTGACCCACAGAAAATCACAACTGTTAGGTGGCAGGATTGGAATTCTTCACTTTAAGAAACATGAATTTATTTTATAAGAAGCTCAACTATATATTTTTAAAGTATTTGGAAGGCATTTGGTACACTAGAAAACAGAATATTTTAGATCCAGAAAGAGCTATGTTAAAAATCCAAATTTGATCAGTTACTATGAAGACACATGGAGTGTCTTGACCACTGATCACCACGGTTCTCAACTCTGTAACGTGGGAACAGTTCAGAATCCTTGTCCCAGCTACCTCATGTCCCTGGTGGGTTCAGCAACTGGGCAACATACTTCCTTCTATAAGCCTGTTTCTACTCTTTTGAAAGCAGTGTGAACTTTTTTGAGGTATAACATTTAAGGGACAGGTGTATACTCCATTAATTTGGCTTAAAGGAGATATTCTGTAACCAGCACATTCCTTATTCTTATGAAGGCATTTTATGGTACTTATGAGTGATTAAGAATATTAGTTGGCCACACTAAAATTTTTAACAAAACTTGTGAGTATCGTGGATAATATTTAAGGATATAATTTTGCCATATTTAGCACTGGATACTTTCTCAAGTATTCCTTAGGAATATATTCATTAAAGTGTATTTTATGGATCAATAAAGTTAGAGCATTTCAGGGGTTGAATAAGAATTCAGATTCCACATTTTACTTGAAAATTAGTGAGCTACAGTCTCTGGGAGAGAGGTCCAGCAATAAATGTTACCCATGCAAACAGGTGGTAATATTGATTGATTAAGTTCTCTTGGCCTACATTCTACCAAGATCTAAGGATATTTTAAAATTCTAGATTCTAGCTATTACGAATAGAGCTGCTACAAACATGGTTGAACAAATGTCCTTGTTGTGTACTTGATCATCTTTTGGATATATGCCTAGGAGTAGTGGTACAGGTAGATCTTGAGGAAGCACTATTCCTAATTGTCTGAGAAAGTGCCAGATTGATTTCAAAAGTCTTTGTACAAGTTTACATTCCCACCAGCAATGGTGAAGGGTTCCCCTTTCTCCACAACCTCTCCAGCATGTGTTGTCACTTGAGTTTTTGATCTTAGCCATTCTGATGGGTGTAAGGTGAAATCTGAGGGTTGTTCTGATTTGCGTCTCTCTGATGGCTAAGGACATTGAACATCTCTTTAAGTGTTTCTCTGCCATTGTATATTCCTCTACAGAGAATTCTCTGTTTAGCTATGTAGCCCATTTTTTAAATTGGATTGCTTGATTTATTGCTTTTCAAATTCTTTAGCTCTTTATACATTCTGGATATCAGTTCTCTGTCAGATATAGGGTTGATGAAGATCCTTTCCCAGTCTGTAGGCTGCTGTTTTGTTAATTTTTTTTTTTTTTTGGAATACACTAAGGCTGCTTTTAATGGCAGCACAATAGATAGTACAAGGTTTTACTAGCTTGAGCTCATACAAAGATCTCCATTGACTTAAGAAAACAGCCTCAAAATAGAAAGATACCCAGACCCAGACCATAGGTTGTGAAAAACACACAACCCAGGATGGAGATGGCTTCTTGCATTTTGTAGGGTGGAGCTGACAACTGTTGACTGGCACCCCAGCATTGTGGTCAGAGCCTGTGAAGACCATTTTGTCTTCAGGTGGTCTTGCCTGTGCGTTTTGTTCTTATGACAGTGTCCTTTGCTTTAAAGAAGCTTTTCAGCTTCATGAGGTCCCATTTACTGATTGTTGCTCTTAGAGCCTGTGCTGTTGGTGTTCTATTCAGGAAGTTGTCTCCTGTGCCAATGAGTTCTAGGCTTTTCCCCACTTTTTCTTCTAACCGATTTAGTATGTCTGGTTTTATGTTGAGGTCTTTGATCCAGTTTTGTGCAGAGTGATAAATATGGATCTATTTTCATTTTTCTGCATGTAGATATACAGTTGGACCATCACCATTTGTTGAAGATGCTGTCTTTTTTCCATTGAATGGTTTTGGCTTCTTTGTCAAAAATCAAGTATTCATAGGTGCAACCCAGATGTCCATCAACGGACTAATGGATACAGAAACTGGTACTTTTACAAAATGGAATACTACTCAGAAATTAAAAATAAGGAAATCATGAAAACTGCAGGCAAATGGTGGGATCTAGAAAAGATCATCACGAGTGAGCTATCCCAGGAGCAGAAAGACACATAGGGTACATACTCACTTATAAGTGGGTACTAGACCTATAAGATAGGATTAAAATACTAAAATCTGTACACTTCAAGAAGATAAACAAAAAGAAGGACCCGGGGTAAGAAGATCAGTCCTTACTTAGAAAGACAAACTGGATGGACATTGAAAGTAGGAGAAAACAAGTAACAGGACAGGAGTCTACCACAGAAGGCCTCTGAAAGACTACCTAGCAGTGTATCAAAGCAGATGCAGAGACTCATAACCAAACCTTCAGTAGAGTGCAGGGATATGAAAGAAGGGGGAGTTAGTATAACCTGGAGAGGGCAGGAGTTTCACAAGGACCAAATATATCAGGACACAGGTGTCTTTTATGAGACTGATTCTCCAACCAAGGACCATGTATGAATATAACCTAGAACCTCTGCCAGGATGTAACACCATGGTAGCTCAGTATCCAAGTGGGTACCGTAGTAAGGAGAACAGGGACTGTTTCTGACATGAACTCAATGCCTGGCTCTTTGACCTCCTCCCTCTCCCCCCAACCCCTGGTTGGAGGAGCAGCCTTGCTAGGCCACAGAGGAGGACATTGCAGCCAGTCCTGAAGATACCTGACAAGCTCGGGTCAGATGGAAGGGGAGGAGGACCTTCCCTGTCAGTGGTCTTGGAAAGGGGCAGGGAGGGGATGAGGGAGGGAGGGTGGGATTGGGAGGAATGAGGGCAGAGGCTACAGCTGGGATACGCAGTAAATAACCTGTGATTAATATTAAAAAATAAAAATTATAAAAAATAAAAAATTCTAGATTCTAGAAATTTATGGTACATTATAAATGGTCATTATTTGAACGTATAAATAATAAGTCCACATGACAAAAGCCAAAACACAAATATATAAAGCATGTTCTAGAGAGGTTTAGCTGAGAAAATGATCATAGAAATCCCAGTGGATTGATTACTTCTGGGGCATGACAGTTGATTTCCTTCCTTCCTTCCTTTCTTTTCTTTCTTTCTTTTTCTCTTTTTCCTTTCTTCTTTCCCTAGTTTTTTAAAATTTTTTATTTACTTAACTAATTTATTATTATTTTAAGTGTTTTGGCTATATGTATGTCTGTTTGAGGGCATTGGTTCTTCTGGGACTGGAGTTAGAGACAGTTATGAGCTGACATGTGGGTGCTGGAAACTAAGCTTCTCTTCTTGTCCCATTTGCTGGGAATGCTCGTATCCTGTCTTTCACATACATATGTCCAACATGCATCATGCAACCTCTTCTCACATTTGCTCTCAACACAGCCACATCTGGTTTGGTACAATAGCTTCAGTGATTACTAATTTAGGTCCGTTTAATCTGTTCTCCACGGAACATCAGCATGAGAAATTCCATTAAGCACAAAGTATATCATGTCATTTCTCTGATAAAAAAAAAAAAACAGCAACGTGATAGACATTGAAAGAGAACAGGACAGGAGCCACTGAAGAGGGCCTCGGAAACACTCTACCCAGAAGGTATCAAAGCAGATGCTGAGACTCAGAGCCAAACTTTGGGCAAGTGCAGGGAATCTTATGAAAGAAGGAGGAGATAGAAAGACCTGGAGGGGACAGGAATTCCACAAGGAGAACAACAGAAACAAAAAATCTTGACACAGGGGTCTTTTCTGAGACTGATACTCCAACCAAGTACCATGCATGGATATAACCTAGAAGCCCTGCACAGATGTAGCCCATGGCAGCTAAGTATCCAAGTTGGTTCCCTAGTAATGGGAACAGGGACTGCCTCTGACATGAAGTTACTGGCTGGTTCTTTGATCCCTTCCCCCTGAGGGAGAACAAGCCTTTTGAGGCCACAAAGGAAGACAATGTAGCCAGTCCTGATGAAATTTGATAGGCTAGGGTCAGATGGAAAGGGAGGAGGACCTCCCCTATCAGTGGACTGGGGGAAGAGCCTGGGTGGAGAAGAGGGAGGAAGGGCGGGATTTGGAAGGGACTAGGGAAGGGGCTACAGCTGGGATACAAAGTGAATAAATTGTAATAAAAATAAATAAATAAATAAATAAATAAATAAATAAATAAATAAATGAATTAATAAAATGTAAAAGCAACAAAAAGAAAACATAGTCCTATAAATAAATGAAAACATCTACTTGAAAACAATAAACAAAACAGCAATGGTTCCACATTCATCAAAATCAAAGGCAGCTGCAAGCCCTACATATAAGGTCACTCTACTCTGACCTGTTTCCGAGGTATCATTCTTACTCACCTGGCTTGAGATCTATGTCTCCCTTGTTATTCTAAAATCACCATCCAAAGGGTCTTTTCATTTTTAGAACTCGTATTAAATGATATTTCCTCAAATACCATGTGATTTTTCTACCTCAAACTTGAGCTTCTGAATCTGTGTTTTATTTTCCTCAGAAGGTCTGCTGTCATCAATTTGCACTCTCTCCTTGATGAAATTCCACCCATCTTTCAAAATCCAAAAACAGAAGAGTGATATCTAATGACTGGAAACGGCTAGGAAGAAAGACCACAGAAGAAAGCAGAGTAATGTGAGCAAAAGTACAGTTTGACAGAGGTCTAGGCCCTGATATGTGACAATGAAGTAGGATGGCTGTAGTTTATATTATTATAAACTATTGTAAACTATTATACATTCAATATAGAGCTATTATACATTCTATACTGAACTAAAAGAGGGGCATGCAAAGACACAAAACATAGAATAGCCAGAGCTACATAGTGAGATCCTGCCACGAAAAACCAAACCAACCAACCAAACAAATGAAATAAGATATGAAACAAAGATTGTCAGAGAGAGGCATTAGCTTGTGTTAGGTATTGTGATATTGCTTTCTTCTTGTCCCTTAATTTATATTGAGATAGTTTACTAAACTATAAAGAATTTCAAAATGTAATTTTTGGATTTCAGTTTAATATGCTATATATACTAATATTTTAAGCATATTTTGAAGGGAAATGCTAATTCAATCAAAGGACATTGTACTGCTTCAAAACCTTGCCATGCAGATATCCTTGATTATTAATTCATTGACCCATAAATAAATTATAGGGTATATTAATTTTGACTTTGCATTCAGTTTCATCTTAAGGCCACATTCTGCCCTTTTGCATACCAGTTGGTGTTCTCAGCAAAGGTTTTCAGGTGTTCCCATAATCCACTGTAGCAACCCACATACTGGACCTGAACTGCACTGCTCATGAGAACATATAGCAAGATGCTGTTTTTCAAAACACCATTAACACCCGAAATGATAAGGATGTGAATGAAGGATGAAGGAAAGGCAATGGCCAAGAAGGCATGTTAAGAGTGTTTGGATAAAATTTCAGAATGTGGTACACAGAGTTGTCGGATCAACTGTTCATCTGATCCCTATCACTGGACAGAGTTTGAGTAAAATATCTTCAAAGCACAGTTTCTGTGAGATTTGATATCTTCTATATATGGTTACAAATACTTGACATTGTTTCTTGATGATGATGATGATGATTATTTGATATTGATATTATAAGTTATGCTACTGAGGGTAAATAAGGTCAGATCTTTGCTGTTAAGGCATGCACTGCCTAAGCCTAAAGGAGAGAAACCATAAATCTAGCTATATGTTATGGATGTAGTAAAAACAAACCCAACATTTTAATAGATGGGAAGCCTCACATGGTAACAGTGACTAAGTCTTTGGGTAGAAAGATTAGTGGGAAGAAATTGCAAGGAAATGACACTTAGAATATCAAAGCTCTAAGCTAGGGGTGATAGGCTGGAGATATGTAGGGAAGATGGTTGAAGGGAAGGTGAATTGAAGAATTTTGGTTAGACTGTGGGATTAATGTGCATGATTATTGTAATGATAGTGTTAAGGGTGGGTATGGGGCTGGACTTAGTCTATGAAAGAAAGATGTTTTGGAGGTTTATTCCCTGAAACATGAAGAACAGGTGACTATAGAATTTGAGAAAGGAAGAAAGGAGGATGGAGAAGGAAAGATTGAGGTGTTCTATCAGTTTCTCAGTGTAGAAGGGCAACTGGGCTTGAGAGGGTTGTGAGAAGTGGTTATGGATTCAGGTTTGTGTCTGTAGAGTTTGGGTTTTCAACAGAGCTTTACAGTGGCAATGCCTTGTACGGAGCTCAGAGATAGGCCTGGAGCTTAAAAGACTGGATTTCGAAATTAGTCAACCCGAGAGTCATCAGCATGTCATCAGTGTGATGGCTCTTGTCGATGTTCCTTATTTCCCCAGAGAGTAGCTTTTCAAAAACGTAATTAAATAAGCTTCCTTTTTGTGGCTCAGTTATTCAAGATCTCTCTCTCTCTCTCTCTCTCTCTCTCTCTCTCTCTCTCTCTCTCTCTCTCTCTCTCTCTCTCTCTCACACACACACACACACACAAATGTAGTTTTCCGTAAGTAACAAAGAATGTGATAGTATTACATTACAGGGGAAAGCATGTTGAGCCATAGCATGTAAGGTGCAGTGCTGAACACTGCTAAGGCACCAGTCCTACTCAGTTGTTAGTACTGTGGTCATCACTGTTCTTATTTGTTTAATAGCCAAGATACTTGAGACGAGATCCTTGGGACTGTCAACTTAACCGTTACTCCAAGTTGCATACACGTAAGAGGGTTGTGAGAAACAAGCAAACTTCAGAGGGAAAGTCTTTTCAGTCTTCCTGTTTTTGAAGTGACAAGAGAGCTACATGCGATGTGCATGTTCAGCAAGTACTCTACCAGAGATCTATGCCTCAAATCCCTTGTTTGTTTGAGATATAGTTTTGTTATGCAGCTTAGACTTGCCTTGAACCGGTGTTTTTCTGCTTTTGCCTCCTGAGTACTGGACTTAGAGGTTGGAAATTTTTTCCCTTTGTGAGAAAGAACTCAGTATACTTATAAATTTATGTAAATGAAGAGAGAGATGAAAGACAGATGAGAGCAGTTTTGAAGCTAGAATTTAGGATGCGTGGTTCTAAGTCCCATACCAGGAGTCCTCAGGCATGCATGCTTTGGGTTTTAAGGTCATGGTAAAGATTTAGAAATAGCTTCGATAGGTAATGAGAAAAGGGAATTTACTGAGTCTTTTTCCCCCTCACTAGTCTTTAAGATCCTACTGATTTTATAAGAACTCGGATAATTTTTCTCCATTAATACTTTAGATCAGTGCTACAATATGAGATCCATATTTATGTCAAATCTCATAGTTCAGTATCTAAGTCTCTGAAGAGCCAACTATATCTTTAAAATGTTTGCATTAACATGAACTCAGTGGCTGGCTCTGGCTCGTTGATCACCTCCCCCTGAGGGGAGAGCAGCCTTGCCAGGCCACAGAGGAAGGCAATGCAGCCAGTCCTGTTGAGAACTGATAAGCTAGGGTCAGATGGAAGGGGAGGAGGACCTCCCCTATCAGTGGACTGGGGGAGGGGCATGGGAGGAGATGAGGGAGGAAGGGTGAGATTGAGAAAGGAGAAGGGAGGGGGCTAGAGCTGGGATAAAAAATGAATAAACTGTAATTAATACAAAAAATAAAAATTAAAAAATGTTTGCATTAAAAATATTTGTATCCTGCTAATTTTGCAATTTAACATAGTAAATGTGCCTCCTCATTCTCTGAAGGAAGAAAACCTTAAAACTACTGTACCTTGCATTTTTATTCACATTCATCTTCTTCGTACAGTATAGTTTAATGATCATGAACTACCTGTAATGTAGCCCACATACAACATTGGCCAAAGAATAAGTTTGAAAGTGAATAGGGTTTTCTTAATTATACTAAAGCAACAGGAAAAATTGGTTGAATCTTTGGTTTCTCACACCTGTGTCATATAATCTGTACTTTATTTAGTTTGGAAGACCCTGCTATTATCTTATTCTTTCCCTGAAAATTCCTATCTATCCTTCAATAGCAACTGCAGCCCCTAAGAACCAGAGTGAACCAATCATTTGGAATCTCTTTTGATGGTTGGTTAGCTTTTTTTATCTTTCTTATCTTTATAGTATATGTTTTGTATAACTCTGCCTGCACCATATTGTACTTTAACATGTTTCCGTGTGTTCACCTAATGTCTGTCATTAGATCCGACAATCCAGAATAGCAATTACCCTTGACATCTGTTATAGGGTTTGGCCCTTTGAATCATTAATAATAAAGTTGTGTCTTCTCTTGAATTGTCTTTGCCATCTGTGCTGATTTACTCTTAGACTGTAAGCTTATGGAGCCTTATATTATCTCTACTTCACAGCTTCCTCCTTTTTGTCACTTCCACATTGACAAGTACAAGGTTCATTGTTATAACTGTTGAACACTGAAAGATTATATCTGAAGCTTCACGGTAATAGTACATAATCTATGGCTTTATCCTATGAGGAGTGCAGAGACTTTGTGAAGGCCTTTTTAGTTTTCAGCTTTCGTTTAATTTTCCAAAGATACTGTATTTTATTTTTTTTGGCAGTGGTGAATTACTCATAACATTCTTAATGCTTGGATAAACAAGCCTTTTTGATGTCAATTTAAGCTTAAATGTATAGTTTTTTTTTCTTTTTTACTCTCTTAAATATATATGGAGAGATAGAGAGAGTGATCTACATCCTAGGACTGGCTTATATTCTTGGGTTAAAATTTACTGCTCCAGCAGAGGAAGG
This sequence comes from Pachyuromys duprasi, assembly GCA_028658305.1. Classification (NCBI taxonomy): domain Eukaryota; kingdom Metazoa; phylum Chordata; class Mammalia; order Rodentia; family Muridae; genus Pachyuromys; species Pachyuromys duprasi. The sequence continues at coordinate 27,965,078 of CM053749.1, forward strand.
CCATGTAGAGTTTGCTGTGAAGCAAGTGAGGAAATGTACGATTTCTATGTAGAAAGAACAGATGCTGCTTTGCAAACAGCACGCATATCAGTCTCTCTCCAAAATCTGTCTTCCAAGAAGAAGCCAGAAACCAGCTCCTTCCTTCTGATCGATGAGACAAACTGCCTGGTTGTCTGGCTGCCTGCTTGGGAGCTTCCAAATGTCCCCTGGTGGTGTTTGGGGAGTTTGCCTTTTAGCTTCTATGCTTTTTACTAGTCGTGGTATTCACATAACATGAAACACAAGAGACAGGGTTTTGATTTGAAGTAGTGACTGTAGAATCTTCAAACTATTTAGACTAGTGGTTAAGTGACACTTTCACTATTTGAAGTAATTGAAGCTGTCAAAGGCTGAAGTTGTCCCATCCACATGCAGTTCCCTCTCTGCAGTGTCAGAGACCAAGGGAACTGGGATTTTTTTTTTTTTTTTGGTTTTATTTTTAGCTAGTGTCAGTTGGTCATGCTGACTGAGGGCTGACACTAAAGCCAGCATATAATGAGATGTCATGAGTTGTTACTTTTATGCATTCACCTTGGGACAGTCATTATACCAAGTGAACAGCTCACAGCTTCTCTTCCTGTGGCTCCTAGTGCCATCTCTGCTTCCCGTGGTTCCTTCAGTCATCTTTACCCCTCTCCTGCCAGCACCATCTCTAGCCAGGGATTTCTACCTCTATTGCTGAAAATTCCAGATCCTAGGGACTCCACTCATGTCTGAAGCTAAAGACTGCTTTCTCATTGAAGTCTTTCACAGAGAGTGCCAGAGAGCTGTGCACAAAGTTAATAGGAAAAGGTGCCTGGCCTTATGCACTGACATGCTCCTGTATTCACTTGCAGGCAACAGGTATAGCCCAGGAAAGCTGAGCACAGGAACACTCAATGAACTCCAATGTCTAGAAGTTTAGCAAGCCCAGAGGTGGGATTTAAGGATATTATCCAGTTCCTGAAGTGACTGTGCAACCTCAGAGAATATCATGCTCCTTGATGTGACCTTTAAACTGTCGTCTATGGTGACTCAATTGAAATGATTTCTATTCTACATTTTGGGCTTAGCAGGTTGTCAATAACCTATTTTTGAATGAATGAAAATTATTGTAATAATAAAACAAGTATGAAAGTGCGAATGGACGTCTCTTATTCTTGAAAGAAGAATGAGTGGAAACAAAAATTTCTGTGAAAATAATGTTGCTATGAAAATTTCCATTTCTGTCTTTTAGAGAATATAGATTTAGATATGTTTAATAAATGACTTATATACATTTTGTTGTTTGTACACCCCAAGTAAAGTTGTGTTATAGGGCATATGCATGTTCAGTGATAGTCTAAGCTTTGTTTTCATTTGACTTTCTGTGACAATATTTTCTACTGATACATAGACTTTAAAACTAAATAATTTTAATAGTTACATAATAGTTCACAAAATTATTTTAATGCCATTTAGTCAATTATTTGTCTACAATTTCAGTATTATACCATATTTCAGTATTGCCTATGGTTTCAGAAAATCTTTATAAGTTTATGATTTCAAAAATCAATTTGGAAGTAACCAATTCGACTTCGGTCCTGGAACATTCAAATTAAATTTCAGAAGGGCCATTCATGACACACTCATGCACTTGCTCACCACTTCATTTGAGTGGCTTCAAACACATGCTAGTTTTTTTTTTCTTGTTCAAATTCTTACTTTTTAAATTTTAATTTATTTTTCATAATTCTTCTTCATAATTTATTTATTCACTTTGTAACCCAGTTGTAGCCCCTTCCCTCATCTCCTCTTAGTCCCACTCTCCTTCCCTCTTCTTCTTGTATATCTCTTTTCTAGTCCACTGACAGAGGAAGTCCTCCACCTGACCGTCTGATGCTAGCGTATCAGGTTACATCAGGACTGTCTGGATCCTCTTCCTCTGTGGGCTGGCTAGCTTGCCCCACTAGGGAGAAGTGACAAGGAAATTATGAACTTTTCAGCCAAATGGATTGAACTAGAAAACATCATCCTGAGTAACCCAGAAGCAGAAAGACATACATGGGGTATATACTCATTTATAAGTTGGCATATATATATATATATATATATATATATATATAATATAGGATAAACATTCTAAAATCTATAAACCTGAAGTAGCTAAACAACAAGGAGGATCCTAGGGAAGATGCTTAATTCTCATTTAGAAGGCAAACAGGATAGACATCTGAAGAGTCGAAAGAGAGGGTACAGGATGAGAGCCTACCACAGATGTCTTCTAAAAGACTCCACCCAGTAGGGGATCAAAACAGATGCAGAGACTCACAGCTAAACTTTCGGCAGAGCTCAGGGAGTCTTATGGAAGAAGGGGGATATAAAAGGACCTGGAGGGGACAGGAGCCACACAAGGAGACCAACAAAGCCTTAAAAAGCAGGGCCCAAGGGGGACTGCAGAGGCTGATGCATCAACCAAAGACAATGAATACAGAGGATCTAGAGCTCCTGCTCAGATGTAGCATATAGACAGCTCATTCTTCATGTGTGTTCCCTCGTAAGGGGAGAAGAGACAGTTTCTGACATGAACTCAACAGTTGCTTTGTTGAGAGGGAGAGAGTCACAAGGATGAAGAAGCAGGTGACAGAATGAGACTAAGGTGACATGTAAGCAGCCACATGGCCGTTTGTAAGCCAGGCCAGTATTGTTGGGTTAGAATAGTTGCATATCCACTCAGCTTTATTGCCTGAAGCTTATAATAAACATAAAGGTGGGACCAGAAAAAAAGAGGTGCTATGAAGAGGAAATAAACAAGGTCTTAGGCATTGAAGGAATCATCACCATGTGTTGAGGTCACAAGTCCAGATGCATTGTGCTTTTGACTGTTTTCCCTCAACAATAAACTTAAAGATTGGTCACTTTGCCGTTAGACATAGATTTACTTCCCTAACCTCCCTTCATTTTTTTGTTTTGTTTTGTTTGGGGGGCAGAATCTTGCTATGTAGCCAAAGAACTGAGATTTGCATTTCTCCTGCTTCAGCATCCAAATGCTTGGATCACACATGAGTCTGACTATTCTGGTTCTCTTTTTATATATTTATTTTTTAAGTTTAATTTTATTTTTATTAATTACAGTTTATTCACTTTGTATCCAAGCTGTAGCCCCCTCCCCCATTCCCTTGCGATCAAGCCCTTTCTCCCTCTTCTTCTCCTATACCCCTCCCCCAGTCCAATGATAGGGGAGGTCCTCCTCCCCTTACATCTGACCCTAGTCTATCAGGTCTCATCAGGACTGCCTGCATTGTCTTCCTTGTGGCCTGGTAAGGCTGTTCCCCCCTTAGGTGTAGGTGATCAAAGAGCCAGCCCATGAATTCATGTCAGAGATGGTCCTTGTTCCTATTACCCTCTTGGACACTCAGCTGCCATGGGCTACTTCTATGCAAGGGTTCTAGGTTATCTTCATGCGTGGTCCTTGTTTGGAGTATCAGTCTCACAAAAGACCCCTGTGCCCAGATTTTTTTTGGTTCTGTTACCCTCCTTGTGGAGTTCCTGTCCCTTCCAGGTTTTCTATCTCCACCTCCTTTCATAAGATTCCTTGCACTCTGCTACTCTGGTTCTTAACAGCACATGCCATTTGTGTTTGCTGAATTATTAATTAGCATGCTACTTAATTAAATAACATACTAATATGATTAAAATCTAAACAACCAACAATTAAATTATCTACCACAGTTTTTTTGGTATTTTTGTAGAAGACGTTTTTTGTGGTGGCAAGGTCCATTTTCAGTAAACATGATATTATCTATAAATTTCAAAACCACACAATCACCCTAAACATCTACACCTATTCATTTTTTCCAGTGACTAGAACTTCACTGTTTATTTCTTTCAACAAACTAGGGAACTAAAATTCTACTATATTATTCAATTAAACCAAAGAAACACAGCAAGAGGTACTGAAGACAGGATTACTGTTCAGAGGCCCTCCTAGTTTCATGTACTGCTTATTAAGTCATGTTTCAATTAGGGCATCATTTCATATTCCCCGGTGTCTCATGCAAATGCAAAGTGCTTAAGTTAAGGAGATTAAGTTTTTAAGAACTTCAAATTGCTTTTGAACATAAATTCCAGGAAGCAGACTCACCTTCAGAATGAAAAAGGAGCTTATAAGGGAATGGTTGTGCAATTGGCTGTTTATGCTTTCACTGTCTGCATTTTGTCCTCTATTTAGGCATATTTACAAGTGGGCCAGAGATCCAAGCAATCCCCCTACCTCAGCCTTCCAATGCATAGCTCATTGTATGAGAAACTCAAGCTTGATAAAAATAGTCTCAGAAGTTTTATCATATTTGAGGGTTACATTTTCTTCTTTTAAAAACTTATTACTTTTTTTTTTTACTTATGTGTATATGTCTGGATGAGAAGTTGGAGGGACAGACTGTGGAAGTCAGTTATCTTTTACCAGGTGGAGCCCAGAGACCAAGCAGGCGCCTTTACCTGATCAGTCTTTGGTTTTGGGGACCAATGTTCATTATGTAGCCTCAGCTGGTCTCAAGCTCAGCATCCTCCTGCTTGCTTCAATCCCCGACTGTTCAGACGTTGGCAGGTATGTTTACTTCCTTTGCTGTTTGCTTTGCTGTGTACTGAGGCTATTTACAAGCATGGAATCTAAGTCAGTGTAACACACACAACATACCTGATAAGTACTGCATCAACAAAACAAAACAACGTTTGCACAACTTTTTTCTGATTACAACTTTCTATTTGATAGGATTTTATATTTTCAACATCCGCTGCTGATTTTTACTAAAACTAATTACAAAAAGCACAGTATATCAAGACAAATAAAATATTTAAATAAATAGAAATACATATTAAATACCTAATGGTTGACATGACAATATAATCAGAAATAATAAAATGGCTATACTAGCATTTCAAAAGATTATCAAATTAAAAGTATACAAAACAGGACACATGGCAGTAAAAAAGATTTGCATATGCATCCAGGTCAGTGCATGCACAGGCTGAACAACATATGATGTAGCCTCGTAAATAACATAACAGCCTGTTAGCCCTTCATTTCATAATTTGTTTTGTGCCATGGTGCAGTGACTGAGGCAAGTAATGCTTTGAGCCCAGAAAATTGTGGGTGACCATTCTGGGCAACATAATGAGATTCTGACTCCAAAACCCACAGTCTCACACTCTGATGTTAAAGACAAACTCATACTAAAATTAATTTTCTTACTAATTGGATGTATTCAGGCACTCACAACATTTACTGCATATTGAAAAATAGGCTAGTTTTCAGACATTGGAAAGAGAGAAAAAGAGAGACAATGAGAACAAAATTAATCCTGTTATTATTATTATTATTATTATTATTATTATTATTCTGAGACAAGGTCTCTCTAGATAGCTCTGGATGTCTTGACACTCACTAGGTAGACCAGGCTGGTTTGCAACACACAGAGATCTGCCTCCTAAATGCTGGGATTAAAGGCATACACCACCACACCTTGCTAAGAGCCTTTACAAGAATGCCAATAACCAGGAAGCATTACTTTGAGACCTAACAAAATGTTTTTTACACTGAAAACAAATCATGTTTTCATTGAATGAGTTAAACATTTTTTGCTAGTACAATGATCTATATGAGTTTTCCTTTCCCCTGTGATTAAAATAGGTTTATTTGTTTAATGACAAAGCCTTGGTATTTGACTTAGGCTGGTCTCAAACTCATGGTCCTGCAGGTTTAGCTCTGCCCCATACTGGGACAACATGATAACAGTAACATACTTAGCGGAAAAGTCAGTCTTTATTGAGTTCTGAAAGTAGGGTTGGACCAAGACAAATCCCTCAGTTTAACAATAATATCATAGAACGTTCTTGGTGAAAATTACCTTAATTGAAACTGTTAGTATTTAGTATCTTAAACATATTGGGCTAGGGATATTGCTCAGAGGATAAAGTACTTGCCAAAAGCTGAAGAGCTGAGTTCAGATCTGTACTACCCATGTGAATGCTGAGCATAGAAGCACACATCTGAGAACAGAATTGAAGACAGGCAGATCTTGGAGCTTATGTAGCCGAATCTGTTGAGCTATGGATTCATGGAGAGATCTGACTCAAAAAAAATTGGAGAGCAGTAGAAAAAGGTGTTGGCCTCTGTCCTCTATATACACATGAAGAAATCTGTGTGCAGCACACACACACACACA
>CM053749.1:27971398-27991553 GCA_028658305.1 Pachyuromys duprasi
GAAAGGGTTTACTTTACCTTACAGCTTATAAGGTAATCACCCAGGGAAGTCAGGACAGGAGCTCAAGGCAGGGACCAGCAGATAGGAGCTGCTGCAGAAGCTATGGAGACATGCTGACTATTAGCTTGCTCATCCTGCTTTTTTTTTTTTTATCACCTGGGACTACCTGCCCAGAAGTGGGTACCACCTACAACAGACTGAACCCTTACATATCACTCACTAATGAAGAAATTCACCACAGGCCAGTCTGGTGGGGGTATTTTCTATATTGAGGTTTCCTCTTCCAAGATGACTAACTTGTGTCAAGTTGACATAAAAACTAGTCAGCACACAGGTGCATGCAAGAAAGCCACTGTTTTGGAAGCTGAGGCAGGAAAACAGCAAATTCAGAGGTCTTTCTGAGCTCCACAGTGAGCTCGTGTCCCCTTCAATAAGGGAAAAGAGGCAGGGCATTTTGGGTAAAGGAGTACATGAAGGATCAACTCAAACTAATTGTGTATCAAGTTGCCATAAAAACCCCATTACTTTGTAAGCTAATTAAAGATATCAACAACCGCAGGAGAACATTGAATACAACTGAGACTCACTCTTGCCAAATATCAATGGCCTCAAAAGGTTTTTTTTTTTTTTCTAAATAATCAAAAATATTCTAGCAAGGCTTTGCAGATGCTGCTGTCCCCTGTCACTTTTTGCTATAGCCATGGTCATCCCCATGATAGTCTTCAACATTGAGGTCAATGGCCAGCCCTTGGGCCGGGTCTCCTTTGAGCTGTTTGCAGACAAAGTTCCAAGACAGCAGAAAACTTTCATTCTCTGAACACTGGAGAGAAAGGATTTGGATGTTAGGGTTCCTCCTTTCACAGAATCATTCCAGGATTTATGTGCCAGGGCGGTGACTTCACACGCTGTAATGGCCCTGGCGGCAGGTCCATCTACGGGGAGAAATGTGAGGGTGAGAACTTCATCCTGAAGCACACAGGTCCTGGCGTCTTGTCCATGGCAAATGCTGAACACAAGAGGTTCCAAAAGGTTCCCAGCTCTTTATATGCACTGCTGAGAGTCCTTCTGCAGCTCAGGAGAGCACCCCATCCCATTTGCTCAAAGTACCCCATGATCTCTGCTTTCACTGAAGCTCTTTGGGTTCCATATTTTCCTCATTCCCCTTCAAGTCTAGCTGGATTACAGAGTTAAGTTTATTATTATGAAAAAAGTAAATAAAAAACAAATACTCTAGCAAAACAAAAAGTCATATATATATTATACATATTCTATTAACAATAATTGTCTTATTAGATGAGACTTTTAGAAACAGGGATATTTCTTTCATTAAAAGAATTTGGATTCCCTGTACTCTGCCCAAAGTTTGGCTATGAGTCTCAAGAAATGGGAGGTAGTAAGACCTGGAGAGGACAGGAGCTCCACAAGGACAGCAACAGATCCTAAAAGTCTGGGCACAAGGGTCTTTTCTAAAACTCATACTCCAGCCAAGGACCACTCATGGAGATAGCCTGGAACCCCTGCACAGAGGTAGCATATGGCAGTTCAGTATTCAAGTGGCCTCCATAGTAATGGGAACAGAGACTGTCTCTGACATGAACTGATTGGCCTGCTCTTTGATCACCTCCCCCTGAGGGGGGAGCAGCTTTATCAGGCCACAGAAGAAGACAATGCAGCCACTCCTGATGAGACTGATAGATTAGGATCAGAGGGAAGGGGAGGAGAACCTCCCTTATCAGTGGACTGGGAGAGGGACATGGGTGGGAGGGTGGGGTTGGGAGGGGAGGATGGAGGGCGGTGCCGGGGGTATACAAAGTGAATAAACTATAATTAATAAAATAAACATAATTAAATAAAAATTTTGGATATAATAACTCTGGTGTGATTTTTAATATTTCACAACTCATAAAGGACATAAAATTGTTATTGCAATTTGTTTCTATACATAGTCTTAATTAATGAGCTACTTATAACATTACCAAGTTTATTCCAAGTTTATAGAATTAGAACAAATATTTGTTCAGGCCAGTGAAAAGAAAGGCACTCATTAAGATGTCATTCAACGTCTTAATCTTCTTGATTTCTCATTCATTTGTTTTAATCCTCATATGTTCTATCTTCACACTTGCCACTTATGATCTTTTTGGAATATTTTCTTGGCTAGTATAAGCAGAATAAGACTTATTGCAGGATGTGGAGGGGTAGCTCAATCTTTGAGAAATAAACTGTGCGCTGAACTTTCAGCCACATCAAAGAACTGTGGTGCCAAGGTTGCTGCCACGACCAGGAAACTACTTTGTTAACTGGAAAGATGCCATAAAATTACAAGCTCCTGTCTCCAAGCCGCCTCTCCCACAATTTTTACAGCCAAGAGCATACCTGGTGTCACTTATTTGTCCTTTTCTTCAGATTCAAATTCTAGTTTTGCATGAGTGAAGCTGATGGCAGAACCCAAAATCTAGAAAGCTAATAATAAAGGAACCTGAAAGGATTTTGTTTTATTTCTTCAACTTTCCAGGCTTTACAGTATGCTAAAAGATTTACCAAAACATTCCTCATATGAATTCCTATGAGATATTACAGAAAAGAAAAATAACACAACAGGAACGCAAAGGTTAAATAATTACTCACGGCTTAAATGATGACATATGTAGTTCATTAGTTTTATAAGTTTAAGTTTAAGATGTAGATTACTTTTCACAACCTGCTTATTTGAAGTCCTAAATTCTCATTTTTACAAAGTTCTCAAGTGTGATATCTTAATCTTGATTTCTCTCTTATTTGTTCTTGTCCTCTATGTTCTATATTTACACTTACATTCTTTTAAAAATTATTTTTCTTGCTGGTTTTCTGAACTCATTTCATTCTGATCCAGCTCTCAAATGCCAACATTAAGCTGTAGTCCTTCAGTGAAGACCTTGCAAGCATCTGTTTCACAATTATATTGTAGAGGAATTTAAATTCAGAACATGGCTGCTCTGGAAATGGATCAGATCCAAAGATTTCCTAGGTCTCTGTGATTTACGTGGAATACAGACATGACTTTATTACCAGGAGACAGAAGCAAGCAGATCTCTGAGTTCAAGGTCAGATAGTAGAGAAAGTTTCAGGAAAAGAAAAGCTTAGGTTCAGGCGTGGTGCTACATGCTTTTAATCCTAGCACTCAGGAGGCAGACGCATGTCTGATCTAGACAGTTTTGTTAAGTCATGCCAGTTGAGTCAATGAGTTAAGAGGCAGTACAGTAGAGTTGAGTTTATGGCAGTTCAATTTGTGGAATTCACAGGTAGGTTTTTTTTAACAGACTTAATTCACATTATTTTTCTTGTATAAAAACCTTTATGTGGGGCTAATATCCATAATACATAAAGATCGTAAGAAGTTAAACACCAATAAACCAAGAAATTAAATTAAAAATGGGGTACAGAGCTAAACAGAGAATTCTCAGTAGAAGAACATCAAAAGGCAGAGAGACACTTAAAGAAATGCTCAACATCCTTAGTCATCAGGGAGATGCAAATCAAAATGACGCTCAGGTTTCATCTTACACCCATCAGAACGGCTAATATAAAAAACTCAAGTGACAACACATGCTGGAGAGGTTGTGGAAAAAGGGGAACCCTCCTCCATTGCTGGTGGGAATGTAAACTTGTACAAACACTGTGGAAATCAGTCTAGCGCTTCCTCAGACAATTAGGAATAGTGCTTCCTCAAGATCCAGCTATATTACTCCTAAGCATATATCCAGAAGAGGTTCAATTACACAACAAGGACATTTGCTCAACCATGTTTGTAGCAGCTTAATTCGTAATAGCCAGAATCTGGAAACAACCTAGCTGTCCCTCAACTGAGGAATGGATACAGAAATTGTGGTACATTTACACAATGGAATACTACTCAGATATTAAAAAGAAGGAAATCATGAAATTTGCAGACAAATGGTAGAAACTAGAAAAGATCATCCTGAGTGAAGGTAACTCAGAAATCAAAGATATATATGGTATATACTCACTCATAAGTGGTTATTAGACATATAATATAAGATAAACATACTAAAATCTATACTCCTAAAGAAGTTAAACAACAAGGAAGACCCTAGGGAAGATGCTCAATCCTCATTCAGAAGGGCAAACACGATATACATTGGAAGCAGAAGACAGGGACAGGAGCCTACCATAGAGGGCCTCTGAAAGACTACTGATCAAAGTATTGAAGCAGAGGCTGAGACTCATAGCCAAATTTTGGGCAGAAGATATGGAATTTTATGAAAGAAGGGGAGGTAGAAAGACCTGGAGGGGACAAAAGCTCCACAAGGAGACAAACAGAGCCAAAAAAAAAAAACAAAAACAAAAACAAAAAACAACAGAAACAACAACAACAAAAAACCCTGAGCCCTGGGGACCCCGAAGAGAATGATATCCCAACCAAGATCAATGCATGGAAAGGACATAAAATCCAGGCACAGATGTAGCCCATAGACTCAGTCTTCGAGTGGCCATCCTAGTAAGGGGAACAGGAGTTGATTTTGGCATGAACTCAGTGGCAGGCTTTCTGCTCACCTCCACCTGAGGGGTGTAGCCTTACCAGGCTACAGAAGAAGACAATGCAACCAGTCCTGATAAGACCTGATAGGCTAGGGTCAGATAGAAGGGGAGGAGGACCTCCCCTATCAGTGGACTAGGGGAGGGGCATGAACCCCAGGGCCTCATTGTCACAATCATGGCTCCTGAGACAGCTGCTGAACCCTCTGTGAAATCCGCAGCTTCCTGGGTCCTCCAGGTCTTCTAGGACCTTCGGGACCTTTTGCTGTACCAGAAGGAGGAGGTAGAGGAGGAGGAGGAGGAGGAGGAGGAGGAGGAGGAGGAGAAGAAGAAAAGAAGTTGTTGAGAGGTAGTTTTTACCAGGAGAGTTTTACAGAGACAGGTTGCAGAGAGAGCAAGTTACACATGTGTAAAGTCAGAATGAGCCAGAGAATAAGAAAGAGTCAAAAGATTAGAACATATTGCCATAGTATGCAGAGCAATTTAGACATAGGCTGAGAGAAGCCAGTTTGACTCAATCATCTAGGAGAGGAGTTTGACCAGGAACAGCTGCGTTGAACCACCCAACAATAGTTCGAAAAGAACTAAATAAGGTAAGCTTACTCAGCAGTAAGTCTCTGAGGCTGAAATATTCTAGGCCTAGATTAGGTTGTATGCAGGCTACATGCTTCTAGGACTAGGCCTTGGTTAGCAGACGAGGCAGTAAGCCTCTGAGATGACAATTATATCAGGCAAATAAAAGCTACCTTTACATTATATTTTATTAATTATTCTTATAATTACATTAGTGCTCCATAGCCACATGTTGCTCTTCATTTTTTTTTAATATGGAACGTTTCACAAATTTGCGTGTCGTTCTTGCGCAGGGGCCATGCTAATCTTCTCTGTATTGTTCCAATTTTAGTATATGTGCTGCCGAAGCAACGCTGCTCTTCAATTTTTTATTACCATTATAAACTTCTTGATTTTCTGCTAGATAAATTATTTATCTGTATAAAAACTAAGATTTCAAAGAGTCCTGAAAACGATGGATAGGTATTAAAAAAATCAGCTCATGTCATAGTTGTTTCCATGATTTCATTATGTATGAGTGCCCTGAAAACAATTGTTTTGAGACAAGGTCTTATGATGTAGTCTTGGCTGGCCTAAGCATTGCTATGTAAATAAGGCTGGCCTCAAATTTACAGAGACCTGCCTGCCTGCCTCTGTCTCTCAAGTGCATGTTCCATCACACCTGACGCGATGCTGTAAAATTTTGACTCCAATGATATCCATATCATATGCCACTCAGTTCAAATTTGCAGTTTTGAGTATGCATTAATTTTTCCAAAGTCAAGTGGACTATAACTCCAGATGGGGAAATGATAGCAGATGGAAACACAGGTACCACCAAAGTTCTGCTTGGTGAACCAATGATTCATGTTGCGGTTGTCTACAGGAATGTGGATGAGGGGTTACTTAAAAGACCAGACATAATACAAAGGCAGCTGCATTACCAAAGATCATTCTAGTGTGGATGGCAGCTTACAATGTTTGGAAACCTGGACTGCATCACACAACCTGCAAGCAGCTCAACAGGTTGAAAGTATTCTATCAGGATGATCTCAGTTGGTCTGAGCTTCTTCCTGGCAGTTCAACTGGTCTCTGCCTCTTCAGGTTCGCTCTTGTTTGAGAGTATCTCTTAGTAGTTCTTACTGTGTATGTGTTCTTTGGAAGGAAGGGAGGGGACCAGTGAAACTGCTCAGTTTCAGAGACTGCCTGAAGCCACTGGGTTGTGAATTTCCTAAGATTAATGAATTTGCAAGCAGAATGGAGTCACCACCTGTTTTAACCCCCAAATTTCACAGGCTATTTCCAAGATACTGTTACTTTTTATAACCTGGCAGTAAGGGCCTATTGCTTAGGAAACAACTTATGACTTGAAACATGGAAAGTTGAGCTGGTGGCCAACCAGAAGCCTCACTTCTAACTGAGTAGTGTCCGTGATGCTGAAAGGTACTTTGAATATTACTGGATGAAAATTGTAATCATTAATATCCCCAGATACAAAATCTGTAACCTACAGCAGCAACATGCTTACAAGATGTACTGTGCAATAGTGATGCAAATATCATGGCAGTAACCAACAACTTTTTGCCTGGATTTTAGGCTCACTCCATGACAAAGAATCCTGACACTGCTAACTCGGCTAAGAATCTGAGACTAGTTAGGTCATGGACTCCAGGGGAAACCCACTACTAATTTTCTGCTAAAGGAACATAGTATTAAAAGTGACTCCTAATGACATATTGTTTTACTTATAGATCAGAGCATCACTTCATCATCAGAGAAGCTTCTTCTTGCAGTAGCTGACAATTGACATAGGGATCCACTACTGGACAATATGAAGAATGTGAGAAACTATGGAGCACTCAGCCATAGACGGGGTATCTTCACCAAACCACCTCCCTCCAAACTCATTGTAAGAGCCAGAAGTGATGGATGACTTCAGAGAAATAAGTCTTACAGACATGAGAGGATTGATACATATATGAACTCACAGAGACAGCATGTGCAAGACCTACAGCTCTATCCAGACAAAATCCCAACACAGAGAAGAGGAAGTGGACTGCCAAGTCCCACTGCTACTTAACAAACAAGCTATGTGCAATTGATGCTTGCTGGTTAAAGAAAAAAGCAGTTTTCACTAATGGAGTGTTGCTGGGTCTATCAATCACATTCCAAGACATACTCCAGTCCTATGAGGAGTTGGCCAATACCAAAAGGAATACTTGTTTTTTTTGGCTTTTTTGTTTTGTTTTGGGCCTTTTTTCCATTTTGAGAGGTGATGGGGAGAACCTGAAATTGGGAGGGTAGAGAGGATCTGGGAGGAGTTGGAAGAGGGGAAAGAATATGATTAAAATATACCGTATAATGAGGGAGGGGGTTACAGCTGGGATACAAAATAAAAAACCTGTAATTAATATAAAAAATAAAAATTACATAAAATATATACCGTATAAATTCTTTAATAGAAAAGAATAAAGTAGGCTTCCTGAATAAATAAATATATTAAAAATCCATCATCTTTTAATCAGTGGCTTTAGTAGAAGAGCACTATTACATGTTAAAGAATGTTAAGTATGTTAAAATATATTGGACAAGTTAACTCTGGTTACAGAGCTCAAAGAACTTTTCTTCTCCAAGGATCTGTCTCATCTGCCTTTATCACTATATGCCCTACTCACAGGCAGTAGTCATATGACCTCATGGTTCTCACAGAACAGGCTTGAGCCAAGTGGTAGCTTATTAACTTCTGGAAGATGCAGATACTGTTACATCATACAAAATTCTTGAAAATCTGCAGATTAACACCAGAAGGTAACTTTTGGAACAATGTATATATAAGTATATGTGTGTATGTATATATATATATATATATATATATATGAACACATATCCATATAATATATAAATAAATAAAATATATCAAGTACATACATGAATTTAATATGAAAATTAAAGAGATGATATGTCACGGTGAATAGTCTTAAAATTTTAATTTATAATCTCTTAGTTTGGAATATATTATCTTGTTTCATCATCTTTATTATTTTGTTTTGTTTTTTGAGACAGAGTTTCTCTGTATAGCCTTGAACATCTTGGAACACACTCTCTATATCAGGCTCTCCCCAAATTCACAGATATTCACCTGCCTCTGCCTCCTGAGTGCTAGGATTAAAGGCATGTACCACCACCACCTGGTTCAAGCACATTGTAGTAGCTAATCATTGGACACATAAAAAAAAAGCTCACTACTTCCAATTCAGTATATTCCACTGTCTTAGAAAAAGAACTACTTTTAATTTCCCCTCAAACTTAAGAATTTCCCTTACATTTATTTGTTGAGTTTGCACATGCATGTACACTGTGTGTGTGTGTGTGTTTGTGTGTGAGTGTTTACATGTGCCACGGTGCAAATGTCAGATTACAACTGGAGGAGTCAGTTCTTTTCTTCTATCATGTAGGTTCTGGGCATTGAACTTAGGTCACCAGGCTTGGCAACAAATGCCCTAACTCACTGAGCTGTCTCGAAGGCCTCATTGTTCTTCAGATCTTAGCTTGTTTCTGGGGTAGGAAGACATGGTCATTTCACACTAATTGTTGATAAGATTGTTTTTGGTATAGTAACTACACAGAATTGCTGAGGAATGTGGAGTGCTATGCAGATGAGTCAACTACCTTTGAACTCCCTTTTGACAAATACTAAATGAAAATGTGATACTGGTCAACTTATTAGTAGAGCTAAATGGGAGAGTTATTGATAGTTACTGCACATGTGTCTGCCTAACTGTGAATGGTAGACATGATTTCTACTAACTGCCATTAAACACCCATGAAGTTTAACTGTATGCACAATGCCTGCTCGGAGCTGGTCAATCTCAGAGAAGAGTAACTGTGAAGGCCATCATTTTGCAGCCAAGTAAGAGAGGCAGAAACTGATTGAGAAATTCCTCCAGGCACATCACAATTTAGGGACAGAATTAGAATGAAAATTCACAAGCACCGAGGTTCCAGTCTGTTGCTTAGTCACAGAATCTTTCTTTTATTCAGCCTTCAGTCATGGTCTTCTTTCAGATTGAAAGACAGATTTCTTTATGAAAGTTGGTGCATATATTGTGACGGGGGTACGAACAGAGTGAGAATTCAAGTGATGCTTCTAAATGTAGCTTTTGTTGACACTGCCAAATTTAGTCAGCAAATATTTTATTCATTACTTAAGCTTATTCTTCATGCTTTTGAAAAAAAAAAAACAAAGCAAAAACCCTGGCTTTATAGTAAGAATTTCAAGAAGTTCAACATTTTGCTACTCTTCTCCCTTGAAGACATATACTTATTAAAAACAATGTTCATTATATTCTAATTTTCCATTCTTTAATCAATGCTCTGAAATTTCAAAAAAGTAATTATAGAAAAATACATCACTATATAGTAATTATTGCAAAATGAAAATTTAATGAATAGATTTGTAAGTACTGAATACTACTTTGAAATTGAGCACACAAAATGTGATAGAAATTTGTAGATTGCTTTATAGGTGTATAGAAAGTTAATGCATGTTTACTGATAAATGAATGTTGAATAATTAATATATGTAAATATAATACTTTATACAATATATATCCTATGTGTGTACTCCATGTAAAGAGATGATGAGAGACAACGAAAGATTTTTCTCTCTATATGCACATTCTTAAGTTGCTCAATTGGAAGGAAAGAAACTAGAGAAAATACTAAATGTTTTTTTTTACTGAGATTGGTTTAGCTAATAATACTTTGTAATATTAGCTGCTATTTGTTTTGTATCTATTTCATACATAGTACTTAACAAATACAATTTTCTTCATACAGCACCTAAGAGAGATATGTATAAATATCTTCATTTTACAGAAAAGAGAATGAAATGGAAGCTTAGGGGATTTAAGTGAATTCTTCAAAAATCATACAGCTTGTAAACAATTGAATTCAAAATTCAAATTCATATTCTATTTAATTCTAAAAGCCTTCCATCATACACCATTATCTTTGATAAAAAATTAGTTGAAGGGATGGTATTAAATAAGGCTTGATAATAATAAAAGGCTTGTCCTGCAAACAAAAAGACTGGAGTTCAATTCTGTAAGACTCAGTTAAAAGCAAACACAGTGGCAGGGATCTGTAACGTCAGGATTGGGTGACCATCTGATACAGGAAATGGCTGGAGCTCATTGTCCAGACAGTGTAGCTAAGTCAGTGAGGCCAGACTCAATAAAAGGACTTGTCTCAAAAACATTGGTGGAGTGTCATCAAGGGAAGATAACCTGCTACTATGGGCCTCTGGCATACAAACGCATGTGCACAACACACATACATACACACAGGACAGGCACACACACATGCCACCATTCACTTATGGAATGAAAAACGAATTAATTCTAATGATACAAAGGGATCTTTCAGATAGGCAAGTATTACGTGATAGTACTTAATCTTTTGGTTTTTATCTTAAACTGTTCTAAATGAAGTATAAAAGCTGGTTTTTTTTTCCTTCTGAACTTTCACACAGTTACAAAGATGAAAATAAGCAAGTCCCCATAGAGTTGGTGAATTCCTGGAGTTACTGCTCTGTGGATGTCTTTAGCAGGTGCAAGGCATAATAACACATTTTTGTGTCTAGATCCGGATAGTTTCACAAAAGGATGGATGCAATTAAAAGCCCATAATGAGGCAAATTAGTCTCTAGACTTTAGAGAAACTCAGTGACCTACTGAGTCTATAGATTTT
Organism: Pachyuromys duprasi; assembly: GCA_028658305.1. NCBI lineage: Eukaryota > Metazoa > Chordata > Mammalia > Rodentia > Muridae > Pachyuromys > Pachyuromys duprasi. The sequence goes on from CM053749.1 coordinate 27,982,238, forward strand.
TTTTTATAAACATATGACACAACAATGTTTTTTTATAGGAAGTTTTTCTTTTAGGTATACTGTCAGTAATAATAAGTCAGAATTTTGAGGGTTTTTTTTTTGTAGGTTAGAAGTACACATTGGATGAACTACTCTGGTTTTCATGCACCTTAAATGCATTTGACTTTAAACTGGGTATCATTCCTACATCTTTAATCCCAGGACTTGGGAGACTGAGGGAGGAAGATCATTAATTTAAGAACAGCCTGCATCACACAGCAAGAAGGTATATAATTGCACAAGTTTGACATTAGACATGTTTCCTTAAACCCATTGCTACCTGTCTGTCACTATGGGTGCTGTCTCCTGTTCCTACTGCTCATTCCTTTCCTTTATCCCTAGGTGATCATGGATCCGTATTCTACCCCTTACACTACACCCTAGCTCATAAATATATAGTTTATATATTTTGTGTTATTTTCTTTGGATTTTGTGTTGTTGTTTGAGCTAGCTTGCTATGTTGCTCAGGCTAGCTTAAAATTTCCAATTGCCCTCTGCCCCCTGAGCCCTGGGGTTACGGCCACCACAGTTGGTTTTATTATTTGGAATATTTCCGGATTATTATTTTTACCTTAACCATTGTTGTGCACCAATAGTTTGCCAGTGGTTCATTGCTATTTATTGCTGAGCAGATACAATATATATAATGTATATATATTATTAATATATATATATGCACAATAATTTTTTTGCATACTTCATGGCCAACATTTGGGTTAACACCATGGGTTGGCTGCTCTATTGGATCTATTGTGACTTTTCAACACATGCTGCTTTATGGACAAAGACTTTCTTTTTGGTAAGTACTTAGGCATGGTATAGCTGGAATGCATTGCACATGCTTAGCTTGTTATTAAGCTGCCGTGTTACTGTACAGTGCTGGACTGTTCTGCATTTCCACCAATTATACACAAAGAACACCTTCTTCCTCCTTCTCTTCTTTTCTTTTTTCTTTTCTATGTAGCCCTGGCTGTCCTGAAACTCACTCTGCAGTTCAGGCTGGCCTCAAACTCAGAGATCAGGCCTGCCTCTGCCTACTGTATGCTGGGGTTAAGGGCATGCACCACCACGTCCAGCCAGTACCATTATTTTTGTAGGTTCTTATTTATAGGGAAAGGTCTGTCTTTTTAACTTTAACATTTGTCATTTAAAAATACTATGGACAAGTTGAACACTATGCTCGGCGTGTTAATGTTAAAAAAATTACAAAAGGATTTGTTGACTCCATTTTATCATTCATTACTTTATATTTGATAATGTTATAAACATTTCTGTTTAAGGTTTATTTTATTATATTTTTTGATTTTCTGGTTTTTCAAGACAGGGTTTCTCTGTGTAGCCTTGGCTGTCATGGACTCACTTTATAGACCAGGCTGGCTTCAAACTCACAGAGATCCGCCTGCCTCCGCCTCCTGAGTGCTGGGGTTAAAGGAGTGCGTCACCATGCCTGCCCCTACTCAACAAATTTTCAAAATGTTATTTTTTATATTTTTTGTTTAAAAGGTTGATGACAGTACATATGAATTGTTTTACTTTATTGTTTTTTAATCTAATTTTTAAAATCATTTCTTTTGATGGTTTATTCTAATTTTAATGCAGGTGATCATGTCTGTAAATAAAATTCTGTACCTCCTTTCTTTTTCATATTGTATTGAATTGAAGGTAAATCCTTTTGTTTGTTTGTTTGTTTATTTTATTTTGTTTTACAAGACAGGGTTTCTTTGTATAGCCCCGACAGTCCTGGAACTTGCTTGTACACCAGGCTAGCCTCAAACTCAGAGCTCTACCTGTGCCTCCTGAGTGCTGGGATATTAAAGGTATGCATCACTACTGCCTAGCTGAATGTAAATACCTTTTCTTTTTTTCAGAAAGAAACATTATTAAAGTTTTCTTATTAGTGTTCATTGTCAATCAAGCAATCACATGACATGGTATGTTCCAAATACCAGAAGTCTAGTCTAAAATGTTTATTATGAGTATAAGTGTGAGCTAGTAGTTGACTTAACTTAGTTCAACTCTTCTCATCTGTGAGTAGAGATAATAAAAGTATTTGGTGACCCACTTTACTTGGACGTTGTGAAAGTGAAATTAAATAAAATATCAAAATAAGTTCTAAATGTGTTATAATTCAGGGATTAAATTACATACATGTTATGGAGGATGCATATTATGCTATTACATAATAGCATTTTTGAGGAGTTATTTATTGAATAATACATTTACAAATTACTAATAATTATTTATGAGCTACTTCTGTTTTGTGATAGATTCAGAACCTGGTAGAAGAAATTGAAGCATTAAAAAATATTATAAATGAGGAGAAAATCATGACAGTTTCACCAACAAAATGAAAAAAAATTAGGAAAAGTAAATCATTACACTTCATCTCAACCAGAATGTCCAGAAGTGATTAAGCTGTATTTATGAATGTATAGCTATGTGTTAGAATGTTGAGAAAAATACATTGCTTTAGTTTAGAAATCAGTTCACATACAAGCCTGAAACATGGGGTCTTTTCACTACAAATGGTTCTTAGAGCATTCTGGTCACTATTATATTTGTATTTTGATAACCTATAGAAATTCTAACATAGCCAAATGACATACTTGAGATAGTTTCCTGTTTTTTTTTTCTCTTATAGGAGAACATACAGCTACATACAGTTCTACACAGTGTAGAACTATGGACTTAAGTTAATTTTGAATTACTCATCAGAGTGGTCATCATGAAATGGTTGTGATCTTTGAAGTAAGACTTTCATTCCGATCACTGATCATTCACTCTTCTTGATCAAAGGCAAACCAGTTACCAAAAGAAGAAAGAAAGAAAAAAAGAAGAAAGAAAAACTAGGTCAAAGGTGAAAAACAAAATGAGGTACCAATTGAAAGAGAGCATCTCTTATTTTTAGTTCCTTGGTTTATCATGTACTATTTAAAAACATTGAAAGATGTCTTATTATTGCAAAATGCTGTGAGTTATACCAGTTTTTTCATAAATGCAGACCTGCAAGGAGAATTTAAAGTGACTTATGTGAGTCACTTTATCAAAATCAACAATTTTGATTTCTCAGTCAAGTGAAGGTGTACTTCATAACAGAAAAGCAGGATAATTCTTTCCACACAATTCACACTTACAATCAGTAAATGAGTTTATTTTCCAACTACTGTTTTATGTTCATGAAACGTGGATAAACTAATTCGACACCAGGCTTAAAGAAATGAGCCTATTGAATGTGGAATAGAGAGGACTGACAGGGTCTGAACTGTGGAGAGCTGGATTTGTTGTTGCTTGGATGAGAACTGCCAAGACTTCTGGGTCAGTTAGAACTACTTCCTTCTAAAATATGTTAAGAGATTCCCAAGAGAAGAGTGAATGTAATTAGACTATAAAATCTTGAACATCTTCAACCTCCCCTATTATTCCCTCCAATTTAATGGAATGTAGCTGCTGAGTCTTCCATTTAACTTTCCCCTGCCATCTGTTGGCTTTTATACCTCATCACTATGACAATTTTGGGTGATGTTCAGAATTCTTATCTCTCCTCATCACCATCTTTTTGCTTGACACAATAAATAACGAGCTCAGACGTTTAGAATCATTTTAGCTTTGTTAAGTTTAACCGTCGGTTAATTTCAACTGTAGACCATTACATATGAAAACTTTAAGCCAACAAATTTTGGAATTATAATTTCTTGGACTTCTTCAGGCTGTCTGTCCTGTACCTTATGGGAGTGTGTTATCCTTTCATTATGGCTTCTAATCTTTTGACCTCTTAATCTTTCTGAATTGTTTCCGTTCAATGGCTTTGTTTTCACCAATCTTCCTGTTTCAAATTTTTTCTTGCTATAAAAACAGTTTAACCATCAACAAACTGTCTTGGACTCAAACCATCCTCTTATCTCTTTAGTTACAATTCAAAAAGAAAAACAACTTTATGTTTACCCTGTCATCATTTTCTTTTATTATCACAATTTACAAATTCTATTGTTATTTATTTTAGTTTATAGAGTGTTTATCTGTCAACCCAACATGCCAGAAGCAAATTCTCAGAATTCATTTAGCATCTAATTTACAACATTCTGTGGCATTTAGAATGTAATGGTTTATGACAAAATTGTTTTTTATACCTATAGGTGATCCTGTTCCTATTTTTAAATTTTAAGATAACTTCTTAATTTCTTTTAGATGTCCAAGTGTCTGGGCCAGTGCCTTAACCAGAGAAGATGTTCGATATATATTTGTTGAATAGATGAACAAATTATTATAAAAGATATAAGAAAAGACTGAGGGTTGGGAGCCAGAGTAAGGGTGCTAAGCAATATGGCTGACATAACACTATTTTGTAAGTAAAACAATTGAAGCTTAAAGAGGGCAAAGGGTTTCTTGGGGTCACATCACAAATTAGGAACAGAATTAACAGGGAAATACACAGGCTGCGAGGTTCCACTCTGATGCTTACTCACTGCATCTTCCTTTCAGCTTTCAGTCATGGCTCTCCTAAATTGAAAAAAAGATTCACTTATAGAGAATGGTGCACAAGGAATGAGTGCCTAGACCTGCAACATTTCCATATGCTCCCAACAAGATCTGCTGTGTTCAGCACCTGTGATTTTAAATTTTTCCCAATTCACAACCTTTCAGTTTAAAATATAATCCTCATTTCAATTTAGTTCTAACACCATGAGGATGTTTTAGATATTAGTGATGCAAGACACACAATAGTCTGCAAGTGCCACCAAAGAAAGGTATTACACAAACACAAAACATGATTATCTCTGCCAGTAGCAATAGGACGAGGTTCTGATACACAGTTCACAGGCTTTGCAGCCTCTAGCAAATGTACACTCCTGCCTGCCATCTACCAGGATTAAAGTGGAAAAAGATTTCCCCTGGGATATTTGGACCATTTATTCTACTTTAGTGTTTTCTTTTGGGTGTTGTTAGAGAGAGAAGGTTTGAAGTGATATTAATTTTAGATTAAAACAAGCATAGGTGTCTGAACAAGAAAATTTGCATAAAGGTTTGAATAATTAACATATGAAATTGCACTCTTGTTTGCCCTTTGCTAGTATTTCTCTTGTGTCATGGAATTGGTTTCTGAAACAAAGCATTGGATTTGGCTGGAGATGGCAAAATAAAAAAAAAGATTATGGGAAATTTGGGGAGAAGTTTTTGTGCCAATACAGAAATGAGAGACATCAGAGCTCATTATAAGAGAAAATTAAAATCGTTCATACTTTCAATCTTTACACATTGTACACCTTTACACATCATAATAACATTCACATTGTAATACATTCCACTCAGAAACATTACAGTTCTATAAAAGCTTTACACAGAAGTCACTTTACCCGGGAGTTATCTACACAAGATTTAGTCACTTTGCTAAATCATTAGAAAAAGTCAGGAAAACGTTGTCATCATTCCTTTAAAGCAGTAATGTCTCAGGCAAGTGTGTGTTAATGGTGTCAAATCATAATTCAAGAAAGTCATCAGATGCTCACTAACCAAAATAGATTCATGACAGCTTTATGATCTGACCTGTCTCCATTGCATTTACTCCTATTTGGAAAACTGCCGAGGAGCACAGATTCTGGGCACTGGGAGCATGTTTGAGGAGGCTCTCAGCTTTACAGAAGAGAGGTGAGTGCATCCCCACTGGACATTTACAGGGCTGCAATAAGTTCCCTTTTGGCTACTGCTAGTGTACTGCATGTCAAAAATCTCATGCCACTTATGACTGTGCTCACATCTCGAGACATGTTGGAACTCTCTCCCCTGTTACCTGCCACAGAAAACTGCAACATTTTACTCTGTGCAGGCACCCTTACAGAAAAAAAGAGAAAACAAAGGGGGCTTCGTTCCTCACATTTCTGACCAAATAGAGGTTTATTAGTATGGGGTGAGAGGAGGCTAATTTTTAACTTAGAAATTAAATCACATAAATTATTGGCCCGTTTATGACAGCAAATAACCATTCAGAGCAGAGTAAACTCAAAGTAAACATCACACAATGTTCAGTAATTACATATGTGAAATCTATGCACATGTATTTCCACACATTTTTATATACGGTAAGAAATCTGTATCAACATGTGTCGCTAAAGTTTCAATAGTTCTCATCTTAATCATTCCTCTGGAAGGCATCTGGTCCTTGATCAAAGGTTTGATGCAGTGATCAAAAGCAATCAGAAGCAGTTTTATATGAAAATGCCCAAGAGGTAAATAAGAAAACACAGGTACAGAGAACTGAGGGTGTGAGATTGAAAAGAATTGAGCCACGCTGCTTTTCCTCTTCTCAGCTTTTGTTTTAGAGCAAAAAACAACAAACAGCACCCCTCCACTGCCCCAGGAAAAAAACTCAACCAAACAAGAAAGCCCCCAAACCCCCATGAGAACACATACCATGGGTCCATTCCTTCCCCAGCCACAATAAAAAGGAAACAAATGATAAAAAAGAGCCCTTCCTTTCTGTGCTTTCCATAAAATGCACAGCACAGTAAGACGGTATTGAGATGTGGCGTCTTGGGAGAAATGGAAACTGGGCCACGAAAGGAAGCCTTCAGCAGCTGAGTCTCTGTGTGAGGTCTATCCATGACCAGCAGGGTGTGCTCAAACTGAGCAGATTGCTTTCATTCTCCTGTCCCCGCTGTCCAACCATCTGTCCAGTTTCATCCTGCCATCCACCTTCATAAATCATTGGCTCACCTGGATATATGTAGTGCGACTTCACGACAGCATCTTGCTTATTTCTGGCAGGGTATGGTACATTGAGGCCTGTATGGAACAGCGCATGGATTCCATGCCCACATAGCTTCTAACTACTGAAAATCTCTTTGGCTGGGCATGTTTCTGAACAATATTCCCCAGGTCTCTTTACGAACACCACCAGGTTTCATTGCATTGACGGCTTGCATAAGCAATTTGGATTTAGCCCGAATTAGTTTTCTGTGCTCCTTCAAACACATCTCCAACAAAAAGTTTTCATTCAGGCCGCTGCAATAACCATTTTTATAGTGATGTCAGCATGATCACATTAACAACATTGATTTCTTGAGACGAATGTCTGTCTGAGACTCCATGGCAGATGACTTCATTCATTGAGGTACAACAAGACTTTGGGAAAATATAAGTCAGGAGAGAAAGACATATCTTGCAATGCTTGCTAAGTGTACAGCGCAACCAATTTCTCCAGTAGTTATTGGTGCCATTAACTGGTTTTGGTTGTTTAAATAGGAACGACCCTCATAGGCTCATATATTTTAATTCTTGGTTATTAGGGGGAGTGGTGCTTAGGAGGTGTGGCCTTGTTGTAGTAGAGGTGGCTTTGTTGGAGGAAGTATGTCAAGGGGTTGGGTTTTGGGGTTTCAAATGCCCATGCCAGTCTGGTCATTCTGTTTTTTTTCTTCCTGCTGCCTGCTGATCTGGATGTAGAGCTCTCAGCTATCTTTCCAGCACCTCCTGCTGGATGAGGCAACCCAGCAGGAGGAAACGTGTTCCAAGAGCAGGCAAAAGAGTCAAGACACCACATCCCCACTGTTAAGAGTTACCATTGTCATGGTGTCTCTTCATAGCAACAGAACATTGATTAAGACACTGGGCCGAAAACTCATGGCAGGGTAGGTCATAGGCCTTTGTGGAGAGTTTTATGCTATGAGTCTGTTAAATGGGCACAATATTAAATTGTCTGACAAGTACCTATTTTTAAATTAATTGATTAGTGTGGTACTCAGCTCTCTTTAGGTCTGTAAATGATGATGAATACAGAGACCTATACTGGTAAATATGGCAAGAGTTAGATTGTAGAGTGCTCAGTTCTAAATAGAATATTGGTATCACCTCTTTCCTCCTTCAAGGCTGAGACCACCCTAGAAGCCAGAGATTATAAGAGGCAGAGGTCATAAATGACTGCAGTGAAACTGTTTTCTGGACGTGACAGGGCTGTTTTACACAGGAATTAGCAGTGGTTGTGACTATGTTTCTATACAGGTTGTGAAAGCTGTTTGACCTTGTAAGATCAAGCCATCTAAAATGTCAGAATGAAGGAAGAAGGGTCTCAGGAGGCTCCATGCTACATTGGCTGTTGGTGGCCATTGGAAAACAGAGTTAGTTTTCTTCAGGGATGCAATCCCTGAGAAGCTATCCATGCCTTAGTTTATGTCCCTGTACTCATGCACAGACAGGCACTACCAAGTGGATTCAGTGGGTTTAAAAACAAGGTACAGGTAGTACATACAGTCTGGAAAATTGCTATGGGGGTAACTGGGAAGGAGTTGGTGAAAGCACACTATATATACATGTATTAAATGTCAAATAATAAAAAGTAAACGTTATCTACATATCTATCTATCTATCTATCTATCTATCTATCTATCTATCTATCTATCTATCTTGACACAAAGTCTTACTCTGTCACTTTGGGACTCTATATAGACCAGGTTGGCCTGGAACTTAGAGAAATCTGCCTGCCTTTGCCTCTTCAGTGCTAGGATTAAAGTTGTGTACAACCACACCAACACTCAGATAAGAAACATTATTTTTGGAAATAATTTTATATCTATTGTGAGATGCTTTGAGTTGTTTTGCATCTTTCAAGTCTGGAAAGGAATGTGAATCCATGATTTATGAATCAGACAATAACTTTTAGTCATGGGAGAGACTGGCTGATAATTTTGTTGTTGCTGAATATTTGATTTTAGAATCAATCCTGGCTTCACAAAAAGAGTTTTGAAATTCTCCTCCCTTTTCCATTTTATTAAATAACTTGAAGAGTAATTGGTGTTCTTTTTTGAAGATCTGGAAAAATCTGTTCTGGATCCATCTGGACATAAGTTTATTTTTAGTTGGGAGATACTTAAATTACTGGTTCTGTCTCATTGGTTTTTATGGGTTGGTTTGCATTATTTATTTCATCAAGATTTTGTTTTGGTAGATTATATTTATCAAGTAATAAATTAATCAATTTCCTTTAGGTTTTTCAGTTTAGGGTAGTATAGATTTTTTTAAAAAAACTATGTCTATAGTATTCTCTGAATTTTCTCAGTATCATTTGCTGTAATATTTCCTCTTTTATCTATGACTTTATTAATTCAAATTTTCTCTCTTTTTCTTTTGGCTAATTTGGCTAAATGTATAACTCCTGTAAATCTTTTGAAAGAGCCGATCCTTGCTTTCCTTGATTCTTTTGTGGGTTTTTTTCTTTCTTTTTCTTTTTTTTAAATTTATTTATTTTTATCTCAATCACAGGTTAGGTACTTTGAATCCCAGGCGTAGCCCC
>CM053749.1:27992053-28019609 GCA_028658305.1 Pachyuromys duprasi
AACATACTGTCCAGCACTGAGTAAATCGTAACGAAATGCTACTAGTGTTGGTGTGATCACTGTTATAATGCTATCTTAAGCTTTAGTAGATAACTGGTCCACAGTTGAGCAAATACTTTTCCTTTTTTAATTGACTGCATAAATTTTACACTGTAGTTGTGATGAATATATGTGTAGGAATCTAAGCCCACTGACATAATTTGAAATGGCTATGGAACTCTATTTTAAAAATATTTATGTGCAGTCCTTTGTTGGAGTATAGGTCTCTGTTGGCCCCCTTGGGTCCAGAGTTTTTGGCTCTGTTGGTCTCCTTGTGGAGTTTCTGTCCCCTTCAGGTCTTCCTGTCTTCCCCTTCTTCCATTAGATTCCCTGTACTCTGCCCAAAGTTTGGCTATGAGTCTCAGCATCTCCTTCGATACTCTGATGTGTAGAGTCATTTAAATTCCCCTTGTGAAAGGCTCCTGCTCTGTTCTCTGCCTTCTCCTACTTCTGATGTCTATCCTCTTTGTCCTTCTGAATGAGGATTAAGCCTCTTTCCTAGGATCCTTCTTGTTGGTTAGCTTCTTTAAGACTATAGATTTTAGTATGTTTATCCTATATTATATGGCTAATATCCACTTATAAGTGAGTACATAATATGTGTATTTTTCTGCTTCTGTGATACCTCACTCAGGATGATTCTTTCTAGTTCCCACCATTTGCCTGCAAATCTCATGATTTCTTTAGTTTTAATTGCTGAGTAGTATTCCATTGTGTAAATGTACCACAATTTTTGTATCCATTCCTCAGTTGAGAAACATCTAGTTTTTCCCCCAATTCTGGTTATTAATAATAGAGCTGCTATGAACATAGTTGAGCAAATGTCCTTGTTGTATGGTGAAGCGTCTCTCGGATCTATACCCAGGAGTGGTATAGCTGGATCTTGAGGTAGCACTATTCCTAATTTCCTGAGAAAGTGCCAGATTGATTTCCAAAGTGATGTTATAAGGTTACATTCGCCACAGCAAAGGAGGAGGGATTCCCCTTTCTCCACAACCTCTTCAGCATGTGTCATTCCTTCAAGGACCTAGACTCAGATGAAGCCCATAGGCTTCTCAGTTTCTAGTGGTTTCTTTACTAAGGGGATCAAGGACTGTCTCTGATATGAAATTAGTAGCTTGCTCCTGGAGATCACCTCTCTCTGGAGGGTGCAGCCATAAAGGTAGATGATGTAGCCAGCCCTTCTGAGCCCTCATAGGTTAGGGTCAGGTAGAAGAGGAAAAGATCTTCCCCTATCAGTCGACTAGGGCAGGGGCATAGGGGGAGAAGAGAGAGGGTGGGTGTGGGACTGTGAGGAGACATAGAGCTACAGCTGGGATACAAAATGAATAAATGTAAATAATAATTAAAAATAAAAATAAAAGCAAAAATAAAAATATTTATAATTGGCTTTTAATTAAATAAAAAATTTTGTGTTTTAAGTCAATTTATTCGATTTCAACTTCCACAACATTTTTATTTCTTTGATTTTCTTTAGATATAATATTTAAGATCACCAATGTATACTCAAAGAAGAAAGCAGCTTCTGAAGTAATCCCTTATAAGCCTATTTTCTAAAAAAAAATAAATTAAACGAAAAAATTTTCTTGTGTTACTTTAGCATTTTGTAATCTTTATGTAATATAATAAATTCAAACAAAAATATTGTTTATCTCTTTTTTGATACGTTATATGCCAGATATTGCAAGCTAGGTATTAAACATACAGCAAATAAGCAAAAATTACATGTGATCATTTTGAGTTAATATAAAGCCTGACATGAATTTTTACAAAAGCACAGAACATTACTTTCTACAATAATACCTTTTCATCCTGTATTTTATTTTCATTACTGTTATAACTACAATCCACAGAAATGATTTCTAACTATTGGCAAAACTGAACAAAAGTTAAGTAATGTTAATTTATTCAAGAAAGCTCCACTAGAAAGGCAGGAAGATATTTATGTGTTATATGCATTATTTACATGGGTCATTTTTACCTGCTGAGAATTCCAGGCATTTAAGTAATTATTATTCTTAATTGTCTCTTCCTGCATTTGGCCAAGTCGAAACAAGGACAAGAGGCTTGGGACCCAGCTACGCCTCTGAGCCATCAAGAAAAGAACAATGGGCTGTCATTTCTGGGGAACCCTGAAGGGGCTCAGCAGCAGCACTCAGCAGAAGGGAAGGCTTTGTATAAATGTACCTTTGGCTTCTTGACCCACAGAAAGCTATTTACCCATCCCCATGTCCTCTTGTGAACAAGTGAACGTCTTCCTTAAGCTTACAGGTGGATAGGTTAGAAGCAAAAGGGACAGGCTTGTAAAGTGTTTGGTAAATGCAAAATGCCATTTCAGGTAGAGCTGTCATGGTAGTTAAAAGGATAATTTTACTTTAGATCCTGGTTCTCAATGCAAGCCGAGGGTGAGTGGCTGCAGACTTATTTATTCTGGAAGAGAAAACATGTTATATAGCATTGGGTGATCTATCAGGTTCCTTCACACCACCTCCAAAACTGCCATTGGTTGTTCTTCTCTGGACAAACTCTCCAATGTAAGGTCACCAGGTCATATACTTTCTGCCAGCCCAACTACTTCTGTAGTCCTCGGAAGCTGTCCCAGGCTGTGAGCCTTAATGGCCCTTTGCTATGGATGACAACATATGTGGAGATAACACTGTTTCATTGCAGGTATCACTGTCTCTGATTCTTACAATTTTTCTGCCCATGTTCTGCAGAAGGACCCTGATATTTAGGAAAATGGAGTGTTATATAGATTTGAAGTTTAGGGATGAGAATTACATAACCACTTATTCTTTGTACACAGATGAATTACAGTCCTCTGTGCTAATTGCCATATTGCAAAAAGAAGCTTCTGAGATGTGGGCCGAAACATGTACTAATACATTGGTATAACAATAAGCCATTAGGAATTTACCTAATGCTATGCCCTTTTTGTAGAGTAATGGTAGTAGGTTCTTGCTACGGGAACCATGAGTTGTCTGGCCACAGGCTCTTGTTCCGGTGATAGTCCTAGGTGTGTTTTCTACTTTGTGTCTCATTCTCTAAATCTAATTAGAAAGTTGTTGGTTATTGTAATGGCATTCGTGGTTATTCATGCCACGATTGCACTAGGTGGCATGCCTTGTCAGGCCAATTGTTATTATAGTTCATAGGGCTCATGACTGGATAAAACTGATGATGACTTCTCTCCTTCAATAGTTATAGTCCATTTTTAGCATTATGAGAAGTATAATTTATGTTTGTGATGTTTTAAACAGTAGGATGTTACCGTTAAGTCCTGGGGAGGGAGGTGCAACTAATAACATTGTCAGTAACCTGTAATATTTAGGGGCTTATGTGGACAATTCTTAGATGTGTGTGGTACTCACTTGTGTTGATACACATTTAAGCCAGAGGTGGGCTTATTTTGTGGAGACATGGTTTCTGAATGTGGAACTTTCCATTTCAGCTAGACTGGCTGGGCATTAAATCTCTGAAATCTTCCTGTCTCTAACCCATAGTGCTAGGGTTACAGGCATGTACCACCACTCTTGAAAATTTCCCCATTAGTTCTGGGGGTTCAAATCTAGGTCTTCATGCTTATTTTTTAACTACTGAGTCCCAAGTGAGGCAATCTTGCCAAATCTTAATGCTTTCTGTTACTAGTAATTCACCAATATTTGTTTTTTGTTTTGTTTTGTTTTGTTTTTTTTTCAGACAGAGTTCTCTGTGCAGCCTTGGCTGTCTTAGACTTTCTTTGTAGACCAGCCTGGCACCAAACTCACAGGGATCCACCTGTCTCTGCCTCCCTGAGTGTTAGGATTAAAGGCATGCCTCACCATGTCCAGTTATCAATATTTGTTAAGGAACATATTTAATGTACATTTCAAGAATGACAAGCAAATGAGGTTTAGGTTTAAAAACACAATACAACTGAGAATATTTACTACAGTAGAGTTCTCTAGAGGAACAGAATGGATATATATGTGTATGTGTGTGTGTACATATACACAGATACACACATCCAGTCTTCAGTCCACATGGAAAAACTGAAGAAGCTGGGTTGCGATGTCGGTGAAGGATGGCAGAGGTGAGAGCAGCAACAGTGTAATGCATTCACCAGCAAGGGGAAAGGAAGGCGAAATAGACCAGCTTTCCCTTCAGACCTCCTGGCGTCTCAGCCGCCTTAGGAAGTGCCACTCACTTTGTAGGTCCGTCTCTCTTGTCAGGTAATTACTCCAGGAAGTAACCTTAGCCGTCTGCCCAGAAGCAGATATCTTAGTTGATTCTGGATACAGTAGAGTCGAGAACCAAAATTAACCATAACATATATATATATATATATATAACATATATATGTATTATATATTTATACTTGCCTGGAACCCATAGCCTTGTGTGCATTAGGCAAGGTCTCTACCATAAGTCGCATAGTAGCCCCATATTAACATGTAAATAGTCTTTGTGTGCAGTAGTAAATTCATTTCAGCTGCATAACTATTAACCAAAAGAAGTAAATTGGATTATTTAGGGTTGTCTATGCTCCTTGTACAGTCTTACATACGAAAAAAAAAATGAAATTGCCTCAGAGAATCTTTGTTTCACTGGAAATAATGTTTTTAATTGAAGAAAATTTTGTACTATGTGATGATGTTCAATTTATGTACCACCTAATAATTAGTAAATGTAATACTAGCTAATTGAAATATTTACATCAAGGCTATTCTCCATTATCTAAGGAGAAATATTATGTTTATGACACAAAATACCCAAGCTCATATGCTCATTAAATGTAGGATTAAAGGAAATAAATTTTGTATTAGCCAAATTGAATGAATGTTTGTCCAATATTAACAAGTACAGTAAATATAACAAAACAGCCACAACAAATATATATGACTGACCGATTTGAAAAACACATGTTGCTCAAAAATCTAAGAGGAGTTATTTATTGTAGCATTTCCTTGAATCCTCAGTCTTTGAATTCTCAGTGTGTACTGAGAATCTCAGAGGAGGGTAGTATTGTGTTTGCAAAATGGGTTAATATTTTATCATTGTCTTCTCTTTTTTTTGGAGTAGATGCCCTTCGTATTACATTTTGGAAAGTAATGAGTTAAAACTTTTTTTTTTCACTTATAAGTGAGTATATACCATGTGTGTCTTTCTGCTTCTAGGATACCTCACTCAGGATGATCTTCTATAGTTCCCACCATTTACCTGCAAATTAAACATATAATGTAGGTTAATCATACTAAAATCTGTACACCTAAGGAAGCTAATCAAGATGAAGGATCCTAGATAAGATGTGCAATCTTTATTCAGAAAGGCAAATGGGATGGACATTGGAAGAGGGAGAAAACAAGGAACAGGACAGGAGCTTACTGCAGAGGGCCTCTGAAAGGCTCTACTCAGCAGGGTATCAAAGCAGATGCTGAGAAAAATAGCCAAACTTTGGGCAGAGTGCAGGGAATCTTATGAAAGAAGGGGGGGATAGAAAGGAACTAGAGGGGACAGGACTCCACAAGGAGACCAACAGAGCCACAAAATCTGGGCCTAGGAGTCTTTTCAGAGACTGATACTCCAAACAAGGACCATGTATGGAGATAACCTAGAACTCCTGCATGGATGTAGCCCATGGCAGCTCAGCTCAGTGTTTACAAGAGTTCCCTAGCAATGGGAACAGGGACTGTCTCTGACATGAACTCAGGGGCTCACACTTTGTTCACCTACCCCTGAGTTGGGGGGCAGACTTACCAGGCCACAGAGGAAGACAATGCAGCCAGTCCTGATGAGACCTGATAGGCTGGGGTCAGATGGAAGAGGAGGACCTCCTCTATCAGTGTACTTGGGGAGGGGCATGGGAGGAGATGAGAGAGGGTGGGATTGGGAGGGGAAAAGGGAAGGGGCTACAGCTGGGATACAAAGTGAATAAATTGTAATTAATAAAATAAATAAATTAAAAATACATTTTTCATGAGAAGAAACAAAGTGAAATGAAATTCTAGGATGGTGTATGAGTTTAGACTATTCTATCACATTTCATATTTTTGGATATATTTCACTGGGGACATGCTGATAAATCCAGTTTGCCAGGTAGTTTCTATTGATGAACGGTTGTGCTTCTTATCTTCTGTCTTTCTTGTTTCTCCTTTAAAAGTGCAAGGAATAGCATGATCCACCGCAGAAATCTTCTGGGTCCCTCTAACTAGAACAATGTACTATTTTTGCTTTTACAGTATAAAGAAAAAGAGAGGACGCACCAAATGACAGTCAGTGTGCACAAGAGCAGTTTTATTTCCTTGAAATGTTATTTCCAAGGGAGAATTAGATACATAACAGTCAATGACAAGTACTGATCCTGGCAGGGCTTTCCTTGCATAGACTCTACGCTCCAGGAAGAGCCACAGTAGAAAAGCAGGATCCCGTTCGAGAGTGATACTTGTATATTTCCTTGTTGTTTTTGTTTTTTCATTTTCGTTTTCCAGTTTTGACAAAATACACGTTCTGGATTGATATGTGATTTTTCAGTTGTGCGGGTGCTGTGCTATGCAGAAAGGGTGGTTAGCATCTGTGCTACCAGAAGTACCTCACCCACCATCCAAAGACTGGCAATGTTGGGGTAAAAATCACCACCACTTAAGTAACTCTGGCTACATTTTTCCTCACAAGTCTCCTCTCTTTGGTGTTAGAAAAAAGGTACAGAAAATGGCTCTTTGATCACCTCCTTGTGAGTAGGAGCAGCCTTCCCAGGCCACAGAGGAAGACAATGCAGCCAGTCCTGGTGAGACCTGATAGGCAAGGGTTAGATGGAAGGGGAGGATGACCTCCCCTACCAGTGGATTTGGAGAGGGGCATGGGAGGAGATGAGGGAGGGAGAGTAGGATTGGGAGGGAATGAGGGAAGGGGCTCAGCTGGGATACAAAGTGAGTAAATAATAATTAATATAAAAGGTTGAAATTAAAATTAAAAAACAAAGCAACAGAAAAGAAAATGTATGTGTATATGTATGTATAATTATGAATATATACACATACATAGTTATTCATAGGATTGGACAGTAAAACTGTAAATAGTTTCTGGAAGACTAAGAGTCTATAAATTCATTTGGTCATTTTTCTGTCTTTGTGAAGAATGTGTTTACTGCTGTTTTATCAGCTGACTTATTTATCATCTTGTTTCTACTAATTACCATCTCCATTTAAAAGGATATTAACATAACTTTAGCTTTGTGTCTTGAAATAATTAAAATGGAAAATATTAAAACTGGCTTGAATTCTCTTCTTCATGTTTAATTGTTCTGGAATCAACAAAAACTAATCACTTAAGTAAAATAAGCCATTGCCAAATTTGTTGGATAATGCATGCAGCACTTTGTCTATTTTTACTTTTATGGTCTTATGGGCTGTAAAATCCTATCTATTTTTTTCTCAATAATTTGAATCTTTCATATTGGTGACCAGAGTTCAGTTCCTTTCCTGAAAAATTATAAAAGCCAAGAGTCTGTGAAAATAAGCCTCAAGCTTAAAAATCAGGATTGCTAGAATATTATCTTTATTATTATGTTTTGAGTTTTCAGGACTGATTATTTACTTTTTAAAAAGAACATGGTGAATTTAAATATTTATGCCAATTTATACTGGAGATGAAAAATCAGCTACCCCTTTCAGAGAAAGAGAAAGAGAGAGAAGGAAGAGAGAGAGGGAGGAGAGAGGGAGCACATGAGAGAGAGAGAGCTAAAAGGAAAAGGCATACCTCAGGTAAACTTCTTCGAGTCTCAGCACTTACAGTCACAGAGTATGTATGATTTAAAATGTCATAATACTTCAGTTTAAAAATATTTAAAAACATCCTTTTAAGTTTAAAATAATCTAATTAACACAGACACAGAAAAATTAAAACCTAAAAGTAGTCTATCTTAATTTAATTGCAGAAATACTATTGTTAGTTTTCAAATACTTTGTAAAGAGGTTTAAAATGATACGAAGTCTGTTTCTATATAAACCACTATTCTTTTTTAATTTATTACAATTTATTCACTTTGTGTCCCAGCTGTAGGACCTCCCTCATCTCCTCCTATTTCCACACACCCTCCCCTCCCTCTTCTTCCCCTACACCCTTTCTATAGTCCCCTGATAGGAAGGACTTCCTCCCCTTCTAGTTGACTCTAGCCTAGTAGGTCTTATCAGGACTGTCTGCATTGTCTTCCTCTGTAGCCTGGCAAGGCTGCATCCCCCAGGGGGAGGTGATCAAAGAGCCAAGCCACTTAGCTCATGTCAGAGACAGTCCCTGATCACCTTACTAGGAAACCCACTTGGAAACTGAACAGGAGGTCTAGGTCCTCTCCAGGCATGGTCCTTGGTTGGAGTATTGGTCTCTGCAGGGCCCCTACGCCCAGGATTTTTGGCTCTGTTGGTCTCCTTGTGGAGTTCCTGTCCTCTCCAGGTCATTCTATCTCCCTCTTCTTCCATAAGATTCCCTGCACTCTGCCCAAAGTTTTCAACCACTCTTATACTGCTTACATTAGCCTTGAATAATAAAAAGCTTAATATCCATTTTAAAATTTAAACATGATTACTTTTAAATTAGTCTTTATTTATTTTTCTTTTATAGAAAGGTGCTGTCATTTCTTTCAGATTGCTTTAAAGGGTTTAGGTGGCATTCATATACTGGAGACATTACAAAAACTCCTACAACATGTATGTATGCAGATATAATGGGCATAATACTTTCTCTTCTAAGAATGAATAAATAGGCTTGAGATCAAAATGCCTCTTCAAAATCACATACCCCTTGTAGTTCAACTAGAATTACTATGGAAACTTATTGTAAAAATTGAAATGATGTCAGCCATATATATATATTGCCACAGTACAAACACAAACAACATCCATATATATATATTGCCATATATATATATAAAATATATAAAATATATATATATTGCCACAGTACAAACACAAACAACATCAAATAGGACCCATGGGGCAAAGGAAGTGGGCAGTTCCCAGGAAGTTCTTGATTGCACATTTCTTCATCTTTGCTCAAAGGTCAAAAACTGAGAATTATTCTGGAATAGGAATGGCAACTCTATGACCCGTTATTTAACACATGTTTCTAAACTGACTTGTAATGACCAGATTAACCTCAGGGTGTATTAAAAACCTATTTGCACGAGCCGTGAGCATGTAAAGAGAGGAGCAAGACGCTTTACCTGCACTGATGCGAAGCATCGCATAACAAGTATTTGTTTTTGCAGCTATTGTAGCATCAGGAAGAAATAAATACAAACATTACTGAAAACAAGGAGCCAGTGCAGTTGGGGGTTGTCAGAGAGCAGCATTTTGGTTTAGGGGATGAATTCTGCTTGAGATATGCATGGTCTCTGTGTTCTGTTTAGGCTCTGAATAGCCTCTCAGTAGGCTTATCCACTGTTTACTGTAGGCTATGTTTCCTGGTTCGAAGGCAACTTGCCTTTCTGCCATACTCTTACATTAACTACCTAGGCATTAACTTTTTTCATGCGACTTTTCTTTTAGGATCTCAGGGCTTTGGGTAAAAAAAAAATATTGAGGAGCAAGAAAAAGCAAGTATGGTAATTTTGTAACCTTAGCAATTTCCATTTTCCATAACTGATCTTTCCCTTCTTTTTTTTTTTTTTTTGGTGCCCCGTTAGAAAATGTCTTAAGGGCAAATTTTAATGTAATATAATCACTCAAAGTTCTCAATGTATTTCTATACCCCAAAGGAGGTGCATTCTTCTTTCCCGTCTTTGTTTTTTGGAGGCTTGGCAGGCTTAATTCAGTGGAGCTGTGGGAAGACTGTATGGTGGTGGGAACCCCACGGTCATTCCAAACTACACCCATTCAAAGAGGCAGATCAGCTGAGTGAGGAGGAACAGGAAGCTGTATACCTCTGCCTCTTAATAAAGCTGAAAGTACTGAAGTATATAACCACCGTGAGGCACACAGCCTTAGTGATACATACATAACAGAACCCAAATACTTAAGACTCAGGAAACATAACTAAAGAGGGAACAGAAATATTTTAAGTGCCAGAGGACCAGTATGCCTGCTGCAAGATTGTCTTATAGGATTGTCTTATTGTGACTTCTAATAGGAAAGTGTATGAATGCTTTTGATGATTCACCCTGCAGTTACCATTGAAGACTGTTTTTGTTTGAAATAGCTGAGATATCTAGAAAATGTTGTAAAATCAGAATCCTATTATGAATAGCACTGCTGGGTAATCAAGTATAAAGACATTAGAACTTCTTTTTGTATATCTCATTTGCACTGGGAAAGCGAGTTGTACCATGGCTAAAGAAACAATAGCAATTGTTTTACGAGCACTGAGAAGGCAGTAAGCTGTGGATTCCTTATGCAAGTCCAAATGCAGCAGCTGGATTTAGCTTTATGAACCATGAAAAATAGTTCCCATCTGGAGGTCGGTGTTGAGTAAAGATGCCACAGTGAGACAGTGTTTTATACACATCGAACACAATCACTGATGCTTTCTAGTCCTAATTGGAAAATAATTATTGATGGTTTGTGAATATTAATATCAAATATTCAAAATGTTCTCAGCATTTGTGAATGATTTGTTTTATTCATTTGACACAAACCAGCCAAAAGCAAAAACCGTCATTAAATTTCTCAATAGGTAATTAGGCACTTAGTTGTACAATCATAAACATCTTGGAATAAAAATTCCTTTGTTAGGTCTGGCAAATTCTTTACATTTTGAAAAATGTGTGTAGACATGTACAACAGAATATCAATGTTTC
Organism: Pachyuromys duprasi; assembly: GCA_028658305.1. NCBI lineage: Eukaryota > Metazoa > Chordata > Mammalia > Rodentia > Muridae > Pachyuromys > Pachyuromys duprasi. The sequence continues at coordinate 28,002,858 of CM053749.1, forward strand.
CCTTAACAAGCCTTCTGTATGATTACATATTACATATATACATGAAGTCTTCAAGGTTATGTTACTATCTTTGTTTGTTTGATTGTTTTAAGAAGGCATATACTCAAATACAGAGCAACTTTTCAACCATAAATCCAGTTTAACAAGATTAAGATAGTACCCAATAGCATGTTCCAATCTTTTCTGAATTTGTTATGGAAATTGATCAAATCATTGCTTGCTGCCAAGATTTTTAGCAGAAGTTTTGCACTTAGCAAGGAGAGAAATAACCCCTCCCTCAGTATGTTGTGAACATAATAAAACGGAAACACTGAGCAGATGAGGCTGAAGGGGGAAATATTTGTAGGTTGTCATGGACACTGCCTTATTTGAAAATAAACGACTGAACTTTATTTAGTCAAGCATGCCAATACTGTTGCTTGATGCCCTTGCTTATTATTTCTGTAAGACAGATCAAGACTTTGATACTAAAGCTTTAGCTTTTTCTTTATAAAGTGATTCAGAATTTCTGTGAAAGAAGGCCAACTTAATTTTTTATGGCATTCAGTGTAAAAAAGTTATATATATATATGTATATATATATATATATACAATTTCACATCATAATATAGTATTTTATCCATCTCTCTTCCCTCCAACTCCTCCTGTGTCATCCCTTCTCAAATTCATGGCATCTTTTAAAAGCTTTTATTGTTTTACATACACACACACACACACACACAAAACTTGCTGAGTCCATTTAGTATTGTTTTATGCATATGTTTTAGGAAGGAGTACTTGGGATTGGATAACTAATTAGGAAAGTCATCTTTGGGCAAGACTGATTGCTCTTTCTCAGAAGTTTTTAATTTCCTGCAATGCTTCATGTAACGATGGGTCCCTATGAGAATTCCCCTAACCCATGTGAGTATGTCAACTGGTTGTATCATTTTTTTTCTGGGTCTGTTTAAGGAACCATACTGCTGAGATTTCATGGGTGCAGCTGCATTGTCTTATATATAAGACAATCTTGCAACAGACATACTGGTCCACTGGCACTTAAAATATTTCTACTCCCTCTTTAGTTATGTTTCCTGAGTTTGAGGTGTAGGGGTTCTGTTACATATGTATCAACTTTTTTTTATATCAATCACAGGTTAGGTACTTTGCATCCCAGGCATAGCCCCCTCCCTCATTCTCCCACCCTCCCACTCCCTCCCTCATCTCCCTCCTCCCCGCTCCCTCCAAGTCAATCAACAGGAGAGGACCTCCTCCCCTTCCATCCAACCCCAGCTCATCCTGTATCCTCAGGGCTGGCTGCAATGTCCTCCCCCGGGATCTAGCCAGTCTGCTTGTATGGGGGAGGGTCAAAGAGTCAGCCATCAAGTTCATGACTGAAACAGTCCCTGTTTCCCTCATTAGGATCTTCAGTCCTACACCTAGCTATCATGGGCCCCATCTGAGCGGGGGTTCCAGGCCACATCCACACATGGTCCTTGATTGTAGAAACCGTCTCATACAAGACCCCTGTGCCCTGCTCTGTTTGGTCTTTGTGGAGCTCTTGTTCTCCCCAAGTCTCACCAACCTCCCCCAGATCTATCATTACTTCTTGCCCTCTGCCAAAGGCTTGATCGCAAGTCTTAATATCTGCTCTGATACATCGTTACATTGACCCCCCCAGAGGTCCTCCTTGGCATGCTCCTGTCCTGTTGCTTGTTTTCTCCTCCACTCAATGTCCATCCCATTTGTTCATCCAAACAAGCATTGATGTATCAACTTTTTAAGTATGGGTATCTCATGATAATTTGTTCTCTACGCTTTTATCATTTGTGGCTTTCTGTCATGGTCTCTGCATGCTGCACGAATAAGCTTCTTTGGTGACAGGTTAGAGTTTTACATTTTAAAAAATAAATTAAATTTTATTATTTCTGAATTGTGCTTTCTATATTTTTTATATATTCTTTTTTTATATTAATTACAATTTATTCACTTTGTATCCCAGCTGTAGCCCCCTCTCTCATTCCCTCCCAATCCTACAGTCCCTCCCTCATCTCCTCCTATGTCCCTCTCCAAGTCCACTGATAGGGGAGGTCCTCCTCCCCTTCCATCTGACCCTAGTCTATTAGGTCTCAGCAGAACTGGCTGCATTGTCCTCCTCTGTGGCCTAGCAAGGCTGCTCTCCCCTCAGGGGAAGGCTGTCAAAGAGCTAGCCACTGAGTTCATGTCACAGATAGTCCCTGTTCCCATTACTAGGGAACCCACTTGGATACTTAGCTGCCATGGGCTACATCTGAGCAGGTGTTCTAGGTTATATGCATGCATGGTCCTTGGTTGGAGTATCAGTCTCAGAAAAGACTCCTGTGCCCGGATTTTTTTGTTCTGTTGCTCTCCTCGTGGAGCTCCAGTACCTCCAGGTCTTTCTATCTCTCCCTTCTTTCCTAAGATTCCCTGCACTCTGCCCAAAGTTTGGTTATGAGTCTCAGCACCTGCTTTGATACCCTGATGGGTAGAGTCTTTCAGAGGCCGGTTAGAGTTATACTTATGATTATAAGAATAAGAACTAAGAATGCAGTTAGAGATTATAGACATCTGGGAAACGTGGCAGTATTGGGCTCTGCTCTAGGGTTCTAAACCTCAGCAGCAAAGAGTAGTTGGCTAGGTCTACAGTATCAGACAGGAATCTCTTCCAAGCCCTGTGTCTAAAGATCTTTGTATGTAACTGTTACCAAATCTGATGGTAAGGAATAGTGGAAGTAAGATTGATCAGTCCTAGGTCAGTGTACAGGACAAGCAACTGGGACCAGGCTTGGGGATTGGGGAATGAAGAGGAGGAAACTCTGAAGACAACTTTAAAATATTTTCAAATAAAAAAGAAGCAAAACTCTGTAGTTTTTTTTTTTAGTTATAATGAAAATACCATATAATAAGGAAGTCCAGAGGCAGAACAGAATATTAAAATCTACTACAAGTTGTAGTAAAAATTTATTTATGGAACAATTTACTAGGTAATGTTCCCTGTGCCGTGGTTTTCCTTAAATGCTTAGTTCTGAAACTAATATACTAACACAAAGCCTGGTCACTGGATTTCAGAGCTGTGTTTTTATTGATTCAAACTAACTTCCTTTCTTGAAATTACATCTTGTGATTACTTAAAACAGCTCACATTTTCACAGTTTTAATCTGTTCCAGTAAATAGAAGGAAGATAATGTGGATGACTGTGAGGTGTTTTATTGTTTTGTTTTGTTTTTGTTTTTTTTAATTTGATTTTCTCTATTTCCACTATGGAGCTGTCAGTTGATCTGTGCTTGCCATTTTGTTCCCTGGCAACTAGCATCACTATTATTCTTTAGGATTGCTGTGAGGTAAAAATAATAGTTTCTAGAATATAAAAGTTACATCATCAGGGTACTACAAGACTTGACTGAGAGTTGAGTGCCGCAAGCAGTGAAAACTCTTGCAAAGTGGGTATTCATGTCCTGAGCAGGATGGAGTGGAACAACTTGAAAAGTAAAACTTATAAATCTTCTACTTAATGTTTTCAGGCTGAGCTTAACCACAGATAACTGAAACTGTGAAATCTGAAAGCATGGAGGAGCAGAGACTCCTGTATTTAGTATTAAGTTTGTATAATAATATATATTTTATATGTTAATGGAAACAAATATCTCATCTTTAAGTACATCACTCCTTTTTTAAAATTGGAACATTGTTTCCACAATTTCATGACGTATGAACCACGGCCTTGTAAATGATAAGCATTTAACAACTACTGGTTGTTCTTTATGCTTAAAGAAGCCCAGAGCCAGTGATTTTATGTCACTCTGTGGACATGTGTCAGTGTTGGGAGATACTTAATTCTCACAGTGGTAGCAGCTGGGAAAGTAGGGAAGCTCATGTGAGAGCATAAACAAGGCACCTTTACTGTCCTTGGATCTGTGACAAATTGTTTGGTGTAGCATTTGTGATGCTCACAGAAGAAGGAGTTGGTAGAGAACAGGAAGAATAATATTTCATAATGTATATGTACCAAATTTTCATTATCTATTAATTGGTTGAAAACATTTAGGTTCTTTCCATTTCCTAGCTATTGTGATTAGGGGAGCAATGAACATGGCTGAGCAGATGTGTTTAGAGTAGGATGTTGAAGCCTTTGGGCATATGCTGGGGAGGGTATAGGTGAATCATACGGTAGATTTACTTTTAATTTTCTCAGGCTTCTCCATGTGGATTTCCATATAAGCTGCTCCAATTTGCAATCCCACCAACCCATAGACTTACCATCACTTGTAGTCAGTTTTGGTTTTTTTGAATTTATTCGTTCTGACTGGGGTAAGATAAATCTCATAGTTGCTCTACTTTGCACTTCCCTAATTGATGAGGAAAATGAACACTTTTGAGATATTTCTCATCCATTTTTATTTCTTTTATTGAGCACTCTATATGGAGCCCTAATTCATTTTTAAATTGTTTTCTTTGTTTCCTTGACTTTTGGGCTTTTGAGTTCTTTATGTATTATTGATATTAACTCTACCAGATATATAGCTGGCAAAGATCCCCTATTCTGTGTGTTCTTTTTCTTTTTCTTCATTCAATTGACTTTTTTCTTAGTGATGCAGACGCTTTTTAGTTTTATGAGGATTCACTTGTCAATTCTTGACTTTAATTTTGGGGCAAATGGAGTTTTATTCAGAAAGTCTTTTTCCATACCTAAATCTTATAAGATATGGCCTATGTTTTTTCCTCTGGCAGTTTTAGTATTATAGGCTTTAAATTGAGGTCGTCACACCATCTGAAGCTGATTTTCATGTAGGATGGTAAATGTGAGCCTAATTTCACTCTTATGCATGTGTACATCCACTTTCCCTAGTACCGTTTGTTAAAGATGCTCAAGTGTATGTTTTTGCCTCTTGGCCAAATATCATATAGCATGAGTTATAGACCTTACATTTTATATTTACCTAAAACAATGCATTATACTAACAACCTCCCCCCCCCAACCTCCTTCAGAATGGCTGATCATGGCAGTCCGTGTGATTTCCAAAACAATACAGTCTGTAGATGTTGTTCTTGGTTGTTTCTCAGAGGCTTAAGGTAAGACCCTATTACAGAAGGCATTAGTCAGAAATAGGATTCAGATTATTTGAACTGAATGTAATTTAAAAGCTTCCGCGGGGTCTAGCTTCCAAGTAACCAGAAAGTACTATGCAAGCTGCTAAGGCATAGAAGGAATTAATTGTTTTGTCCAGGTATGACCCCTGTGACACACAACAATCACCAGCATGACAAGATGTTCATGAAAGTGATAGAAATGGTATGTGTTGATTCTCTAATTAAAATTAAAGCCTACACAACAGAAGTGAGACAGTGCCTGGTACTATAAACATAGCCAACTACCCAGGGCCAGAATCTTCCAGATTCTCTTAGAAGAGAATCTACTGTCACCACTTGACTTGACCAGCATGAATCCTAACTAGATCCTAAATTTTATCCTTACACCATCAGATTAGAGTAGCTACCACACCTCATCAAAGAACCTTCTCTTCACAGAAAATGGAGACCAATATAGAAAACCATATCTAGATACAATGCATTGATCTATTGATTGTGTGGTGCCCAGGCTCAATGGATACATCTACATCTCATATATAGCTCCTGTGCCCATTGCTCATAAAACATTATGGAAGAGGGGCAGAACAATTATAAGAACCAGAATACCAGGAAGACTGCTGTGAAAAGTCTCTCACAGAAACAGCTTAGAGATGGAGAGTTAGCCCCTTCCAGGCATGAGCCCTCCCTCCATAATTCTAAATGTAATAATCTGGGAATAAGAAGTTATCAATTTGAGAGGTGGGAGACATGGAAGGAATTGATCGGAAGGAACATGGGAGGGGTTTCAAGGGAAATAAAAAGGGAGAAGGTGAATTACATTTTTTAAATGTATGAAAATATTGTATTTATTTTGTGGGGTGTGTGTGTGTGTGTGACTGTTCGTACACTTGAGCCATGGCACATGTGTGGAGAAACAACTTCCATGAGTTGTTTCTCTCTTTCCACAGGCATCAGACTTGTGTGGTAAGTGCTTTTATGCACTGAAATATCTCACTGGCTCACCAACCCAAACTATGTGTATTTACATGCATACATTTGTGTATATATGTAGAAATACAATTTTTTTGGTAAAAGTACATATATCTTGCAGAATGTCAAATGTTGGAAGATTTTACCTTCTTGAAGTATAACTCTTTTATGTGAATATTTCAGTGAACTCACTTTTCTTTATGAATCTTCATCAATCTGCCAAATAGCATAGCATCTCTTCTTGTTTGAAAACATTCAAATAGAAAGAATAATCTAATAGAAGAGTCAAGAAACGATGCGTTTTCATCAGTCAGAAAGAAAACAGAAATTGAGACATTCCTTAACTTCACATTTTTCAAAACAGGACCGTTTCCTACGTTTTATATGTACACTGTATTTTATCTATCTCCTCCTCTCCTACACATGATGTGAGCTCATTATTTAGACACGTATTCTTGTGTTGTCTGCTTTAAAAATGTTTATCAGAAATTCCATTTAGACTGAATTTGTTTCAGCTATAGATTTCAAGCTCTTTTATTGTTTTTTTTTCTTCTTCTCTGCAGTATTACACATCTCATGGGAAAGAAAATGATAATCCCATCTAAGGACTGTGGTAGGCCGAGATTGCAAAGCATGGCTTTGGACACAACGTGACGCTTTTATGCAGTTGGTTCTCAGGTGCAGCCATCCTTTTCACTGGTCTCTTTGTCCTCATTTGGACCAGAGTCCTGGAAGGGAATCTGACATAACCTTGATCTGTCCAGTAAAGAAAAGTCTCATTTTTCTTTGTTAATGTTAGTCCAGCATGAAGCAGGGTGAGAAAAGGGGCCAAAAAACATTCACATTTTGGTGAGTATTGGTAGATCATGTGTTTCTTCAGGACATTTAAAATTCCTTTCTAATTAAACAAAAAAGCTGACATATGTGGGGGCTGGAGAAATGGCTCAGCACTTAAGGTCTCTGTAGCTGCTCTTCTGGAGGAAGTTGGATTCAGTCCTCAGCATACTGCAGCTCAAATTGCAGTTGTTCCAGGGATTCCGATGCCCTCTTCTGATCTGCAGACGTGACGGTGTACAGACACAGATTCAGGTAAAACATTCATAGACATAGAATAAGTAATTTGGTAAAAGTGGAAACGAATGTCTAACCTCACCCTTAAACTGTTTTTATAATAGCTTTCACACCTCTATATAATGCTAAGAGAAATTTTATTACTTGTGATTTGTTATCAAAAGCCAGGCAACAATTTGATTTGATGTTTACATGTTTTACAACACGCTCATATTTATTCTTAGAAAAAAAATGAGAAAATTGTAGCTGAGTAGTTAAATATGTAATTTGCATTATGCATTATGCAGTGATTTTAAATCCCAAGTTTCATATCTCATTCTAGGATATGATTATTTTTTTCACCAGAAACAAAACTGTGTTAAACACATACTTCAAACTTCAAACTATTGACAATAATGCTACTAGTAACAGTAATAAATTCCAACATAGTCTACATAGTTCGTGAACCTTAAGACAATTTCAAAAACAAAAACAACCCCCTTTTCATGGCTAGGTTGGTAAAGTGATGTCTCAGCTAATAAAGTGTTTGCTTTGCCGCCAAAGAGTTCTGATCCCTAGTGCTCTCTTTTAAGCTGGGCATAGAAGCAAGCACCAATAATCCCCTTGCTGGGGAGGCAAGTCAGGAGGATTCCCTGGGGCTAGAAGGCCAGTCAGTCTGCCTGAATCCACAGCTCCATGTCCAATGAGATACCTTCTCTCAAAAACAAGGTTGACAGCAATGGAGAAAGACACCCATCTTCAACCTGTTGCCTCTGAAAGCAATCATACACACCTGCACGTGCAACATATTCACTTGTACATGCAGAAGCACAAACACATACATACTCTAAAGCATTTATCATCTATCCTTTGATCATATTAGGGAACACAGTTTCTCTGCTAGGCAATTTCAAATGATAAGAATTGCATTTGTTCAGATTTTAAACTTTTATGACAAGTGTTTACATTTATTTGCAAAATTCTACCCTGTTCACTATTCTTTTCTTTCGGGGCTTCACATTTGTGGGGCAAGCACTGTGTTACTGAATGACACCCCCTGGCCTCTGTGCCCTGCTAGACGCTGTCATCCATTTTCTTCTCTCTCTGTCTCTCTTTCTCATCTTTGTTTCTTGTACCCATGGAAGTGACCTACCATTTGCAAATTCTGATTCCTAGTGAGTGTGGTTTGGCCTAGTCAAGAAAATGTTAATGTGAAAAATAATGCGGACTAATGCACAAGGATATTGGGCTCTCATAAGGATTTAGCATTTAGAGCATAGACAATGAAAGAAGCAGAATACCAAAAATGATGAAGCTCAGAAGATAGGAGCCATAGTAAATATCTACATACGGTTCCTACAAGAAATTTGAAGACAAAGCGGTAATGATCTAAGTATCTAGTGTGAAGTTAACCCTGAAGAAGTTTCTCGGTTTAATTCATTCAGTGGAAGTTAGGGCTGTCATATCACATTGCGAATTCCTGAGCACAGGGATTAAATTCCATTCTTCTTATTCCCTGAGTGAATGACCTGAAGTGGGAAGCATGCGCATATAAATAATCAGAACACATGATCAATCTATGGCAATGTAGGAGCTTTGAGAAACCATCACTGAATGTCTAGAAATATTAAAGTTTCTTAAAGCAACATAGCAGTATAGAGATTCCAGGACAAATGTGTATGCAACCAACACATGAACATAATAGATGCTGACAGGTTTTTTTTTTTTGCTTCATATCTTAAATATGATATAGGCTAATTTTTTGAGATAGGATATTATCAAGTTTCTCAAGCTTGTCTTGAACTTGGACTCCTTCTGCCTCAGCCTCCACGCAGGTGAAAATGTAAACATATACTTTGCTTCCTTGAGTACAATTCTCTTCATTCACTGCTTTGAAATGCCACATATATTAAGTCCTGGGATTCTCAGGTTGTATGGAGGCTCTCAGTTTTATTTCATTGTTCTATATACATATTTTTTTGTGTGTACACATGTCACAATATTTTAATCATTTTGTGGCTGACATTCTTGGATTTTTCTTTTTCCTTCAGATGAATAGGACAAGTCTAATTTTTTTAGTTTAGTACACAAATGTGTTTCGTCATGACATATTCCTGCAAATGTATCACCCTTTGTTCTCATTCACACTTCTTCTCCCCTCCCCTTCTCAGTCTACCCATGTGATCACCTCTAACTTGTCCATTTTCTTTTCCCAGTTATTATCTACTTTGCTGCCTTATTGATTTCTTGACCTAAGTAAATATATGTATCCCCTTTACACTGGCTGTTTTCCCCACCCTTAAGATTTCTGACTTTCTCATGATACCTTTTTCAGTTTCCTAACCTGTAAATATACACATATAAATACACATAAACATAATTTTAAATTTAGGTTTTGCCTATAAAAGACAATATGTGTGTTTCTCAGACTGTCTTAGTTTGCTTGGCATAATGATATCCAGTTCTATCCTTTTTTTTCCTGAAGATGCCATGATTTCATTTTTCTTTATGGCTTCCTACAATACCTCTTTGCATATGGCACATTTTCTTCATTCGTTCAAGAACATCGAGACTGGTTCTTTTTTTTTTTTTTTTTAAGCTATCTGAGCATAGATGTTCTCCTATCTCTGTGCTGTGTAGACTTCAGTCACACACTTAAGAGTAAACCCTGTAAATTATAAGTGATATTTTTTTGCTAGTTTTGTTCTAAAAGCACACACAAATTACAAAACAATGATGTATTCATTCTGTTAAAGTTGTGTAACATTGAACATTTCTTTAGTCCATAATATTTCTTTAGTTCCTAAAGCTTTTAGCATGTCCTCTTATAAACTTTAGTAATTTAATTTTTTTAAATCCTTATTTACACTACATTGTTTCCCAGCAATCTCACAGACAACTTTATTATTGTCAATGGGTTTTTTTTTATACTGTAGAATGATGGATCTTAAGGACATCTGGATCTTTTATCCAAGTGTCTACATTCTAATTCTGAGTTCATCACTTTCTTGATGTATTTTAATTTACTTAACTCTAAATTAGGAAGAATAATAGCATTTATTCAACAGGAGTGTCCGTTTGAATAGTTGAGATAATACATACCTAAAATATTGTACTTTACACGTTTGAGATGTTGGTAGTAACACAATATTTTTGCTCCTGTAAAGTATAATACTTTTCATTTATCCGTAGGTTCTCTTGGTTTTTTTGATAGGAAAATATTTTATGGGTAAATAGTGACAATTCTTACATGGCCTACTTTCTGCCTTATTATGATGGTAAAGACACATTTTTCTTTTACTAATGGTTAAAAGGCATAGGAGTTGTTATCTTCCTGTGTACTTTAGTTCTTTTGTTAAAAAGAATCATGCATCAATCATTCTAGCCTTTCTATAACATCATTTCCTCTTAAATGCTATCTTCTTCATGAACCTATAGGTTCTCATACATTGACACAATTCTTCCAGTTTCTCGTTCTTTAACATACCTTATGTGCCAACTTACATTATGAGCTTACACACATCCTATCACCCTACTCTTATCCTAGGATTTTTGAAATTAAGGTCAGCATCTATCTTGCTTTGAATATTTTGTCCTGCTCTGAGTTGGTAGAATTATTGCATTTATTCAATAAACAAACATATAAAAATAACATCTGATATTGTAATAAAGACCTAACGTTTATCAAGGAAGACAGATAAAAGCTGAAAATACTTTTTTGATACTCTGATCCCACTCTTAAAACAATTTAAGTAAACATGTGTAGCTATGTAAATAATTGATATATGCAATAAAGTATGAATTTGACTACCACTCTAGTGTTTTAGCTAATTAGCGCTACTATAATTTGTGACAAAAATAGAGAGATAATGCAAGAGCCCCTTCAGTGGAACAACCAGGTCACACATAGAAATGATATTCATTGATATTTAATAGAAAAGTCAGTTATTTACTTTTATTCTCTCTAGATAAATCCATTCCATTTCTTTGGAGAACTAGTTTTCAAGAAATAAGGTCACTCAGATATTTGTAATGTAACATTATTTTATTTCATAAATTTTATAACATTAAAAAAGGCTAGATGAAAAAGTCTCAAATGGAAAATATATCTTAGTCATTGCTAGCATCCTTCAGTCTTCGAGTGTTCCATAGTTGCTTCATCCTAAATGGATTTGTCCCCTGGGGATCTCTAAGTTCTCAGCATATAGTCCAGTTGTCATAGCAACTACAAAATGTCTGGCATAAATGACAGATTATTTCTTCCTTGAGAAGAAATAGAACACAGGGTTTTATTCCTGAATCACCTAGAGGCTATATTAAACATGTTCCAAGCACACAGTGTCCATTAAGTATTTCACCATCTTAAAATTATACCGTTTTTGTTTTAGAAACTTGATTTCAACTTTATTTCTCAAAAATATACTTGCATAGATCTGCAGGTTTCCACAGGCCAGCACCTGTTCCTGGAAGCAAGGCTTCCAGCTTGCATTGACTTTCAGGATCTTCTTTCATCACACACCTGGAGGCAATCGTCTGCAGATGCCAGTCTGTAAGCAGATGCATATGAGCAGGACAGCAGCATTTTATGCCATTAGAACAGCTGGGAGGAAAGGAAAATGAATGTGTTTTGCCTTCTTTTGTGTCATAAAAAACTCCCTGAGAGAATTCTCACCTGGAACCTATTTTTCTGTCTCTTCTGGTCTTGGATTGTTTTGATGGAGAAAGAAATTCACCTCACTCATTCTTCTAGCCGAGGAGGAAGCTTGGCCTTCCTTGCCATCAGTACAGTGGTTTGGATGTTGCTCAGCAAGCATTCATGCATTTGGCTGCAACATTTTATTCTTCAGAAAATGTGCTTCTTGGAGCGGTTACCTAGTGTGACCACTCCACAGTAAAGGACTCTAGCACAAGTGCAAACACAGAGAGACACTCATAGGTAATGATGATATCCAAGTTTCATCTCTAATGCAGCTGAAAACATACAAGAAAACTTTTACTGGTCATTTTTAAAATGTATCTGGAACCGGCGTTAGTGACAAAAGTGTCCTCTTTAATATAGCATTTGAGAAACACACCAAATCGTCTTGATTTTTATCACATTTAGTCAATGTATTGACAAGGTAAATGAATCAAATAGCGAAAATCACAGGCACAAGCAACACCCTTTCCTACCTTCAGTCTGCTCCCTGAGATGCAGTCCTTTAAAGTGCATCTAAGTTTCTCCCCAGTTCAGCTCAACCACAGATACATTTTATGAGGGTACCTAAGTTTTCTGACGTACAAACCAGGGACAACTCTGTCTTTCTCTCTGGCCCAATTTTGTTACTTATCTTATTATTTTTAATTCTTTCATTTGATTTCAGACTTCAAACAATATATGAGTAACTCTATTTGATCTGTTTTGTTTTTAATTTTATTTATTAATACCTCAAGATTTTCATACATTGTATTTACATTTTTATCGATTATTTATTACAGTTCATTTACTTTGTATCCTGGCTGTGGCCCCCTCCCTTGTCTCCTCTCAATCCCTCTCTCCCTCCCTCTTCTCCTCCTATGTCCCTTGCCTAGCCCACTGATTGGGGAGGTCCTCCTCTCCTTCTATCTGACACTAACCTATTAGGTCTCATCAGGACTGGCTGCATTGTCTTCTTCCTCTGTGGCCTGGCAAGGCTGTACCCCCCAGGGGGAGGTAATTAGAGAGCCCATCACTGAGTTCATGTCAGAGACAGCCCTGTTCTTCTCTGAAAGACTCTATTGATCAAGGTACAGAAGCAGAGGCTGAGACTCATAGCCAAACTTTGGGCAGAGTGCATGGAATATTATGACAAAAGGGGAAAATAGAAATACCTGGAGGGGACAGGAGCTCCAAAAGGAGAGCAACAGAACCAAAAGAACTGGGCCCTGGAGGTCCTGAAGAGACTGATATCGCAACCAAAGACCATGCAAAGAGAATACCTAAAACCTCTCCCCAGATGCAACCCATACATTGTATTTTGACTGTAATCATACCCCTTCCAACACCTTCTACACTCACCCACTCCTATTCCATATCTACCCAACTTAGTGTCCTCATTTTCTTCATAAACACAAGTTCAATTAGGGTTGTCTATATACGTACTCTTGGGGGTGTGGCCATCTATTGAAACATGGTTGACCTATCAGGGGGCCACAGCCTTGAAGAACACTAACTCTCCCTCCCTGGAAGGTATCAGTTATCAATAGCTCCTCAGTTATAGGTAACTGATAAGAACTTCATGCTGAACTCTTATCTGCATGCTTGAATTTTGTCTGGCACAGGTCTTCTGCATGCTGTCGTAACCATTGTGAGGTTCACACAACTTCCCTATAGTGTATGGAAATCACTATTTCATCAAAGTCATCTGTCACCTCTGGCTCTGACAACCTTTCTATCCTTTCTTCTGCAGTGACACCTGAGCCTTGGGAGGAAGGGGTGGAATATAGGTATGATAAGCACATTCTGCTCTCTCTCATTTTGTGCACCGTTATCAGTTTGGGGTTTCTATGTTAACACCATCTAATATTAAAATGAGCTTTTCTGATGGCGTTTGAGACATTTATGGATATATCAATAAGTCATTAGGAGGTTTAAAAGTATGTATCTTTTAGGCAGTAATTGTAACAGGTTCTCCCATAGAGACCTGTTTAGTCACAGACCTTTGGCTCCAGTTCAATTGTTAGGAATAGTTTTATTCTTGTAGAGGGCCTTTACTCCAAAGAGAAAGATGTTGGTTACTCTCATGGCATTCACAGCACTACTGTACCAGTAGACATATCTTGACAGGCCTGTAATTATTGTAAATACATATGCATATCCACCTATTTGGAAGCTTCAGCAATAGTAGAGTTGTTATCTTCAGTATCTCAAATCCTTATATGTAAAATAACACCAATAACCCTTCCTTCAAGACTTTTAACTGCTCTGTCCCCCATATTCTCTCAGCCAAAGCTGTTCATGTTTACTTCTGTTTCAAAATTCTGTTAACATTCACACTGATTTTTCAAAGCTATTAATATTTGCACTCTATAAGTGGTTATTTGGGGGGGGGGTTGAATTATAGGCTCAGTCTAAAAGTTGAAAAAATGCAACTAGCTTGTTCTTCATGTGGCTCCCTAACAATTGGAGCACAGGGTTGAGGTGAGATGTCTTTGACTCTGTTGCCTGACTTTGGATTGCTTTCCAATAGCTGGGCTGCCTTGTCCGACCTCAGTGGGAGAGGATGTGTTTAGCCTTAGTGTGACTTGATGTGCCAGTGTGGGTTGGGACCCATGGGGGACCTCTCCATCTCTGAACATAAAGAGACTGTAATAGAAGGAGAGGGGTGTGAGGGCGGGACTGGGAAGAAAGGAGAGAGAAATTGTGGTACATTTTATAATGGAATAATACTCAACAATTAAAAACAAGGAAGTCATGAAATTTGCAGGCAAATGGTGGGAACTAGAAGGGATATCCTAAGTGAGGTATCCCAGAAGCAGAAAGACACACATAGTATGTACTCACTTATAAATGGATATTAGCCATATAATGTAGGATAAACATACTAAAATCTATAATCCTAAAGAAGCTAAACAACAATGAGGACCCTAGGGAAGATGCTTAATCCTCATTCAGAAGGGCAAACAGGATAGTTACTTTGGAAGTGGGAGAAGATAGGAGTCTACCACAAAGGGCATCTGAAAAACTCTACCCGGCAGAGTATTGAAACAGATCCTGAGACTCATAGTCAAACTTTGGGCAGAGTGCAGGGAATTTTATGGGGACAAAAGGGGAGATTGAAAGATCTCAAAGGGACAGGAGCTCCACAAAGAGACAAACAGAGAAAGAAAAATCTGGGCCCAGGGTGTTCCTGCAGAGACTGATGAATCAGCCAAGGACCATGCATGGAGAGGACCTAGATCCCCTGCTTAGATGTAGTCCATGGCAGCTCAGTCTCCAGGAAGGTGTCTTAGTAAGGAGAGCGGGGATTGTCTTTGCCATGAACTTCATTGCCTGCTCTTTGATCACCTCCCCCTGGGGAGGCTGCCTAACTAAGCCACAGAGAAAGAGGTTCCAGATAATCCTGATGGACCTGATAGGCTAGGGTAAGGAGGACCTCCCCTGTCAGTGGACTAGGGGAGGAGCATCGGAGGAGAAGAAGGAGGGAGGGTTGGAGTGGGAGGAGATTACGGAGGGGGCTACAGCTAGGATATGAAGTGAATAAATTGTAATTATTAATAATAATAATAATAATAATAAACAAAAACAAAACAAAAAGGAAAATCACCAGTAAGAGAAAGAGAAAAAGTTTATCATGCAGTAGGATATTGTTTGAAGAAGTAATGTGTTGTATGTAGTGCTTGTCTCTCTCAATGACTCAAGTAACTTACATCAAAGCTTAAAGTAAAGCATATTGATAAACTTCCAGGTAGTACTAAATGATAATGTATTCATAAATGGTTAAGATTATAGCGTTTCTTTCTTTCTAGGAAAAGATTTGAAAGTCTGAAGATGTACTTGCTGTGGATATGCCCAACATTTCAGTTCTAAAATGTTTCTGCAATTGCAGCTCTTTGCTCCTCAGCAGTATTTCCGGTGAGAGTCTACAAATGCTCTCTCTCTCTCTCTCTCTTAAACTCAGATGAGTTGCACACACATACACTTTTCATATGATTATTATATTTCAGCTAAACTTGGCCTCATTGCCCTGTCTATGTAAAGGCTCCACAGATTTCTGCCCACCCAGAGTTGGCTCACTAAAGTTTGGAGTTCAGAATCCAAAAAGATGAAACAAAAGTTGGATCTGGAAGCCCTTTTCTGAATTGTCTGGTACCTCTGTGAAATAAATATTCAATCCCCACATTATATGTTTCTCAAAAACCCAATTCAGAATCAGTGAAATAACGTTTCAAAACACCATTTTCTTCTGCGTTACAACTTCTTGCATTTTTTCTTCAGGCAAAATTCTTGGACTGGAACACGAAACACCAGTGAATGATGTCCTTATTTCACCATCTTCATTTCTTACATCAGGGCCCTGCCTGTCAAGATAATTGTAACACTAAGCTGATGTCTTCCTTCTTCATTTCATTATAGGACACAGAGTGGATGTGTGGCAGAGGCTGCTACGTCATTTAAGTATGGACATCTGATACTTCTTATTAAACTCTATCTCATTTATTATCACATCCTTTTTACCCCTGTAGCTCAACAATTTTTCTTTTCATTCAAATTATGGCAAAAAATGTCAATGAAATGATTCCTAAAGGGACTTTCCTATACTTGTAGACGAGCATCGACCATAATAGTCATTAGAGTGGATACATCCAGTAACTGATGGAAGCAGATACAGAGACCCACATCCAAACATTAGGTGGAGCTCTGGGAATCCTTCAAAAGAGGAAGGATTGCAGGAGCCAAAGGAGCAAAGCACACTATAAGAACAAAGCTCCCAGCATAAACTAAGCAAGATTTATTGGGGCTCGTAGAGACCAAACTGACAATCAGGAAGCTTGTATGGGTCTGACCTAGGTCCTTTGCCTGGATATCTTAGTTGAGTAGCTTGAAAATGACAGAACTACAAGTACACAACAAGGACATTTGCTCAACCATGTTCGTGGCTGCTTTATTTGTAATAGCCAGAACC
>CM053749.1:28020109-28033328 GCA_028658305.1 Pachyuromys duprasi
TCACCGTAGGAGTTCCGCTCACCTGGCACTCACAATGCTGGCGTTTTAGGTCCCAGAGTTCAGTCTCCTGGTAGCTGCGTTGTTTCTGCTCTCCTACTCCTCAGACACAGTGTTCTCTCGTGGCAGCCATCTTGGATCCATATCTTATTATTTTTAAACTTCATGAAAGGAGTGAGAAGCTGGATACTCGCTCCTCTAGACATGTTAAAAAAAAACTTAAGAAATTTCTAAATAAGTGCAGATGAACAACAACAAAACAAACAAATAAACAAAAAAAGGTTTAGTGGAGTTTCCTGTATTTGAGCTCTGGATCTAACAGCTGTTGTATTCTCATGGGCTTCAAAATTAAACAACCCTTATAGAAAACATGGAATTCCTAAAATCAACAGAGTAGGATGATTCTGCACTAATGATCTTATTTATTTATTTATTTATTTATTTATTTATTCTTTCTAAATATAAGGTTAAAAAAGATTTATTTGTTATGTATATAGTGTTCTGTTTTCATGTACACCTGCATGCCAAGAGGCTACCAGATCTCATTTTAGATGGTTGTGAGCCATCATGTGGTTTCTGGGAATCAAACTCAGGACCTTTGGAAGAGCAGCTAGTGCTCTTAAACTCTGAGTCCTCTCTGGAGCCCTTCTTTCTTTTTTCTGAAACTTGCTCTGTAGACAAGGTTGGTCTCAAACTCACAGAGATCTGCCTGCCACTGTATCCATAGTGCTAGGATTAAAGACATGCACCACCATCACATGATTTCATAATACTAATACATTAAACCAAACATTGAACAAGCAGTACATGCCTCTTACTGTGAATAGAAGTCATGTCTGGGTGAAAACAATGAAAGCGTCGTGAATCCATATAGCATTTCACAGCCTTCACTAGACAAACAGTTTAATTTTAAAGGAAAAAAAAACCATACCCTTGGTATTCTTCAAATTATATTTCATCTCTCTTATAGCAGCTCTTTGAGGAGAAATAGACTCCCAAATAAAAAGGAAGCAATTTGAGACAACTATTACTATCATCTAGTAATTGGTATTTTATATTTTATATTTTATATTATATTTTATTTACCATCATCTAGTAATTTATATTTTAATGTTTCTTGAAAATTTCTTATATTTTTGTATGTTTTTTTCCAAATTCTTTATATGCAGAGGTGCTTATTCATTATTTCTGGGTTGATGAAGTTCCTTGTTCTATTTACACTGTAGTCCCTTCTTTCTAAATATTGCAGATTTTTGAATTGCAAGGAAATTAATTGTCATGTTGTTGAACTGTTATAAAAATATTTGAGAACTCGGACTCCATTCATCAGCAATCCCCCTGCCTTTCCCACCACCTGCTGTAGTAATAAGAATTGAACTTAGGGCTCAGGTTTGCTAAGCAGGTGTTTTATCTTGAGTTGTATCACTGGCCAGCGTAACTGATTGACATTTGTTAGATAGCAAGAAAAAGTCAAATATTTGTAAAAACTCAGTTGATTAATTGACATGTAATTTGAGTGAGCTGAACTAACAAAAGGTTAATTAGACAGTAGTATTACAATATGAAATTGTTAGAGTTGCTTTCTTGTCTGGTGAAGGGGATGCCTACTTTAGTCACTTTTAGTGAGCAACCAGTTGGGCTCTCTGTAAATTTCTGAGGACAAAAGTGTTTTCTAGTTTCAGCTTCTGAGTAGTCACCAAAGTAACTGTATCTTAGTTAGAGAACTGTCTATTTTTGGATTGTATCTATCAAAAGGCTTCTATAAATCACACAAAATACACAATGAAATAATCTGCCCTAGTAGTCTATTTTACAGTGTTCATGTTTCTCCAGGAGCGACATTCTGCCTCCTTCTGTTTCTCCTGTGATTCCAACCGTTGTCATTGGTTGACACACACATTTTGGTACAGTGAATATTGATTCTCTAAATGTCCCAAATGTGCTTTAAAACTGTGTTTTATGATCCTACAATAAAATGTTCGTGGGTCAAGATTGCTGACTACATCCCTAACATCTTCTATGGTCTTCCCCACACACCAACCATTTACTCATTCAGCAGTTTTTTGGAATTATCCTTCCCTTTGAAAGTGTCAGTTTACTCTTTTACTAGACTATGTACAAAATTGAATAAAAAATTAGAAACATTTTAATTTCCTTCTGAGATTTTTACTGCATCTTGCCTCTCTCTACATCTTCTCTATAATTAGCATGTTTGTGTCTCTGATTTCAGTGTTCCAGATTTTTATTCCAAAATTTATTTTTCATGTTACTGAATTTCATTATGTTACTACTATGTGTGATTTGCTGCCAAATACACACTGAGAATATTTTCAAATGTTCATTATTATTATTATTGCTATTACACTTTATTCATTTTTTATTCTAGTTTAGCCCTATCCCTCATCTCTTCCATGTGCCAACCTCCCTCTAACTCTCTCCACTATTCCTATCCTCTAGTCCACTGATAGGGGAAGTCCTCCTCCCCTACTGTCTGACCCTTGCCAGTCTATCAGATCTTATCAGGACTGCCTTGATCCTCTATGTGACTGGCTAGGTCACTCCAGCAGGAAGAAGTAATCAAGGAGCAGGCAACCAAGTTTATTTTTTCACATGGGTCATTTATAATGTTTTTATTTTAATTTAGTTTTGTTACATTGTCATTTATTGTAGTTTTAATTTTTTAACAGTAGTTGGTTATTTTTAAAAGTGCATGTCCCTTTGTCTAGTTTCCCATATCCCACAGCCAGCATTTGAGTTTGTTGCATAGCTAGTAAGCATAACCATTTCTAATCTTTTTGTGATAATGCCAATGTAGGGGTCATCTTTTTTTTCTGTAGATTATTGGAAATGTTTTTCTCTTTCTGATTTTGTATCTGGTGGTTTTAAGTTCTTATTACCTGTGAAAAAGTCACATGTCCTAGGGTTACAGTTACATTTTCTTTTGAAATAACTTCTTTGTATCTCAGTGGGCTGTAACTGAGACAATTTTAAGCAAGTTTTGAAGTTTAAAGTTACAAATCTGTACAATAGTCAGGGCAGAGGTTTTAAAGTAGCAGATTTCTTTCATTATTATTAATAATAATTATTATAATATATTTCTCATCATTTATTTCAATTTATTCAATTTGTGCCCTGGATGTGACCCCTTCCTCATCTCCTTCCAATCCCACCCTCCCTCTTCTCCTGTTATGCCCCTCCTCTAGTCCACTGATACTGAAGGTCCTCCTCCTCTTCTATATGACCCTAGTCTATAGGTCTCATCAGAACTTGTTCCATTGCCTTCTTCTGTACTCTGACAAGGATGTACCCCCCAAGGGGAGGTGATAAAAGAGCCTGTAATTGAGTTCATGCCAGAGAAGCCCCTGCTCCCCTTTCTTGGGAACCCACTTGGATACTGAATCTAAGAGTTACTTCTGAGCCGGGGTTTTAGGCCTTATAATATAGGATAAACATAATAAAATCTATATTCCTAAAGAAGCTAAACAACAAGGAATACCCTAGGGAAGATGCTCAATTCTCATTCTGAAGGACAAACGCAATAGACATTAGAAGCAGGAGAAGACAAGGAACAGGACAGGAGTCTACCACAGGTGGCGTCTGAAAGACTGCTCAATAGGGTGTCAGAGCAGATGCTGAGACTCATAGCCAAACTTTGGGCAGAGTGCAGGGAACCTCATGAAAGAAGGGGGGATAGAAAGACTTGGAGGGGACAGGAGCTCCAAAAGGAGATCAACAGAACCAGAAAACCTGAGCCCTGGGGGCCCTGAAGAGACTGATAACCCAACTGAGGACAATGCATGGACCAGATTTCTTAATGTCTATACCATATTACTTTTCTAAAATTTAACTTTAAAAGGTAAAATGATGAACCGACAAGAGCTTTGTGGGAAGATTTCTTTCTTTCCAATGAAGAGATCACACTTGAAAAAGAATTTCTAATAACAGAAATATTTACACAAGGAGTCACTGTACATAGTGTACACTTAGTCTGTGCCAAGAATGGTTACAGATTTAATATATAACATATCATTTATTGAAAGTAACACAGGTGTTTACTAGCTCCGTCATTTTGCTATTAAGGAAACAGGCTATAGAGGTTAAGCAACTTGTCGTCTTAGTCTGCTAAAAGCAGAGCTGAAATGTTTCTTCAGATTCCACAAAGACTTTATTATTTCACTGTAGGAGTGATATATATCTACTCCTACAAGGATAAAAAGATATATTCCTAATATGTATGTTTAAGAAACATTGGGAAAACCATCAAAGTATCATCACTGGAATTTTTCCATAAAGTACATTAGCACTGCAGTGTAGATGCTCTTGTTTGACGGGAAGCAGCAAAGCTCAGTCCTGCCTGGCTGTCTTACTCATTTCCCTCCACTCTCAAATATGCTATTATGCTGTAATCAGCTTTTATAGATGGTCATAATACATATTCAAGATGCCTACTGCTTTGTGGATAGCATTACTGATGGCACTTGGAATGGGTACAAATCACATTTTTTTAAAGAAGAAAAGAACTGGATCTAGGGCAGAGAACGGGTCAAGAGCCTGCCACAGAGGGCCTGGGAAGGGCTCTGCCCTGCAGACTGTGGAAGCAGATGCTGAGACTTATGGCCAACACTTGGGCAAAGTGCAGGAGATCTTACAAGGGGAGTGGGAAATAGTGGGATCTGGAGAGGACCGGAACTCCACAAGGAGAACAACAGAACCAAGTGGTCTGAGCACAGGTCCAACCTGAGACTGATGGTCCAACCAGGTACCATGCATGGAGGTAGCCTAGGATCCCTGCACAGGTGTGGCCCATGGCAGTTCAGTGTCCAAGTGGGTTCCATTGTAATGGGAACAGGGACTGTCTCTGACATGAACTGATTGGCCTGCTTTTTGATCACCTCCCCCTGAGGGGGGAGCAGCATTGCAGAACCACAGAGGAAGACAATGCAGCCACTCCTGATGAGACTTGATGGACTGATATCAGAGAGAGGGAAAAGAGGACCTCCCCTTTCGGTGGTCTTGGGGAGAGATGCGGGTTCAGAGCGGGGAGGAAGGGAGGAATTGGGACAGGAGGAGGGAGGGAACCACAGGGGTATGTAAGGTGAATAAAGTGTAATTAATAAAGAATTTTAAAAAAAAGAAAAAAGAAAAGAACAATTGAAAATTGTATTTGAAAATTTCAGGGTTAATTCTCTATTTTCCTCTAATAGAATGAGAATAATTAAGCCAATGAGAAGGTTAAAACCTAGTTGTTTTTTTAAAAATAGATATTAGTATTTTGCGAACCTTGTTTTTCTTTTCTTCTTTTTTTTTTTTTACTAAGGGGTAGAGATACTTTGGTTTAAAATCCTATAATGTTTGTTATTGCTACTGTATTTAGTTGTATTCCTAACACTTGAGGAATTTTTTTATCCTTGAGATTTAAATTGGCAGTTTTTGAATTTGTTATTTTTTAAAGCTAAGCAGACATTTCTTTTTTTCCTTTTTTTATTAAATTTATTTATTTTTATCTCAATCACAGGTTAGGTACTTTGAATCCCAGGCTTAGCCCCCTCCCTCATTCCCTTCTGCCCTCCCACTCCCTCCCTCATCTCCCTCCTCCCAGCCCCCTCCAAGTCCACCAACAGGGGAGGACCTCCTTCCCTTCCATCCAACCCCAGCTTATCCTGTCTCCTCAGGGCTGGCTGCAATGTCCTCCCCTGGGATCTAGCCAGTCTGTCACTCCCCAGCTTGTATGGGGGAGGGTCAAAGAGTCAGCCATCAAGTTCATGACTGAAACAGTCCCTGTTTCCCTCACTAGGGTCTTCAGTCCTACACCGAGCTATCATGGGCCCCATCTGAGCGGGGGTTCCAGGCCACATCCATACATGGTCCTTGATTGTAGAAACTGTCTCATACACAGACATTTCATTGCATATATTCAGACATGTTTACCCCCTATATATCATATATAATATAGTACACATACACAAACACTTCATACATAAATAAAACATGGACATGACCTCCCACAAAACTGAGATTATTCACGCTCCATACTTTAGCACTCCGCTTTTTCTTTTCCTTCAACTCTCCATATGTCTTGTTGCTCCTCTAGACATTTTCCTTTTACATTAATGTGACACATCTATAAGTTATTTTGCAGAAATAATAGCATACCGTTCCTATAAAAGCTGAAACAAAAAACACAGGTAGGGTAGATTTACATGGGGCGGGGGAGCATGACAACAGAAACAGAAAAGGAGGAAGGCTAACTACAACTAAGGATTTTTGGAGGAGTCGCACGAATTTACTTGATGGCTGCTTAAATTCCACATAATATATATGTGTACTTGAAGTTATGTCAGTTGGAGTGACAATGTTTCCTTCCCCCAAGATTTAGACTAACAAAACCCTCAGTTCGGGCATGGAAAATCTTACCAGTTTTTGGTCAAGGGAGTCCAAGAGACCCTGTAAATAATATAAGATACTATTATTGTGACTTCCAGAAAGATAACGTTGACACACTATTGGTGAAGATGCTACACTCCTTGGACGTGAGATTTGGAAGAATTGATCTGTATCTGACCTGGAAGCCTTGTCACTGAGAACTAGTTCTCAAGGTCTCGGAAGGTGCCATGCGAAATGCTAATGCAGTAAAACAACTAACAGTCCTATACAACTGTAACACCACAACAATGAAAGCCATTCTGTCAGGTGCAATGGTGATATTTATACCCTGGAGGTAAGCAACAGTTACCTAGTTGGTCTTTAAAATGGGAAGGACTTTATGGATGACACTCTAAGTTTCATTAGGTCAGAGAACAAAGAGGACAGCCTACTACTTCCATTTTCCTAAACCAGCATAAGTCCTAACTGTAGTCTCGGTACCTAAATACTAAACTCGTGTCCCTCATTAAAGAAACATCTTTTTGCTGCAGACAGAGACCATGATAAAAAGACAAAACTGCTCAAAATACAGAGATTGAGTGACTATGGTGTGCCCACCTATAACTGACATACATGCACCATAGACCCTACACTTATGGTTCAGAGAGCATCGCAGAAAACATGGCAAGAGATCAAGGAGCAAGGCATCTAAGCAAAGAGATAGTCTTTCCCTAAAGAAGAGGAAGGAGGGGGAGGAGGAGAAGGAGAATAAGAAGGAGAAGAAGGAGAAGAAAAAGGAGGAGAAGGAGTCATGGGCATGGAGTAGGGTAGGAATGGATCTGAGGATTTGGAGAGAGAGGTTGGGGTTGAATATGATCAAGATGTATCATATGAAATTCTTTAGGAATTACTAATAGTTTAAAAAAGGAAAAAAAACTAAAATAATATTTATGTATGATATATGGTTATGTTCAGCACAGTTTTGAACATAAAAAATTAGCTTCAGCCCACCCACCCACAAAACCTCTGATCTACAATTTGCCCTGTCTGCAAAATTTGCTAGGGCAATGGTGGCACGCTATGTGGGATATCTGATTTGACTTAAGGCCTACCCTGTGAGATGGAGCCCATACCTGTCCCTGCAAGAACCAGACTAGACAGCACATAGACCAGAGTAAAACCAAGTACTACTGGTCCACAAAAATAGTAACAATAGTATGACTCCTAATGTTATTCTGTTATACTCATAGATCTGCCTTAATCAGCTATTATCAGAGAGGCTTCTCTTGCAGTAGATGGAAACAAATATCAAGACATTATATGAAGAGAGACACCTTGGAACACACAGCTCTAAACAATAGGTCTCCATTAAATCCCTCCACTCAGAGCTCAGAGAACCCTCAGAAAAGGAGGCAGAAGGAGTGGAGAGAGAAAGAGGGGGGACAACAGAAAAACAAAGCCCTCTAAAACAATGGAGCAAAGCTCATAAAAAGTCACAGAGACAAAAGCAGCATACACAGGGCCTATGTGGTCTGTACCAGGTATCCTGCATATATATACGATAGCTTTCATTTGGTACTTTTATGGGACATCTGAATATGTGAACAAGTGGGTCTCTTATTCTTTTGTCTGCTCTTGG
Organism: Pachyuromys duprasi; assembly: GCA_028658305.1. Lineage (NCBI taxonomy): Eukaryota > Metazoa > Chordata > Mammalia > Rodentia > Muridae > Pachyuromys > Pachyuromys duprasi. Next base: position 28,028,109 of record CM053749.1, read on the forward strand.
AGCTCTTTCATTTTTCTGTTGTTTGTCTTGTCCAACTTCGAAATGACGGGTTTCAATATGTTTTATCTTATCTTTTATTTTGTTATGTTTTGTTGCTATCTCCTAGAAGCCTCTTCTTTTCTCATGGGAGACAGAAAGGGCGTAGATCTGGATGGAAGAGGAAGTGTGGAGAAACTGAGAGGAGTACAGGGAGGGGGAACTGAATTCAGATTTTATTGTACGAGAAAAGAGTTTATGTTTAATAAAAGAGGAAAAATTAACTGCCAAACTATAGACCTCTGCAGTTAGCAATTCAGTTCTGCTATCTTATAATTTAATTCATTTTATTTTTTTCAGAAAGAAAGGAATACTTTTTATATTTTCTTTTTTATTACTACTACTACTACTACTACTATATTTACAGTTTATTCACTTTGTATCCCGGCTGTAGGCCCCTCCCTCATCTCCTCCTAGTCCCACTCTTCCTCCTTCTTCTCCCCCTACACCTCTTCCCTAGTCCACTGATAGGGGAAGTCCTCCTCTCCTACTATCTGACCCTAGCCTATCAGGTCCCATGTATCCTCTTCCTCTGTAGGCTGGCTAAGTCATCCCAAAAGGGAAAAGTAATCAAGGAGCAGGCAATTGAGTTTGTGTAAGAGAGTGTATTTCTTTCTCCTCTTATTAGGGAACCTACATGGAGACTGAGCTGTCTTTGGGCTACATCTGAACAGGGGGTCTAGGTCCTCTATGCAAGGTCTTTGGTTGACACATCAGTCTCTGCAGTAACCCCTGGGCCAAGGATTTATTTATTTACTTATTTTTATTTTTGGCTCTGTTGGTCTCTTTGTGTGGCTCCTGTCCTCTCAAGATCCATTTATTTCCTCCTTCTTCCATAGATTCCCTGTGCTATCTCCAAAGTTAGGCTGTGAATCTCTGTATCCGCTTCAATCCCCTGCTAAGTGGAGACTTTTAAGAGACATCTGGGGCAGGCTTCCACTCTGTTCCCTCTTTTCTACCACTTCCAGTGTTTATGCTGTTTTCCCTTATGAATGAGAATGAAGCGTTTTACCTAGGGTTTTGCTTGCTGTTTAGCTTCTTTAGGTCTGTAGAATTTAAAATGTTTATCTTGTATAATATGGCTAGTATCCACTTACAAGTGAGTATATCATGTGTGTCTTTCTTTTTCTGGTTTATCTTAGTCAGGATGATCTTTTCTAGCTCCATCCATTTGTCTGCAAATTTCACGATTTCCTTGTTTTCAATAGCTGAGTAGTTTTCACTGTGTAAATGTTCCACAATTTCTGTATCCATTCTTTGGATAAGGGACATCTAGGTTATTTCCAGATTCTGGCTATTATGAATAAAGCTGCTATGAACCTAGGTGAACAAATATCCTTGTTTGTATGGTTGAGCATCTTTTGGATACATGCCCAGGAATGGTGGATCAGTTGTCTTGAGGTAGCACTATTCCCATTTTTCTGAGAAAATGCTAGATTGATTTCCAAAGTCTGCTTTCCCATAAGCAATGGAGTAAGGTTCTCCTTTCTCCACATCCTTTCCAGCATGTGTTGTCACTTGAGTTTTTTTATCTTAGTTATTCTTATGGATGGGAGATGGAATCTCAGGGTCGTTTTGATTTGCATTTTCCTGATGACTCAGAATACTGAGCATTTCTTTAAGTGTTTCTACTCCATTAATCTATCCAAATATCCACCAAATAAGCCAGATCAGACCTATTTCTCTCTCTCTCTCTCTCTCTCTCTCTCTCTCTCTCTCCCTCCCTCCCTCCCTCTGTGTGTGTGTGTGTGGTGTGTGTGTAAAGATAAAGATGGAGGTAAAAGTCTGACTGGGCCTATTCTCTAGTGTATGTATGGTGGTCAGAGGACAACTTGCAGGGATTTATTTTGTCCTTCCACCACATAAGTTCCAGGGATCAAATTTATCCTTTATCCATCTTCTTTAGAAAATTTCATGAGTAAGCCTGTATGATATCGAAAACTACAAAGATCGTTAGGGGCTTAAAGACTGCCTCTGATCTCAGGAAGTTTATCATCTACAGTGCGATATAAGACATATAAAATCAAAATCTTGGAATAGCATGTGATGTAGGATTGCCTATGAGTGATTGTGTATTTGACGCTACTAAAGTTATTAAAGTGTACCAAATGGAGGGAAGGCCATAATAAAGACACTGGTTTTGTCCTGTGTCTCTGATAGGAAGATTTATGCATGAAGGCTCAGGGTCTTTTAATGGAGGCTATGTGTGCCAAACTCAGCAGGAAGCTGCTGTGCAGTTTCCATTAAATTTGATATACTGCAAATACAACTTGATCTTTAAAATCTTCATGGACTTCTGTAGCATTTACCCTATTATAAAATACTATTTAATCTTTTCGATTTAGCTCAGATGCTACTAAAATACCCTATAAAAGTGTTTATTTCTTCTCTTTGAATTTTAATAGTAGCATATCATTTAGGATCAGGTCAGAGTCCTGTGACAAAATCGTGCCTCCTTGTTACTCTGTGCTAATAGTCTAGTTAAGCAACGTCAGTGTTTATTTTCAAGACTATATTCAAAAAATATGGTCTTAAGTCAAATAGATTTATTATATTGTTTTATTTTATTGGTGCATTTAGGCTTTCAGTTTTGATTCACTCACCATCGGAAATAGTTGCTTATAATCCTGACCATCTTGCTCGAGTTCCAGAAGTTAAGAGGAAGGACAAAAGGGAAGAAGTACTTCTTAAGAATCCACCCTATCAGCTTCTACTCCCATTTCATCAGCAAGAGCGTCACACAAGCATGTTAACAGAACAGCCATTTCTTTTTTTTTTCTTTATATATATATATATTTTTTTTAAATATTAGTTGCAGTTTATTAACTTTGTATCCCTGCTGTATCCTGCTCCCTCATTCCCTCCCAACCCCACCCTTCCTCCCTCATCTCCTTCCTGTCACTTTCCAAGGGAGGACCTCCTCACCTTTCATCTGACCCTGGTTTATCAGGTATCTTCAGGACTGGCTGCAAAGTCCTCCTCTGTGGTCTGACAGGGCTGCTCCTCCCTCCCGGGGGTTCGGGGTGCGGGAAGAGTTCAAAGAGCCAGCCATTGAGTTCATGTCAGAAACAGTCCCTGTTTCCCTAAATAGGGTACTCACTTGGATACTGAACTACCATGGGCTACATCTAAGCAGAGATTCTAGGTTATATCCATACATGGTCCTTAGTTGGAGAAACAGTTTCATATAAGACCCCTGTGCCCAGATATATTTGGTCTTTGTGGAGCTCCTGTCCTCTCCAGATAATATTAACTCCCCCTTCTTTTATATGATTCCCTGCACTCTGCTGAAGGTTTGGTTATGAGTCTTAGTATCTACTTTGATAACTGCTAGGTAGTCTTTCAGAGGCCCTCTGTGGTAGACTCCTGTCCTGCTACTTGTTTTCTCCTACATCCAATGTCCATTACATTTGTCTTTCTAAGTGAGGATTGATCCTCTTAACCCGGGTCCTCTTTCTTGTTTATCTTCTTCAGGTGTATAGATTTCATTATGTTTATCATATCTTATATGTCTATATAAGTGAGTATATACCATGTGTGTCTTTCTGCTTTTGGGATACCTCACTCAGGATGATCGTTTCTAGGTCCCACCATTTGCCTGCAAATTTCATGATTTCCTCCTTTTTAATTGCTGAGTAGTATTCCATTGTGTAAAAGCACCAAATTTCTGTATCCATTCCTCAACTGAGGGACATCTGGATTGTTTCCAGGTTTTGGCTATTACGAATAAAGCTGCTACAAACATGGTTGAACAAATGTCGTTGTTCAAACTTGAGCAACTTTTGGATTCATGCCCAGGAGTGGTATGGCTGGATCGTGAGGTAGCAGTGTTCCTAATTGTCTGAGAAAGCACCAGATTCATTTCCAAAGTGGTTGTACAAGTTTGCATTCCCACCAGCAATGGAGGAGGGTTCCCCTTTCTCCACAACCTCTCCAGCATGTGTTGTCACTTGAGTTTTTGATCTTAGCCATTCTGATGGGTGTAAGGTGAAATCTCAGGGTCATTTTGATTTGCATTTCTCTGATGGCTAAGGATGTTGAACATTTCTTTAAGTGCTTCTCTGCCATTCTGTATTTCTCTACTGATAATTCTCTGTTTAGCTCCGTACCCCATTTTTTTTAATCGGATTGCTTGATTTGTTGCTTTTCAACTTCTTTAGTTCTTTACATATTCTGGAAATCAGTCCTCTGTCAGATATAGGGTTGGTGAAGATCCTTTCCCAGTCTGTAGGCTGTCGTTTTGTTCTGACAACAGTATCTTTTGCTTTACAGAAGCTTTTCAGTTTAGTGAGGTCCCATTTATTGGTTGTTAATCTTAGTTATAGACCTTGAGAGAAAAATTTCAACTTCTTATGTAGAAAAAGAAAAACAGAATTTCCAAAATGATCATGTACAACAACAGATCGTCTGGAGGCATCTCCATCCCTGACCTCAAGCTCTACTACAGAGCAATAGTAATAAAATCACATGGTATTGGCATAGAAACAGAATCAGATCAATGGAACCGAATAGAAGACCCAGAAAGGAAGCCACACACCTATGGATACTTGATTTTTGACAAAGAAGCCAAAACCATCCAATGGAAAAAAGACAACATCTTCAACAAATGGTGCTGGTCCAACTGGATGTCTACATGCAGAAAAATGAAAATAGATCCTTTTTTTATCACCCCACACAAAACTAAAATCCAAGTGAATCAAAGACTTCAACATAAAACCAGACACAGTAAATTGGTTAGAAAAAAAATTGGGGAAGAGCCTTGAACTCATTGGCACAGGAGACAACTTCCTGAACAGAACACCAACAGCACAGGCTCTAAGATCAACAATCATGGAATACTACTCAGCAATAAAAAAGGAGGAAATCTTGAAATTTGCAGGCAAATGGTGGGACTTGGAAACGATCATCCTAAGTGAAGTATCCCAAAAGCAGAAAGAAACATATGGTATATACTCACTTATATAGACCTATAGGATAGGAAGGTCATGCTGAAATCTACACACCTAGGGAAGATGTACGAGAAGGAGGACCCAGGTTGGTATGATCAATGCTCATTTGGATGGACTAATGGGAAGGACATTGAATGGGGGAGAAAACAAGCAACAGGACAGGAGCATACCAAAGAGGACCTATGAAAGAATCGGTATAGCAATGTATCAAAACAGATATTAAGACTCTCAGTTA
>CM053749.1:28033428-28045371 GCA_028658305.1 Pachyuromys duprasi
ATGATAACTCAATGGTGAACTGTTTCCCTAGTAAGGGAAACAGGGGCTGTTTCAGTCTTGAGCTTGATGGCTGACTCTTCGACCCTCCCCCGTACATGCCAGGGAGTAACAGCCTGGCTAGATCCCGGGGAAGGACATTGCAGCCAGTCCTGAGGAGACAAGATGATCTGGGGTCAGATGGAAGGGGAGGAGATCCTCCCCCATTGGTGGACTTGGAGGGGGTGGGGAGGAGATGAGGGAGGGTTGGGGAGGGTGGGAGTGAGGGAGGGAGGGGGCTACGCATGGGATGCAAAAAGCCTAACCTGTGATTGATATAAAAATAAATAAATTTATTTAAAAAAATAAGATCAACAATCAATAAATGGGACCTCAAGAAAAGCCATTTCTAATGTAAACCAAATGAATCAGTCAGATGTCATTAGGAAGAAAAGAAGCATAGGCATGGCATGGATAGCTGTCAGTCTCCAATATAGCATTAATTTGCATGCTTGTGGGACATTCATTATTGGTAGTTATTTAAAAGCCATCAACTGTCTATAGCTATGGGTTATTACAGTTGGAATAAAAGAGGCTGTGATGGACTACAAGAGAGACAGCATAGCACCAGGACTGGGTCATAGATATGAGGAATAAATTAAAATATTATTGTCTATCCATAGATTAGTGAAACTCTCAGATCTAATCAGAGAAGGCTTTATTTTTCTGGTTTGTTTTTACAGTGGAAGGTGGTAAATGCAGAAGCTCACAACTGGTCCCAATATAGAGACTGAGGGAGTGTGTATTACTCAACCACAAATGGGTCATTTATATTGTCTGTATCCATGGCCCTGGCACCCTCTTAGAAGAAGGGGTGGAATGATTGTAGAAGCCAGAAGATGGAGAGGACAAAAGTAAAACAGTGTCTTTTGGGTATGACAGGACAATCAAGGTCATGAACTCACAACAACTGTAGTTGCCCCAACAAGACTGCCACAATATTAAGAGAGTCAAATTTTAGCATGGAATAGGAAACAAGTTAATGAGTCCTTTTCCCTTCCAAGGAGCTATATATATATAGTTGATAGCTTCTGGAGGAGGAAGAGTCAGTTCCCTTCAATGGTGTGACCCTGCTAAGTTGACTATACACTCAGAAGTATATGGGAAACAAAAATTGTTGTTGATGGATTATTATTTTTTTTAAAGGACAAGAAATTAGGGAATTGGGAATGCATCTGGGAGGAGAGAGGGGAAGCGTTGGGGGTGAATATGAAATTCATTCTGTGAAATTCTCAAATCAAAATACACCCTATGAAAGGGTCAGAGAAGTAATAAAAATATTTTAAAAGGAGTTAGAGTAACTTTGCTTTCTAGGGCAGAGTAATGTATGTAGAAATTGTTCATTAATTTGATTTGAATTTGTTCCAAAATGGATAAGTGAATATGAGAATGAACTATGCAAATTTAGGTAGGTAAACAAGAAAAATAGATGTCATAAAATGTGATTATTAAGCATTCTGCACAGAGCCACACTCCTTCCATGTGGGATGTTTCCCTCAGAGAGAGATAAACTGAAAACCATACATTCCTTCCCCCTGTCTCATCAATTGTGATCTGCTTTGTTTTTTGCTTCCTTTCATACAATTGCGTGTGTGTCAGTTTTATATCATATTTATCACACTAAAATATATGTCCACGGTTTTATTGATGGACAGAATAGCTTCTTTCTTCAATTATGTCCCTAAATTATGTTTTTACTGAATATGTTTTATTTAGGCAATATATATTAATCACAATTTTCTCCTCTCTTAACTCCTCCCAGATCTGTCAGGCTTATATAAGTAAAACATTTGCAACTTCTCATAGTCTACCAATGCTCATCTTCTTCTAATATGTATGTTACAAAATGCACAAATATGGAAATTAAACAAGATTACATATATATTTTTATGTCACTGAAACCCACTCTATTTTCTTGTCCCTACTTATTCATTACTTAAGAAGAATTAATAGTAGTGGAAGTTGAACCTAGGGCATTGCACGTGATAGGGACTCACTTAAGATATATCACCAGCCCTCCATTGTTTTCCTTTTAGCATTGTATCATTTTAGCTTCTTTCACATATTTTTTTTCATCTTGCAAGTGATTTTTAATCTAAAATTTCTTCTTAACTTTCTTTTTTTCTTTCCATTTTAATAATTACACTTTATTCACTTTGTATTCCCCCATAGCCCCCTCTCTCCTCCTCTCCCTATCCCACCCTCCTTCCCCTTTCTCCACACATGTCCCTCCCCAAGTCCACTGATAGGGGAGGTCTTCCTCTCCTTCCTTCTGATCCTAGTCTATCAGGTCTCATCAGGAGTAGCTGCACTGTCTTCTGTGGTAAGGTTGGTAAGGTTGCTCCCCCTTCAGGGGGAGGTGATCAAAGAGCAGGCCAATCAGTTCATGTCAGAGACAGTCCCTGTTCCCATTACAATGGAACCCACTTGAACACTGAACTGCCATGGCCAACATCTGTGCAGGGGTTCTAGTTTATCTCCATCAATGGTCCTTGGTTGGAGTTTCAGACATATAGAGAACAAGCCTTCCTCATCTTCCCTCTTCCCATTTCCTTCCCTTTACTGGCAGTGCTGGAGGATAATTGAACTAAGTAGTAATTTTTAACCTTTTTAGAAACAAGAACATTTTACATTCTCTTTTAATAATTTTTACTTAAATTTTTTTTATAAAATATTTTATCATATCCTTTTTCCTTCCCCAATTCCTACCAGATCCTCCCCACCTTTCCAATCATGACCTCTTCCTGGAAAAGGGAAATAGAATAACCTTCGAGGGAGGGCTGGGGGAAGGTGGCATTGGGAACAGGAGAGATCAGGTTTGGTGGGAGGAGAAGATACTGGGAGAAACTAATGGAAATGGAGGCATTTCAGAGGTGAAGCGAAAACCTAGTGCAATGAAAACTCTGTAGACTCTATGAGAGCAACCTAAGCAAAGACTCCTAGTAATAGGGGCCAGTGAGCTTGAACCTGCCATCTTCTGTAACCAGGCAAGTCCTCAAGCTGAGAGATTAGGATACCACCCCCGCCACAAAACCTTTGACCTACAGGTTGTCTTGCCTTCAGAGTGTTCTGGGACCCAAGCCTACCATAATTGTCATCAAAGACATCAGAGAAACTTCATCCATCAACTGGATGCAGGGTGCCACAGCCAAAAGTTAGGTGGAGCTCCGGGAGTTCTGTGGATGAGGGGTAGGAAAGATTAAAAAGACCAGAGGGGTCTGGGACTCCATGAGAACACAAGAACACAGCACACAGAATTCAACTTTCTGGGACCCGTGAGGGCTCTCAGAAATCAGGGAGCCTGCAGGGGTCTGATCTAGGTCTTCTGCATGTATGTTATGGCTGAGGAGCTTGGTATTCTTGTGGGAATCCCAATGGTGGAAGCAGGGGCTGTCCCTGACTCTTTTGCTTACTTATGGGACTCTTTTCCTCCTATTTGGGTTGCTTCATCCAGCCTTGATGTGATGGTATGTGCCAGGTCATGTAGCGTGTTATGCAGTGTTTGGTTGATGTCCCTGGGAGACCTGAGGAGAGGATGTGGGGGAGAGGGGATATTGTTGATATGGGGAAGAGGAGAGGGGAGCTAGGAGGGAGAGACTTGGGGGAGTGGAAGGAGGGGAAACTGGGGCTAGGATGAAATATATGAGAGAAGAAAAAAAAAGTCAACCCTTCCAAACCTTTTGCTTATTTTGGCCTTACACATCTGTATTTAAATGAAAAGTATGAAGTATGTTTATATATTAATTCACCCCCAAAACCACTAGCAAGATACAGATATGGAGGTTAATATATTTTTATAAGTTTTCCAAAATTAAGTACATTAATGAGAAGGGTGACACTGCAATTTATTATTGTCTTTCAAAACTGAAGAGGTAAGCTAACATGCTTGTGTCTGCCTCCAGTCTTTTCGGATATACTACATTGAGCATTAAGAAAAATTCTGATCTCACATTGATGCACACATGGAAAGAGGAAACTCATTGAACCTTTGCAAGGCCCTGAAAGACCCACGGGGTCCATATTTTGAGAATTGTTAAGATGAAGTAATATTTAGCTATAAAATATTCAAAACCAATAACAGAAACTGGGGTTTCTTCTGTTATTGCAGGAAAATGCCATTTGTCTGAGTGCACATGTAATTACTTGTTTGGAATACTCAATTGCATCTGTGGCTTACTCCACAAGTTTCTGTCTCTGTTTGAAAAGAAGGTGGAAAACTCAGCTCTACACAGTTCTGAAAGAGTAGAGAACTGATACGATAGTAATCACACACACACACACACACACACACACACACACACACACACACACTTGTGTTCCACATCTGTGACACACTTAATTTAGGAAAGAAAAAATATTACAAAAAAGTCATTTTATGTATAAGTGTGATAATGAATGGAAAATAATTAGTCTTCCCTTGAGAAAAGTGTTGAAGAAAATATAGTATTTTGATGATGTTTCTCCATCACACACACACACACACACACACACACACATACACATTTGGCGGTTTGAATGCGAATGGCTCCCATAGGCTCTTATGTTTGAGTGCTTGGTCCACAGTTAGAGGAACTGCTTGGAAGGGATTAATAGGTGTGTCAGAGTAGGTGTGGTCTTCTTGGAGGAGTTGTGTCACATCTTGAGATGGATGTTGAAGCTTCAAAAGCCAATATAAGGACCAGGTTGTCTGTCTCTGCCTACTGCTTTTGAATCAAGATATAAAGCTCTCAGCTATGTTCTAGCACCAGACCTTTCTGTTAGCTTCCATGATTATCAAGAACTAGCCCCATGAAACTGTAAACAAGGCCCCAATTAAATGTTCTGAACCCTTAAAACAACACCGTTCTGAAGTCCTATTTCTGTTATCACATCTATATCTAACCTTACCAGAGAAAGAGCTTCTGCTCTTAAGGACTTTTATTTGGTCTAAATAATGCAAAAACAGACTTTAATTCTCAATGTCTGTTCTGCAAAGTCACTTGCCATGTAAGAGAACAGCTTTCTGGGCTTCAATGATAAACCAAAAATATGGTTACCTTTAACAGGCAGTGTTATGGCTATCAACACTATACAGAAACAAATCTGATTGGCTTTTTTTCTTTGTCCCTTATAGCAAATTTACCAAATCTCTCTATACACACAAGTAAGTATAGCTCTGACCCCTAGTTGAAGAAGCTTCAGTTTGCAATAGACAGAGACCACAATTGGTTAAAATGCAGGTAACAGTAGACCATGAGTTTCCAAATCCTTGATAAATCTACATCTAAGGTTTGGAGAACATAATGGAAGAGAGGGTAGAAGGATTGTCAAAGTCAGAGGAATAAAAAATTCTCTGGAAGATTGTGTTTCCTAGAAATGACAAAGAAGCCTCACCCATGACACCTCAACAATATCATTGTCTAAGCAGGGCATGGACAAGTACAAAGACCACCTTCATGGGGTTTCTCCTCTACAGGAACAGATACAGACAATTCATAATGCTGAAAGGGAGATGAATCTTCCCCAGGGGTGAGCCTCTTAATGAATGTAGCTGGTTTTAGCTGTGTATGTATTCACAAACATACTATATGTATACATATACATGTATATTTCTATATGTATACATATACATATAGAAATCATATATAAATATACATACCTATATATCTAATGCTCAGAGAGGTCTAACCAATATTTGGTCAAAAGTATATTTATTCAGTTTGCAAAATTTGTCACATTATCCATTTAAGATAGATGGGAATATGGTTACATATTTTATATATAAATTAAAAATTTACTTAAAAGGCAGTGGTCTGTACCTTACATTATGGTTGTATTGTGATTCTCTTGAAAGTAATTCTGTAATTGAATAATTTGATTATAAATAATCTGATTAGAAATCCTTACACTATTCCTAATTTTCATCAGTTGTGTATGTAAATAACCTCAGGAAGTCTAATGAAAATTGTATTACACCCAAAAAACTGGTTTTAAAATTGCAGATTGTGCCCTGTGGTAGCTGACTGGAGATTTCCTAGTGTCTGGAGATTCCAGCCTGTGTGTAAATTTCAAACTCGAGGTAAGAAAAATGTTTCCTTGAGATTAAGTTAACTTTCTTGGGACAGAGGACCTTTTAAGAAGATGCCAGTTCGCCCACTGAATGGCTGAAGTGTTTGTTCAGCTGAGGTTTGGACAAAAGCCACATCAATGTCGCAGTGTCTCAGCATAAGTGAGGCAAATGCATGTGGTACACAGCAAATTAGGTGCCCCTCTCTGAGGCAGTGGAATGGGATTGACCTGCACTTCAAGCAACGCTCTACTGCTGTCAGCTGTGGCTTTGAGGAGAGCATTAGAGAGCTTCACCACAGCTGTTTCTTTCATAAACTCTTGTGGGAGAATGGCAGTTTGCAAGAACTGGTTTACTACTTGTTTTTTCTTTTTTTCTTCTCTTAGAGAAACAAAGTATGCCCACAGTTCTGGCCAAATGCTCTCAAGCAGTGATCTCCATTTATCCCACAATAGCATTAAGGATCTTGGCATTTTAGGGGGTTGGTTTTAGAGCTTTGTTGATAAATGGGATGTGTTGAGGTATTTGTTCACCCAATGTAGCCTCAAGAATTTTTGTTTGTTTGGTTGGTTTTTTTTACAAGATTTGTTATGGAGGAGGGTAGAAGCCAGCCCATTCTTTGTTATAACAAGTTTTAAAATGTTTACATAATCTTAGTTAATTGTTCCCTATTTTTTAAAATAATTATCCTCTTTAGCATATTGTACTCCATACAGAGGACTAAATTAGGAGAAGTGAGAAATTCTTTCAGCTCAGCCATTTTTACTAAAAAGATGATGAGATTTATGATGAATTTGTGTGTTGAAAATATTTTGTAAATAATTTCTTGATAGTTAGGTTTTAAATTAAGAGATATAGATTATCTACTGAGAAATTAAGTGTATCATTTCTGTTTGGTATCATTTTTACTAAGAATTTGGAAAATAAATGCAAGCATTCTGCATTTAAGCATTTTCTTGATGAACAAATCTCAATGACTATAGCAGTCGTAGTATCACAAAGAATACAAAAGACAGAAAGCAAGCTATCCAAGTCATATTAACTCTTTTAGTTTACAATGTGTATTAGCTACTGCCATATGTATTATTGTGAATATGTAGTATTTCATTATTTATTAAAGGTTACTTTTAGCCTTAAATATTTCGAATGTCCTGAAGAATATTTTTGTTTGTCAATGCACGTGTATACTGTGAGTCATGTAAAATATCACTTAGCCAGCTCAGATGTTGAGGGGTGAAAAAAAGTAATGGCCTCTTTTAAGTGGACTGACAATATTGAAGTTTAGATAGACGCTGAATGGTTTATAGTGTTTGGCAGGGTGAGGAAAGTTTAGTATGACAGTCATTCCTGCTTGATCAAAACGTGTTTCCTCTTCTTCTAAGTTACAAGTTAGGTTTTAAATATTTATTTTAATAAAATTAATTTCATTTGCTGACAAGCAGCTAAAATCGTTTAATTCAACATAAATGAGTTAAAAACATGATAAACTTCCTTATTTGTTAGAAATGAGTCTCAAAGTTTTGCTTACTTAAATTTAAAGCAATTACATAACAGTGTACTCATTATGAGGTACCCCTGTCAGAATCAAGCAGATGTCATAGAGCTTCTCTGTTCAGATGCATCAAAATACTGTCTTACACTATTGATGTTTTTCATATTTTTGAAGCTGTATCCACAGTGTAAGAATCTGAAAGAATTTCCCCAAACCATGTTTCTGAAGTTGCTACATTTTTGAAGTAGGATGTGTTCTTTGGAAGTTTTGTTAGATAACAATTTCTTGTATTACTGTGAAAACAGTCTCAGTTAAAAAAAAAAAACTTCTCTTGAACATTTTAGATCCATAAAACTTAAGAACTTAAAAACTTGACATAAAAACCCCAACAAATAACCCAGTAAAAATGGGATATAGATAAAAATGGAAAATTCTCAAAAGGAGAAACTTAAAAGGCTGACAAACACTTAAAGAAATGTTCAACACCTTTGGATAGGAAAAAAAAATAAAAATAAAAACTACTTTGAGATGTCATCTTACACTAGTCAGAATGGCCAAGATCAATACAACAAAGCACGGCTCATGCTGGCAAGCATGTAAAGTAAAGGGAAGACTCAGTCTTTGCTGGTGTTAGTTTCTCAGGAAGATGGGAATCAATCTACTTCAAGATCCTGGAATACACCCAAAGGTGGCTTGTTCATACTACAGAGATGCTTGCTCAACCATGATCATTGCTATTATATTCATAATACTCAGATACTGGACACAACTTAGAAGTCTGTCAGTTTATGAATGGATAAATAAAAGGTGCTACATTTATACAATGGAATATTATTCAGCTCTTAAAAACGAAATTATGAACTTCACAGGTAAATGTATGGAGTTAGAAACCAAATCATCCTAAGCAAGGTAATCCAGATCCAGAGAGACAAATACGGTATGTATTCACTTATACGTGGATGTTAGCTGTTAGTCATTGATACGCAAGGTACAATCTATAAATCACGGAAGTTAAACATAGATTAAGGGGGGCTGGAGAGATGGCTCAGAATTTAAGTGTACTGGTTGCTCTTGTAAAAGTCCTGAGTTCAATTCCTAGCAACCGTATGGTGGCTCACAACCATCTATAATGAGATCTGCTGCCCTCTTCTGGCATGCAGGCAGAACACTGTATACTAACCAACCAACCAACCAACTAACTAACTAACTAACTAACTAACTAACTAACTAACTCCTTAAAATATATATAATGTAAGGGACTTGGGGTGGGGAGGATCAGCTAAGACTTTTTGAGGGGTCATATGGAAACCCAATACAGTAGAAACTTTCAAATATGTATTCATATCAGAAGACAATTAGCATGAAATCACCAAATAGCCATGGAGACAGAGCGCCAACTGGATATTTATGATCACCAAACAAAGCTTCTTGTACTGGGAATGAGTTGCATATAGGGGAGTCGTTGACAAAGGGAAATATCCAACAACATAGGCTAGTCCCAAGGCTATTGATTGCTTTTGGCCAATTGCTGACAAGGTACTATTACTAGACAACACCTATAGAACTCACAGAATACAAAGAAGTTGAACTACTACAGATGGAGACTTTTCCTTTGTGGAAGAATTAATGTTCAGAGCTGGGAGATAGTCTTCAAGCTACCAAAGTGGACTGGTGAACACCAACCACGCTACAAGTCCTTTGATCTATAAACCACAATGCTTACTCACCTGTAGGACAAGCTGGTATTATAGAGGCACAAAGCTTGTGGGAACAACCAACAAAGATCTGATTTGATTTAAGGTCCACTCCACGAGGGGGAACCCATACCTGACACTGTTTGGATTTCCAAGTACCTGTGACTAGATACAAATTGGGAGCTGGGATAAAACCAAATACTACAGCTCTGTCAAAGGGACTTAATAAAATGACTTCTAATGACATTCTGCTGTACTCAGATCTGTGCCTTGCTCAGCCATCATGAAAAGCTTTCTCCTGCATCAGATGGAAGCAAATACAGAGATCCACAGTCACACAATGTTTAGAGAGCGAGAGACCATGGAAGTTCAAGACTACATCAAATCCCTCCCTTCAGGGTTTGGGGGAAAAAGTAAGAGCCAGAGGGAATTGATGATGCCATGGAAACAAAGCCCTCCAAATCTACAGGGTTGATGGACATACGGATTCAAAGAGACTGAAGTAGCTACACTGGAACTGCACACAATGTGTTTTGGCCATAGTCACTGTCCTTCCATAACTCTTCTCATATCAACTTCCTTACCCACAAAAGTTTTCTGTCTCTCTTTCTATTTCTTTCTCTCTCAAATATATCAAGTCTGATTTGTGCTGCCCATTTATTCTTGAATGAGTGGCCTTACACTGGAATGTGGCTGAAATACTAGAGGTTACACTCTAAAAGGAAACCGACTCCCTCTCTAAAGCTTCTCAGCTGTGGATGCAATTCCCATTCCAACACCCATCTCTGTGCTGGGATTTGGTTCAGCTTGGCCATTCACAGGTCCTGTGTAATGCTGTACTAATTGCTACAGTTCACATGTGTAGCTGCCCCACTGTCTCCAGAAAATTTTTTTCTTGAGAGGCATAATACATGAAGTGTAAATATTATGGCAGAAGCTAATATTTTGTATATAAGAATTTAAAAGCTTTTACTTAGACATGGTTCAAGAGGTGTTTTGGAAAAGGAGATGAATAGTACATGAAAAAGACACAATAAAGGTCAGAAGCAGGGGAATTCCTTAGAAAAGGAGATAGAGACTGGGTAGCACAAGAAGCCTCTGGGAGAGAAGAAAAACATTGAAAATCCTTGGGAAAGAGGTGTGAATTGTGTGGAGAAAAGATTCAACAATGTCAGCAATAAATTACTCTTTAAGCACTTACAAAGGTATATGGATTCCATTAGGGATTCCATTGCTTACATATCCACTTACCAAAAGATTACAGTTTCACAATCAAACAGTGAGCCCTGCTAGTCTTGTAATAATCAGATCCAACTAACTAAAGAGAATAAAGCTGCGTATTGCACCACTGTTAATAAGGACTCTCCAGCCATTTCAGACAAAGGCTGTAGAAGGTTGCAATGTAAAGGGTTGCCTTGGTACAATTTTAAAGTTTCATTTACATGTTTGACTCTTGAAGGATTTCTGTTGGTGGTGAATGGGAAAAGAATCCCATTAAGGTCCTTTAGCAATTGTGTGGTGAATTAAGCTTCTAATCCCAGCATTTTCAATGATATCTGACAATACTGATTATACTTTTTTCTTTTTTTAATGTAATTTATTTATTTTTATATTAATCACAGGTTAGGTACTTTGTATCCCAGTCGTAGCCCCCTCCCTTATTCCCTACCACTCTCCCCATCCCTCCCTCATCTCCTCCCTGCCCCTTTTCAAGTACACTGATAGAGGAGGTCCTCCTCCCCTTCCATCTGACCCTAGCTTATCAGGTATCTTCAGGACTGGCTGAAATTGTCCTCCTCTGTGGCCTAGCAAGGCTGCTCCTCCCTTGGAGGGGTGGGGAGGAGCGGGGAGGTCAAAGAGCCAGCCATTGAGTTCATGCCCGAAACAGTCCCTGTTCCCCTTACCAGGGTACCCAGTTGGATACTGAGCTACCATGGGCCACATCTGAGCGGGGGTTCTAGGCCATATCCATACATGGTCCTTGGTTGGAGAAACAGTCTCGTAAATGACCCTTGTTCCCTGATATATTTGGTCTTTGTGGAGCTCTCGTTCTTGCCAAGTCTTACTAACTCCCCCTATTTTCATATTATTCCCTGCCCTCTGTCGAAGGCTTGGTTGTGAGTCTTAATATCTGCTTTGATTCATTGCTATATAGAGTCTTTCAGAGGCCCTCTTTGTTAGGCTCCTGTCCTGTTGCTTGTTTTATCCTACATTCAATGTCCATCCCATTTGTCCTACTAAGTGAGCATTGCTCATCCCAACCTGGGTCCTCCTTCTTATATATCTTCCCTAGGTGTATAGAATTCAGCATGACCTTCCTATGCTATAGGTCTATATAAGTGAGTATATACCATATGTTTCTTTCTGCTTTTGGAATACCTCACTCAGGATGATCATTGGAAATTAGGGAAACAACACCCTTCAAAATAGCCACTAATAACATAAAGTACCTTGGGGTGACTCTAACCAAGCACATGAAAGACTTGTTTGAAAAAAAAAAACAAACTTCAAATCTCTGAAGAAAGAAATTGCAGAAGATATCAGAAGATGGAAAGACCTCCTGTGCTCATGGATTGGTAGGACTAACATTGTGAAAATGACCATACTGCCAAAAGCAATCCACAGATTCAATGCAATTCCCATCAAAATACTTACACAATTCTTCACAGACCTTG
>CM053749.1:28045871-28083819 GCA_028658305.1 Pachyuromys duprasi
TCAAAGAGCCAACCACTGAGATCATATCAGAAACAGGCCCTGTTCCCATTACTGAGGAACCCTCTTGGACACTGAGCTGCCATGGGCAAAATCTGTGAAGGGGTTCTAGGTTATCTCCATGCATGGTCCTTGGTTGGAGTATCAGTCTCAGAAAAGACCCCTGTGCCCAGATTTTTTTGTTCTGTTGCTATCTTTATGGGGGAGCAGCCTTACCAGGCCACAGAGGAAGACAATGCAACCCCTCCTGATGAGAGCTGATAGACTATGATCAAAAGGAAGGAAAGGAAGACCTCCCCTATCAGTGGACTTCGGGAAGGGCATGTGTGGAGAAGGGGGAGGGAAGGTGGAATTGGGAGAGAAGGAGAGACAGGTTTATGGGGGAATACAAAGTGTATAAAGTGTAATTAATACAATTTTTTTAAACCGAAAAAAGTTAAGTTCAAGATAAAAAAAAAAAGATTGTATCCAGTTCACTACTAAAGTATCACTTCCTCTTGTCCACTCTCCTATAGGACTCAAGCAATTGGGCAAGAGCATGATGCAAACTTCAACAAGCTAAATTTTGGTGAGTAGATGGCCTTCAGACCTATAGACTACAGCCTAGCTCCTTGTTTTTCTTTTTTAACTCAGAGACTA
This sequence comes from Pachyuromys duprasi, assembly GCA_028658305.1. Classification (NCBI taxonomy): domain Eukaryota; kingdom Metazoa; phylum Chordata; class Mammalia; order Rodentia; family Muridae; genus Pachyuromys; species Pachyuromys duprasi. The sequence continues at coordinate 28,046,508 of CM053749.1, forward strand.
ATATTGTACTACAAAAGCTCCTCCTGTTATTAAAACTTAAACAACAGAACAACTATCTTGTGATGCTCCTCGCTAGTGTACTAAAAGAAAAAATGAGAAGTTTTTATTGGCTGAGTGTTCCACTACTATAAAAAATGTGTTTATAAGGTAATTACCTCAGGTGTTTCATTATAGTGATGGAAAGCTGAGGAGCACATCTGCAAGCATAAGTTTGAATAGAAATAATTTAGGAAGCAGGAGTGAGGTAAAATTCTAAAATCAAGAAAGGATTCAAGCAGGCTTGCACTTCAGAAGAATGATCCTCAGCATAGGGTAGAGTACAAGTAGATTTGCAAGGTGTAAGGAAGCTGTTTCATTTGAGTGGGAACCTGCTAATTAGTATCTGTATAAACAAATTTGGTTGCAGGATAGAGGATGGATGAGAGGAAGTTAATTTTACCAAAGACAAGCTGTTTCCAGAACTGTGTTTTAGATTATTGATAAATCATGATTTAAAAAATTATCAGATTTTCCTATTATCTTCACTATTTCTGCTGGCATCACAAAAGTAATCTTTCTTATCCTACCCTGAATTTTCTTTCTCCTGTTCTTTTTAACAGAAGCTCTCTTTTTTAACCAAGCAACATGACTTGAAAAATTAAACCGCCTTTGGGACCTCATAGGAGATAATACTACATTCAAAAAACTACTGTCAAAGTTATAAAATAAATACTAAAGTAATGATAATACCAAAGGGATGATCATGTGTTAGAAATTAGAATTCTGATGAATATGTGGTCAATGCCAACAGGCAGAAATTCTAAATCACAAGCGTGTTACTTACAAGAGGCAGGCATAACGCTTCTCAGAAGCATTCACACATCTACTAGCTTGCTTGTTGGGGTCTCAGCTCACATGTAGTGTATTCCAATGCGAATTACCCCTCTGGAAAAGAAATAAAAACTTTTCAACACATCAGTCATTATTTCTGAACAGGTAGTTAAGTGTTAGAATCAGGTTGGATACATCCAAGGGTTCTAGTGGTTCAAGTTTCTATTCCCATATATTTCTGATTTGTATGCTTTAAAAATAAATTGAGATTTATAGAACTTTGTATTAAAGTATAATAACAGAAAGGTGCATGTAAGTATGCATGAACTGAAGACACAAATAACTCACCATTAAATTTATATATATATATACATATATATATGTATGTATGTAAATTTTACATATATATATATATATGTATATATATAAATTTCACTGTAGTATGCAAGATCGAAAAGCATTGGCCAGGCCAGCCATGACCTCAGAAAGCAGACATACTCTCCAAATGTGGTGGAAGTAGCAGGAGAATTTCTGCTAAATACTTGGAGGATTTTACACTTAGTGTTGGGGTAGAAGAAAATGGAGTAGAACTCTGGGCTGTGGTTTTTTTGTTTGTTTGTTTGTTTGTTTGTTTTTGTGAAAGTTAGAAGATACAGGAACAAAGAAAATGGGTGGGGAAGAATGAAGTGTTAAGGAACTGAAGGGTAGATCAGAATAGCTGGAGGATGAGAGTCGGAGAAGATCAGTCTATGTTGAAGACTGCTAGAAAGCATCACCCACCCCACAAAAGCAAAGTATTCTGTTTATAGCCTAAGGTAAAATGAACCTGTAGCCTTGTGCCTTTATGACCCTAAACATCAGCAGTTCACAGCTCCATACTTAACAACCCTACAAACGGCATAATTGATGTAACATACACATATGGTCTGTTACATTCACGTGATAATATTTTAGATGGTTTTTAAGTTTTCATTTACTCATTCTGAATAAATTACATCAAATAATTCTCAAGATTAAGGCTGTTAAATAATTCTCTTCTATGAAAGGATTATGTGCTTCTAAACTATGTAAAATATTTTTAGATCTTCCAGTAGCATAAGAAGGAAGTGAAAATCATTACCAGAAGCAAAGATAAGCTTTTATTTCAGGTGTATATGCACTCAGAATATAAAATTCATCATAACATAAATAATTAGCCCTGTCATTTAAAATGATAATTATCTAATTTACATGTCTATGACTTTTAAAATACATCATACTACTTCAATAAATTACATTCTGGATCATATCAGTGTCTCTTCAAGAAAATAAAGTTTAATCTTTGCAGTAACCAGCAGCTTAATTTTCATTAGGCCAGCTATTTGGTAATTAGTCTTGAATCATAAATCAATCCCCAAACTCTTCTAGTTTCTTAATTGAAAATTATTGTTTCTTGGCTTTCTCGTTAAAAGTGCAGCAAGTGTGAGTGTGATTGATGTAGGATCTGGTGCACACAGTTTGAGACAGTCAGAACTTGATAGATCATTGCCCAGAAGGGACTTGTAATGGTAGATGGCCAGGAATCTCCAAATTTAAGACACGTTCTTAAAAGTCCAAGGTAGGAGGGAGCTCTGATATACTAAATCCATCTGACACTGACCACCTTTTTCTTCTTTATTCAATTAGAATCTATTTGCATATACCAGCGAGTTTGGAGACATAAGTTATTGGGAAAAAAACCTCAACATTTTGTTTGATGTAAAAAGATGAAAATATTTCCTACCAATGTCATGAACTAATATTGAATTTGTTGATATTTTAGATCAATGTGAAAACATTGACGACAAACACCCTATTCATCTGACAGCTAATCTGAGAGAACAGATGGCTACCCCAAGTATTGCTGCGGTCTTAAAATCATTTCAAACATGATACTGTTGAGGCTAAATAAAAGTCTTTCCAAGTAATAAGGAAAATATTGCTTCATTGAGTGGTTGCAGCTTGTTGCCATTTTTCTTTTGACAGTCTAGGAGGGTTTGTGGAGAACTCTGGTCATGTTTGCAGTTCTTTAGTTCAGAACAGCCACAGGGTTTTCCAGCATTCATTTCTTGTTTCCTAGTGACTTGGCAGCTAGGATCTGATGAGGGACACAGCAGGGAGTACTGGAAAACGCACCATAAATTTCAATGTGTGAAGTCAAAAGAGCTTAAAAATATCTGGGCACAAGAATCATGGTTGGATTTTGAAAATCCTTTGGACAAATATACCCTGGAATAATTACTGCATTTTACCAGCTCTATGAATAAAGTGAAGTGAGATGCTTGGAGGGCCTTGCCAATAGTTCATAAACACCAAAGGTGACATTATTTCATCCAGAATAATCACACTATTATTATGTGCTTTAGTTACACAAAACTTTCTCCATGGCATATTAAAGGGTTTGGGTTCATTTTATGAAAGTTATTTAACTGAAGTTTTTTGGGGGGATAAATTATGGCCTGAACCTAAATAAGAATTACCTACTTTACTTATGGAGATGTGATACCTAGCCAGAAATTATGTCTTAGAATTGAAGGTATCACAAAGAAAAATATATAAAATAGTGTTTAATGTATACATTTTCTAAACATAAGTTATCTTACCTTTTAAGTTAATGGAATTATAACCAAACTCCAATATTATTCTTTATTTTAACATTAATACTGTGGGAGAAAATTGTGCATGAGACTAATTCATCATTCCTGATTCCCAGGTTTTGATATAAGAGAACTAACTAAAATATACATTCATTTGCATACAGTTGTGTAAGTAAATGTGAACAGCTTCACAAACTACCTTCATGCAAACCTGATTCTATGAACAGCTGTGGATTTTTTTTGGCCAACACAGTGTTTTTAAAATTTTTGAAAATTGTCAATATTTCAAAATCAAGAAGTAGTACACGGAAATCTGGATTTATGACTTACTTTTAGAAACATAAAATGACAAGGTATTTTTACAAAAAGTACTCATAATGGAACAGAACTTTCCTATTTGAAGTATAATTATTTTTATTGAGCAATCCATAGGAACAAAACTTTAAAGGTGATACTGAAATACAAGTCTTCATACACACCTTCAAGTTGCACATAGGAAATGTCAGGCTGATTTATGTTCTTTCAAGAGAGTGCAGAATCAAATGACTTTTCTGTCTACAGAAAATGTACTCCTGAAGAAGCAGGCACAGCTTAGTTGTCCTACTTCTAATGGCTTTGTGCGCTGAATGTTCCCAGTGATAATCTTCACATTGTGAGATTTATATACTGCAGTAGCTTTGGGTGAGAAAATTTCATGAGTCTTACATACTCATTAAAAGTAATGTATGCTGTTAAAATCAGTGCAGCGTGCCAAAAAATTTAACATTTAAAAATTATTTCTGTTATTTTTTGCGATTATAATACAAGTGCAATATTTCCCGCTTGACTTTCCTTCTTTCAAACACTCCCAATACTCCTCCTTTTCCTCTGTCAAATTCATGACCTCTTCTTAAAATTATGTGTTGTTATTTATATATATGTATATACACACACATTTGTAAGTACATAAAACAATCGGCTCAGTCTGTAAACTGTTATTGCATGTATGTTTTCAGGGCTGACTCTTTGGTTCTTGATAGTGTGTTGTTTCGTGAGAATGTCTATTTTTTATGTTTTTTCATCATTCTTTAGTTCTTTGTATATGATTGTTTAACCTTCTGGGCTCCCACCCCCATCCACAGTACTGTGTCTATTGTTGTTGTCCTTGTTCGGCTCATGTTTAGGCAATCAAGTAGGTGTGATTTTGTGGTTGTAGCTTCTGACTTTCATAGGACACACAATCTCCCAGCAACCCCCCCGAGCCTCTGGTTCATACAACCTTTTCACAGTCTCTTCTGCAACATTACTTGAGCCTTAGGTGTGGGAGTGTTCTGTATATTTATCCATCTGGACTGGGCTCTACAACGCTGCATTTGGCAGTGGAATTCTGTAATCATATCTGTCTGTTGCAAAAAGAAATTTTCTTAACGAGGGATGAGGACTACACTTATCTGTGTGTACAAGGACAAACACTTAGAATGTAGTTAGGGATTCCATTGTTTTAGCAAAATGGTATAGGTTAACCTCCAAGATCTCTAGGTAATTGGCTATGATTGCAGGACCAAACATGATTTCCTGTACACACGCACACATAATTCATCAGTGTTTATAATCCAAATTTAATATGATTTGACAAGTTTATATACATCATTTTTTGCCCAAGACCTTTTCTGCGTGCTTGAAATCAGAACATATGGTCTTTGCATTTATAAGTGCTAGTTAAAAATATCCTGCTGTAAAGTTGGTCTATGGTGATATGGGAGCACACATTTGAGCCAATACTGAAAAGAACTCAGAGAGCAAATAGGGTCTATTAGAATTGGCCAAGGTAAAATAAAAAATTAGCTAATATAGAAGTAAAATATTCATTATGAAAAAAGGAGATGAATATAAACTTATGTTTATGTGGCTATTCCTAAATTTATTTTTCTTACCCATATTTATATTCATGGTAAGTCACTTTATATAAGTTTATATACTTGCCCTTTATAGTAAATAACTTATGAAGTCAATACCATTACTTTTCTACTTTAGAATACACAGAAACTGAAACATGGTAGAAAAATAAAGGAAAGATCACATGATATATCCAGAGTAACATATTTATAGTATTTTTATTTTTCTCTTCTCTAGGACAATAATGTCAATAGCTTCATGTAATGAGAGAACGGCTTCATGGCTGAGCAGTTCAATTTGATAACCACCATCACGTGTGACTGGAGAGCATTTGAGGTGTGGCTAGCACAACTGAAGTAGTGCATATTAAAATTTGGCTGAGGAGTTTAATTCAGTGGTGGCACTCTTGACTAGCATGCATGAGACACTCATACCAGCAATAGAGGAAATGAACAAATGGATCAATCAATCAGTAAATAAAATCACTTAATTTAAATCCACTTAAATTTAAGTAACTACCTCCCAGAAACATGAGAAGCAGAGAATAAAAACACAGAATATGGTTAGTCTTTTTATTATTTATTTATTTTATTATTTATATTATTTATTTATTTATTTTTGATTCTTTGTGACTTCCACATCATGCACCCTAATCCCATTAATCTCCCTGTCCCTTCATACTCTCCCTCTGCCCTTTCAACCCCCTCCCACCAAAGGGGAAAAATTATCTTGTCATGGAAGTTGTAATGTGTCACAATGTGTCATACATGATACCTTTTTGTCCATGTTTCTTTACCTGGAAATGTTAATTGCAATGAATCACTGGCCTAAATCAAGGCCTCTGACTTCTGCTACACTATGAATATTGGATATTGACTGGGACTTCTCTATGATATCCCATTGTTGCCCAGTGTCATGAAGATCCTGCAGCTTTGAATCTGTAGTACTGGCCCTTCACATGCTCATCAGTTCATACATAGAGTAGATGTTGGGGTACGCTATCTCAAAGCCCTGGATCTGGGCCTGGGAGGGAACTGAACCTGTCAACCCACCAGCTTTCCCACACCCACACCTCCAGGGTGAGCTCCCCAGCACTGCCCCAGCTAGCTTTCACATGTTCTGGAAGAGGTGAGGCACTGGGCCAGCTTTCCTGTTCTTATGCCATCAAGAATGACTTACCAGCACCCACACCATCAGGGTCAGCTCTACTGTGCTGCCCAGTTTTGGTGCAGGACATGCTCTTCCCAGTGCTGCGGCCATAGTGGCCGGACCAGCTCTCCATCTCTCATATTCATCTGTTGTATATACTAGTATTTCTTAGATATTCAGTTTTCAAAGCAATATTTTATTAGAGTCTCCAGGTTGGATCATTTGGCACAATATTTACATTTGTAAGAAAAAAAATCTTTAAGATACATGAAACATAATATTAATATTTAAGTAAGCCTCTGATGACTGCAAAATGATGAAAACATCGTTAGAAAATTTGTTTCCTTTATGGTTTTTATACATGCATGTAGTCAACATATGTAATTCTTTACATGGTAAAAATCTCCAGGCTTTAAAATAATATAAGTTATAATGTAGACAAAAATGTAGATTTTCTATAACCCACACTTGAAAATGTTCAGTCTCTCTCTCTCTCACATTCTAGAGTCTGACAATCTTTAGTTTTAGCTTTCTTTCAAAATACTATGGAATAAGCATTAAAGTTAAAAGGATCCTGAATACATTTTCAAGGTAATACTTTATTTTAATGAACATAAAAGATTAGCTATAATCATATTCTGAGTATAAAGAAAGAAAACATTTAGATCTAAGGTTTTAAATCATACTCTACAGTCTATATTGTGATAATTATGATTTTAATATAAAAACATGTGTTGGCTGTGGTGCTCCTTAATTCTAGGGCTTTACAGTAACTTAAGGGGAAGGAATAGACCACCTTGGGGATGGTACCTATGTTACTAGTTTATCTTAATACTCCAATTTTTATTCTTTACTTTTAAAAATTACCACTCTGTCAAAACAAAATGTATAATTAACAGAAAATTTAAAATCTATTTAATATAATTCAACGTATTTTATATACAGAGATTTATATGTATATTTGCATATACATTTAATTATAGATTTATATATGTATATACATACATGTTATACGTAATTTTAGGCAAATAAAAATACTATGATTCCTCATGACTTTTCAAGCATCCTTTTTGTTATTTTCTCCCTCCGTTCTTTATTGACCTCCTTTCTCCCTTTTCAGTTAAATACCAGCCCCCTCATTTTTCCCCAGTTAACTTCCCTCTTTACGTAACTTATAGCACGTTGTTACTCTCTATTTCTTTCCTTTTTATTGTCCTCTTCTACTTTCCTGTGTTCTGCAGTTACTCCATTTTGTGTACTCATGTTTGAGGATTTGGAGCTAAGAACCACCCATGAGAAAGAGCATGCAGCATTTATTTTTCTGGGTCTGGGTTACCTCACTCAGTATAATCTTTTCCAGGTCCAAACATTCATCTGCCAATTTTATGTCAGAGGAAAACCTGAGGTGTGCTTAGTCCTTGCTTTACACCTGGCTTGAGGCATGACCCATTGTCGTTCAGCATCATGTATTCCAGGCTAGCCTCCCTAATGAATCTTATCAAAAATGATTTATGTGTAATTACATTGACCATAAAAATGCTTATAAATGGACCTAAAAGGTGCCACGCAGGCTGTTGAGTACCAATGGCCATATCTGTCTGTGACCTCCATAAATTACAAGACTTACCTGTTGAGACAGATGTGACTGCTTATGGAATAGAGGCACTGCTGTCAACAGGTAGTCGATCACTCTCTGATTGGGTGTGAGGCCTGCCCCGCAAAAGAAAAGTCATTTTAACAAGATATATATATGTATATGTATATATGTATATATATATATATTTAAAGAATATAAATACTTTTAACCTACAAAGAAGCCTGCCACAATTAGTGTAACAAGTAAACAAAAGTCCTTTATATATCAATTTAGCTTTTACTTCTGAAACAAAATTTAAAAATTTGACAAAAGGTAAATTTTATATATCTTTCAAATTTAGGATGGTGTAGTACCTACAACTAGACTCCTTCTCTGATATGCAAGTATATCATATATATATATAAGTATATCATATATCATATATATAATATATATAAGTATATCATATATATATTATATATATATAATATTATATATATTATATATATATAATAGAGCTATTTAGTCAAACAAAATAAATGTATAGTAAGTTTTACTTTGCAGGATTGTCCAAATGGCAAAATATTTCGTATGGAAGATATGCTTGAAAAATCACAAATTCTCAAGAAAAAAAATCATTTTATCTGTTGATAGTCCAGATGTGATTCTGAATAAAATTGAAATCTTATATATCTTAAACATTTTACTGGAAACAACCCAGATGTCTCTCACCTGAGGAATAGATATAGAAATTGTGGTACATTTACACAATGGAATATTACTCAGCAATTAAAAACAAGAAATCATGAAATTTGCAGGCAAATGGTGGGAACTAAAAAAGATCATCGTGAGTGAGTTATCCCAGAAGCAGAAAGACACACATGTTATATACTCACTTGTAGGCTGAGAAAGGTTCAGGATCTTAATCCTACAAATCCAATTATTTTTATTTTCAAAACAAAGGCTGATCTTAGGGCTTGCTTTTCTTTTTTTTTAATCCCTTTATTTATTTATTTTTATTTAATACAATTTATTCACTTTGTACCTCAGTTGTAGACCTCTTCCTGGCCCACTCCCAATCCCATCCTTCCTCCCTCCCTTTTCTCCTCCCATGCCTCTCTCCCAGTCCACTGATATGGGAGGTCCTCCTCCTCTTCCATCTGACCCTAGCCTATCAGGTCTCATCAGGACTGGTTCATTGGCTTCCTCTGTGACCTGGTAAGGCTGTACACTCCTTAGGGGGAGGTGATCAAAGAGCCAGCCACCGAGTTCATATCAGAGACATTCCCTGTTCCCCTTATTAGGGTACCCACTTGAATACTGAGCTGCCATGGACTACATCTGTGCAGAGTTTGTTTTTCTATGCTAGAATTGAAATAATAGGGTATGCGATCTTCTGAAGACACCTGGCATCCTCCTGTGTCTTCTCCACCCCATTTCTCAGTCAACCAGGAAAAGATGTATTTAGCCTTTCATACAGTTAAGTTTACACATTGTTTAGTTTTGTCATCTGGCTTTCTTATAAATAGTTACAAACCTTGTACGGAGGAAATTAGCCTTCTTTCTCACATCTCCTTTGGGTGGGGGCAATAAACGAAAATTAGTTTTGCTTTCCATCTTGCTAACCTCAAAGCCTTGCAAGCCTTTAGCGCTATGGTCCTCATCCCAGTCCTTCTCAACCTGTGGGTCTAAACCTCTATGGGGTTTGCATATCAAATATTTACACTATGATTCATAACAGTAGCAAAATTACAGTTATGAATTAGAAATAAAATAATTTTATGGTTGGGGGTCACCACAACATGAGGAACTGTATTAAAGGGTTGCTACATTAGGGGGGTTGAGAACCACTGTCATAGGACTTTTCAGAAAGAAATAATAAGAGGCCGTAATTGCCAGTTGTGTTTCTTGCTTCTGCATAACATTGTCTGTGAAAGAATACATGAACATGGAAAAGGGTTGCTGCCCACATGGAGAGCTTGGGACACTAAACCAAGAGCAAAAATAAAAACAGTTTCACTTATTTATATCTTATCCATTATTTTGTTGGTAAGACCATATAAATGTATTATTTATCTAAAAATAACTTTAAAAATATCAGATCAAAAGACAAATATATAAATTTATGGAGATAGAAACAGCATATTAGCCAGTAAGCATGAAGAGCATTACTGATGTTTTATGTTTTCAAGGAGCAGTTACCATGCATTTTTGTTGTTTTGCCTTAAAAATAGTATTTTTAGAACATACTGCTATAGAAAAAGCTGATTTCCTACAGGGGACAAGAAAAGCTTTACCTGACAATCCATTTTGGAAAAAAAATGCAGTTAAATAGATTCTATTTAATGAACCTGTAGTTTTGTATAAATACCATATTCATTAGTGGCCTTCAATGACCGCATAAATACACATCTATGCATTTATATAAGTGGGTTGGGAATAGGCTAGTGGTTGTGGGTGGATCTGTTAACATCAAATTCTAAATAGGTTACGGATCTTTGGAAACTGGGTTTGAATAATTTGTACCTAACAAATACGCCTGCTGACAACTAAATACAGAGGAGGGTAGACCATGGTAGATGTGCCTCAGTAGAGAGTGCCAAACCCCATGCTTGGTGGGTAATGATAGTGTACTATCCGGGAAATTTATTTTAAAAAAATCAGACACAATATTAAAAACAAGTCTTCCTTCTTTTGTTCTCTATTCTGTTTTTAATGGTTGAAAAATTTTGTTCCCTTGCTTCTGGAATCTCGCCCCCCCTCTTTCTACCCCTTGTACAAATTTGTCTAACACCAAAGTGCTCTGCTGCTAAGTGGTAAAATAGCCTTGGCAGGCTCCCTGGCTTTTGAACTATAGTCTTGGGATCATGATGCTTCAACCGAATGATGGCAAAAAATGAAAAGGAATGAAAGATTCTTAAGTTTGTGTAAACTCCACCCCCATTTCAAACAGCCCCACTTACCAGGATGACTTTGCCTCCGTTTAGCTATTTAATCTGTCAAGTGTTCTTTGTTCTTCTGCCCAACTTTCTTTGCAGCTAAGACATATTATCAGGATCTTTACAATGAGTGCCAAAAGGCAAGCCAATACGATAGAAAATACACGCAAGAAGAATTTAGAAAATGAAGCATCTTTGTGATCTCACTTCTATATATATGTGTAAGTTCTAGGGTTAAATATGTATCTGATAGAAAAGAGGCTATTACATATTAGTTTTAAAAAATTCAGTTTAGAGTGATTGTTCTTTAAGCGTCTTCCATGCAACACTACACTGAGCAATAAACATTGTTTATTAATGAAATACACAGCTTGGGCTGTCAGGGTGCTCTGATATTTTTCTGTAAGCACTTTACACATGACTCTTTCCTTCAAGACAGAAAAAAAAAATCAAGGAAAAAAAAATAGAGCAGAGACTTGAGAGGGCAGCCTGCTTTCTCTGTGTGGAAATGAAGATTCCTTACTTCTTCCAAAGAGATCAGTCCTTACAGTGAGTACAGTTTCCAGCCCTAGAGTAAACACCTCTTTGTCTTCAGGCTCAATCAAGTGTATTATATACATATATTAATTTCAACTAGAAGTGTGTTTTGAAAGTTTGTTTCCTGACATTTCGTTCTTTAATACTCGGGCTCTATCTCTCTATAATCTCAGCTTTGGAAGGCTGAGGCAAAGAGATCACAAGGATCAAATGTTTAATGTTAGCCTTGGCTGTAGCAAACAGCAAGTCGAGGCCAGCCTGGGAGAGCTGAAAATTATCTCAACAAAACACAAGATAGAATTTTTAAAATGTCAAGATCTAACAGAGTAAAGTACTGAGTATAAATGAGTGGTGTTTTCCAAACTTCAATTCTGCAGTCACCTAGTACCAAGAGGGAACCAATGTTCTAGGTTTTTGCCAGAAGATTCTGTCTAAGGATTGTGTGCTAACTGATCATATCCCTGGCAACTCCTGTCAGAAGAGTCTTACAGTGAAATTAAGAAAGAAAAATGAGGCCCAACTCTGTCATCTCTGACGATCACTTTGCATAATCTAATGTGCTTAATGAACTCTTCTTGCAAACCCTGCGGAGTTTTGAATGGTTTCATATTCTGACCAATTTTTGAACCCTTGAACTCTGACAGGAAGAAGAACTTCTCCACATACATTATCATATGATCCATTCTAGAAGGTGAAAGGGATGGATTCCTCACTTGGACTGTTTCTTTCTTAAAACCTGGTGGGAGAGTAAAAATATCCAGATGTAGAAAGCTGGGATCTCACAGTTTGGAAATACTTGTCTGGATGTCAAAAAAATAGGTCCACTATTAGATGTGAAAATTCAGGCTTATGCCTCTCCTTCCTGCCAAGGATTAGCAATATACTATTGCTTATTTACTAATTTTTATGATTTACTTCAAGCCTTGAAAGGGAATGAATTCCTTCTATGCTTCTGTCCAGTTAGGGTTGTGGTTCGATGCTGATGTTCTGAGTTCCAACCATATTAATTGCTGGATAAAAGCTGTAATCCCCCTCTCTTTGAAGCCCAGGACTGATTTGTAGGCAACACTTCAAAAGCAGAGCACAACTGAGGAGGCATTTCCTACCATCTTTGAGTTGGCATGATTTACTAAGCTTGCATTAAACACATGCGTCTTACATATTTGGCTCTCTAAGCAAACAGTTAATTTTAATACTAGAAAGAGAAAAGAAAAAGACCTTCTGTGATCCAAAATATGACCTGTAATTTCTTGTGATGCATTTTTATGGTTTAAATTACCGTTGAAATGGAAACACCCAAATCGTTCTTTTCTTACAGCAGAGAACATCTTCCTCTTCTACCATTCTTTTTCCCTCCACTTCCGTTCTTCCTCCTTCCCCATCCCTTCCCTGCCTCTTGGCTTTCTCCTATCTTACAGGTTTCAGTGTAGTGTAATATGAAGCTATTATCTGTCTGAGTGGACTATGATTAATGACAAAACCTACCTAAACAAGATATTTCAAGCACTCTCCAGTTGTTATAGCCCCTGGAAGCCTTTTAAAACATAATTTTTAACATCACCTATTTAAAATTCATACAAGAGAAATAATTTTCTAAACAAAGATTCTGAAATAAAGAAGGATGAGGTGTAGATTTTTCCTGAACATCTAAACAAAAACAGCAATCAAACCCACCTAAAACAACGTGAAAAATGACTCAAATGAAGTACTGGCCAACACAGAACTTTTGCTTGCTGTCTCGCCAATGCTTTCTCTGGCTGTGGGGTTGTTCTCATGGAGGATTTCCCGAGTGCGCTAGTGTGCTATGTGTGAGAAAGATTAACTGTGTTCCAGATCAAAGACGGGCCCTGCTGTATGGTCTCAGGAGACTGTCATCCACTCTATTATGGCTCATTTGCACAAGATTTTCATGTAATATGAGCCTTTGTTTTGATGGCAGTGAATTGACAGAAAGACAGGGCAAAGCTCCAGCCTGCATTCGAGTTAGTCAGTCAGTAGGGTATCTCAGTTCCCCAAAACTTGCCAATCATAAAAAGCAACTGCTAACTCAGTTGTGGATTGGCCGTCTCCCTCCCCAACTCTGTTTCCTTGTTTTAAGGTGGGAAACTTCTTAAATGTGGGTGGACAGCACGCAAATCAGACAGTGCGTACTTGTGCTAGAAAAAACGCAGCCTAAACAGGCAGTTTTGGATACCCTATTCAAAAGAGCACATTGGGAGCCGTTTCACCCGGGCGTTTTTCCTCCCGTGCTTTCTGCCACGCTTATTTTGATGTTAAAATAACTGGAAGAGTTGAAAAGTTATGCCCGAGCTACATTCAAAACTTTTCCAGAAGCGGTTATTTGTGTTTTTCTTGTACTTAGTTTCACGGTTCTGCATAGAATACATATTTACATACCCCAGCCACTCACATTCTTCGACTCTTTTTATGCACGTAAAGCTAGGGAGAGAGGAGTGCTGCTGCTATTTTGTTGGTGTTTAAGAATGAAAATAAAAATACAAAAAGTCTGTCGGGTTGTGCAGCTTTAAGTACAAAGGATACTGTCATGTTAACGCTAACATATACTCCACCAGCAGGTCTCTATTTAATTGTGCCAAATGTACATGTAACAAGAAAAGAAAAATTAAATGACTTAAAAGTATGAAATTAAGTGTTAAGAGCTAACAATGTGACCTACGTTAGAACATAATCACACTTAGTTTCTGGGCTGTTTTCTCAACAAGATCATTTTAAGTCTGGAGCTGTCGTTCAGCTTTGGCCTTACTGACAGGTAGTTTTGTGTTGCATTAATTCAGTTTGCATATGGCACTATACCTAACATGAAATTTTCAAGGTTTAAAATTGGCTATAATTTTTTTTTCAGTTTGGATTGCTTTAAATTATTTATAGCAATCATACCATGGAAAAAGTAAAAGTAAATTCACAAAATACTTTTGAAAATCAAAGAAATTATTTATAACATTTTGTTGAGGCAGAAGTAAATGCACATATATCATTAGAATTATTTTTTCCACTTAGCTTCACATCGTTAGTGAAAAATGCTATATTTGTTATATGATAAGGAAAAAAAAACTTCTAGATCTTAGAAGTGCATTAAAAGCCATGTAGTAACTAGCATGGTTAGTGAGATAAATTAAAAAAAAATGCTTGCTCAGAAAAGTAGGTAACAAAGGCAAACAGTGAGTGGAACATTTTCCTCAATCTTTACTTTGTAACATTCCAAACACCCAAAACATTATAACATAGTACTGAAAATCTCTACCCAGAATTAATTACATCTATATTCCTTATACTATGCAAAAAATAATGACATTAAAAAATTTTTAGCCTCCATCTCCTATGCACCAGGCTATTCTTTGCATAACCACAGTGACAGAAAATTGAAATATATAAGATCTAGTTATCAGAATGTTTAAAATAATTCACAGATAATTAGAACTCAAGTATAATTAAAAATAATCATTTCCACAATGGCATATACAACTTTAATACCGTACTACTACATAAGAATCTTTTAGTTAACTTAAAATATAAAACCAGACTTTCCACATTAGAACTTAGTGGCAGGTTTTGAAAAACAAAACCTAAATTAATAGGTGAATGTGTTTGTTTTTGAAACACTTTCAAAATACATGAACAGCAGCGCCCTCTACATTTGGCTAGCTTATGATTTTTTTTTTTTTTTTTTTTTTTCCCTGAAATGAACATTTGGCAGGCAGGGATCACTGCAGGTTTGGGATAAGGTATCTGATTGTAACATAAAACATTGCACGTGATTTCTCATATGAGTTTGCTGTATTTTAAAACTGTTAATTGAGTATAGAAGGGCCAGTTCTGGAAACCAAGTAGCACACCGTTAAAAAAATAAACTTACAGGAGCAACAGTTAAAAAAAAAAGGCTACCTAGCAAATGTTCCAACATAATTCAGTCATATTATTCAAGCAGATTTTCAGAAGTCACTTGTAAGTAGTTGTATTATTATCCTTTATGGCTTAGATAAACAGTACTGTAATGTTTACAAGTTCAGGCACAAAAAAATTTTTAAAAAGGTGCTTTGTAGTTTCAGCATCTAGTAAAGATAATATAAACTTACAGATGCTGTGTTTAATGTGTTTTCACAAAACAAAATAAAATGTTTAGTTTTTTAAAAATCCCTTCTAGAATAAATGGTAATAAAACAGTTTATGAAGTTATATAAACATAAAATATAATCAGTCTTCTTACATATACAGTCTACTGCCTGCTATTAATTAGCATACCTCCTTTAATGGATTTGTACATTACCTCTTAAATAATCAAGAGAAAAAACCATAGGGGCATCTATAAATTATAGTAGATTTTTATAACAGAAGAAAAATTTAATACATATTTGTGTTTCATTTTTCTAATTATAAATACTTTATTGCTCACCAATTTTAATTAATTTAAGAAATCCAGTTAAAACATGATTAATCGTAATACAATAAATCCAGAGCACTGACACTGAAAGGCTTAGTTTTACATTTCTGGTGCAACTTTTATTTTATGATAAATGATATATATATTAAAAACCAAAATTTTGCTTACATGTATTCTCTTAGACACAATTTTGATACTATGCCACTGTACTTAAATAGGACAGCCTAAAGCAAAAAGTCTTTTAGTAAATTCTTTGTCCACTTCCAGTGGCCAAAGAGCAGATTCAAATAACTTAAACTAGTTGTCTTTTTGTAGGTTATCAGTTTCAATGCCTAAGTCTCAGTATTTTAAATGAAAAACAATAACACAATGTATTAAATATCAACAAGTATGTTTTATGCTTTAAAACGCAATAACTTAAAGATCTCAAATGAACTCCTGGAAAATATATATATATTTTATTTTAACTCAGTAAATCTGGATAATCATCACTCGTGAGCAGGAAATAATGCTCCCTTAAATTATCCACTGAGGCTTTCCTTTCAACGCCAGAAAGAATCCTAGAGTGGGTTCTAAATTTCTAAAATCATGCCAATGACTCTGTGGATCGTCTTGTTCATTTGAAGAGCAAAATAAAACGGTGGAGGGATGGTGCAAATAATTGTTTCCTATGTTCTTTGCCAGTGAGTGCTGCAATCATCAGGCCTGATTTACAAATGTAGACTTGAAGGTTTCTCAGCTTCCCGCGGGGTAGAAGACTGTTACCTTGGCATTCGCCCTCTCGCCCTTGTAATCACCACTCAGAACAGTGCCTTGGTACTTCCACTTCCCGGTGTCTTGATTGAACACCTCTTTCAGTGCTAACAAGGTGAGGTATTTGAACAGGGGCTCCAGTTGGAAGATCATTAATGGTTTGACTCATTAAGAGTTGCTGTGCTAGTTTTGGTAATTTGGTAACTATCTAAATCGCAAGTAGATTTCTCGGCTTCAGCCTAAAGAATGAGGCATTTAAGATAGTAACGGTAATACCTCTGTGTCACTTTGGCAGGGGGAGGAAACTGCTGATTGTTTGTGTACTAACTAGGCTTTGCCAGACTAATGAAGTTCACTTGGATGCTCAGGTTCACTGTCTTTTTAAAGCTACGATTAAAACACAGCCAAGTAAAGTTGAAGATAAAATATATTTTATTGGGTGAGATTTGATCCAAGTCAAAAAAATAAAAAGCATTTCTTTATGAACGTGAGAAACAGTGGCATTTTCACCTTTCATTTAATGCTAAAATTAATTCCATTTTGACACCTTTGTTTTTACAAGCAAGTGCATTTTAAGAGGCAGTAAAGCTCATTATTTGTTTAAAATATGACGTTTTAATTTTTAAAATTTATCCTCAGGATAGTTTCCAGGGCATTAATTACACAGCTCATTTGTATTAAAAGACAGAACATATCAGTAGACACATATTTCTGTTGAATAGTCATTTAAAAGTAATGTTCAATATTATCTGACTATTTAAGTGTTCCTTTTACACACACACAAAGATATGTATACACACACACACACACACACACACACACATATATATATATATATATATATATATACACACACACACATAAAATCCTGAGTATTTTTATGAGTTAAACATATTTGTTTCTGTAAAAATGTGTATGTCAATACCAAATTATTTTTACTTCTTAAATGATTTTTTACACATTAATACTTTATAGAAGATATGCTTTCCAAGGTGAGTTAAGACGACTAATTTAAGTAAAAAGTATTTATACACTATGTGTTCATGTAAAGCCTCAGATTAACTTGTTAGGATTTGAGAGAATATTTTGAAAATAAGTTTCCATACACATTGTTATTTAATCATGAAACGTTTTTGTTAATTTTGGCAGCAACATCACCAGATATTTAATTAATTTCAATGATTTGGATGATTGCCATTTCATCATGTAGGATGAAAGGGGGAAAAGAGTCAGCTAAGGATGTAGTATTTTCCCGTACCAAGCAAAGGGTCTATTTTATATGATTCAAGAGGCGTTTTCTCCTGTGTCATCTTTATATCCTTTACTGCTTTCCTTAATGCAGTGATTGGGAGCATCTTGGTAATAACTTATTGGGGTGACTGTTTTGTTTGTTTTATTTTGCTTAGAATTCAGCCTGAAATCTTTTTTTTTTTTGACACTACTAAAACACAGAAGTTTGTTGCAGGCTTATTATTTCCAACATGTTAGAATTGTGTGCTTACACAAAACCCTGACTACTAAGTCTGAAGCTTTTCTTTTTTTTTTGGATTGGAAATAGAATACAGACCATGACTTGTGTATATAAAACAAATGCAGAAGTGATGCCTCCTACTGTGTAAATAGTTTTGTTTGTCATGAATAAAGCCCAAAGTTATTTCAGTTAATTCTAGACTCACCAAAGCAATAGGATGACATTTTTGTTCTATTAAATGTACTGGTACACCAATATAGTTTTACTGATTACTTGACCAAGTTGCTCACATGTGTTAAAGTTTTGGGACACAAAGGTGAGACTGATGGCTGTAGATGCAGGTTAACAGGCTGTATAGTCAGTTATCAGGAAAAATACAACTCTGTATGTTGACAAACCATTATATATTGATTATGTCTTTGGAACGCAGAACACAAAGTATTTATGAATCTTTCCCCGTACTTTCCATTGCAAGTTCTGCAGTTGCAGACAGGAGTATTTGAAATTTTGCTTTTTACAACTTGGAGTTAATTTCAGAGATTCTTCCACCTAGTTATGCAAGATGAATTTTAAACTAAAGCTGTAAGTAAGGGTTTACAATCTCAACAGTAACTAATTGGGATGCTAAATTTTAAAAATTACTTTGGAATTGTTTTATTGGCTGTGTGATTTTTTTTTTGGAAAAGATAGTACTGTAGCATTAAAAGTAATGTTGTTTCTATAAGTGTTTGGTAGAATGATATCAATGTGTGTGCACAAATAAGTTTCTATACATGTTCCTGTGAATTTCCCAACTTTTCAAAGATTTCCACATGGGTGAAACGGTGACAAAATGCATCAAAAGAAACTCTTGTGCAGGCAGACATTTTAAGTCTATTTTGTTTTTAGTTTAAGCTATGACTTTACATTGTTATTTTTTATTATAAAACATGGTTAGCTCCACAAAAGGAGAATTACATTACATGTAAGAATATAACTTTGTGTGATTTATCCCTATCATAGTATTTGCTTAATCATAGCTCGTATGTATGCTCACAGTTGGTACTGTAAAGCATACGAGGCATTAATGGATCTAATGCATTAAAGGCCAGAGAGAAAAGAGGTTGAACAGGGATAGATACTTATTTCTATGGGCTTGTTCATAATATCACAACTAATAACACAAGGATAGCTCCAACCTTATGGTTTCAAGTAATAACTGTAGTAAGAATCCCAATAATATAGCCTGTTAGTCTACAGAAATCCTAAAAAGTCACTCTGCTATAAATCACAAGTAATCTTTTAAGAGATGAAAACCAGATGAATTTGTAGAGCTGTGACCATTTTGTCTAGGATGAATTCTTCCTAGCTGCTGAGGAAGCTGGCTACATGTTTATATTCAGCAGAACTCATATTTGCCTTGTCTCATTTCTCATAGTCATTAAAATGTAGATAAGAAAGTCGGCAAAGCAAAAACTTCAATTTATAAAAGAGCAAAATGAGATACAGAGTAAGGCCAGGATTTTTCTTTGTAGATCTTGGATTTTGGAGTCAGAAGGAGCTTACTAAGTGACTTAACCCAAGGTCTTCATTTCAAAGATTAGGAAAGTGACAGCGGAAGAGGTACAGGGCTTTCACCCAATCTCACATCCAGTTAGCAGCCTGAAGACTAGCATCCACATTCCCTGCCTCACAGATCAACACTGTTTTTCATCTACCTACCTTGTCTCATCATATCAAAATCAAGCCCTACTTCAAAGGTTATACTATATATGGAGACATACGTATACGTGTATGTACAAACACCTATGTATGTATATGTTGAATGAAAAAAATACCATTGTCTGAGCTTTTGAAGATAGCTTGCTCTTGTTATCAGGTATTTGTCACTCCTTAAACCAGTTGATAGAATGCACTGCCCGTCTATCTTACAGGAAGCACTGAGCCAAACCCCTAGCATCTCATACACCAGGCGCAGTGGCACATACTTGTAATCCCAGCACTTTGTTCGGGGAGCTAAGAGAGTCAGAAGTTCAAGGACATACATCCTTGTCTACATAAAGACTCCAAAGCCAACTAAGCTGCATGAAACTTGGTCCCAATAACAAACAATTAAATTAATTAGTTAATTAACTTATGAAAAGTAAAAATACCTTTGTAATTATATCTTAATTAACTGATGCAAAGATCAGAAACAGGACTACAAAAATCAAATTCTGCTGGAGTGACCAGCAAACTTAATCACAAAGCAGATTTTGTTTTGTAAATTTGAGTTTGTCTATTTTTATTTATATACTCTTTGTGTTACTATCTAGACATCTGAGAGTAATATGTAGTTATTTCCTGTTCCTCTTTTTACCTGTAGCACACCCATTGTCTTTGCTGATCTGGGTATGATCTGTTCCCCTTCTGAAACCTGACTACTCTGACAGGATAGCCCTAGCTTTGCTGCACTTTTATTCTTGCATCAGACAAAATTATATGCCCTCTAACATGTGCATATCACACATTCTAAACTACAGAAGTGATAAGCTCATTTAGAAAAACAAATATTTGGTAACATAGGATCGGGGAGAACATATAAATGTTTGATATTTTTTCTAAACATACAAATATAGACATATGCACATTCCAGTTATTTATATAAAATTGAAATTATGCTGTTTAGTAACTTTTAAGATCTTGGTCTGCTCATTTTTGAGCATTTGCCTTAGAATGAAGCTTGCTTTAAATTTGGTAACCCAACGAGAGCATTTTGAATTGAACAGCTGTGAGTTCAGAAAAGCAAACTGGAGGTGGTAGGGAAGAAAGAATAGAGAGAAAATAGCTGTTACCGTATTCCAGGCATTTGAAGGTAAGAGCCAGGAGGGCCAGACACAGAATAGGGGAGTGGGAAGCTGGGTACACATGAATCATGTCAATGAGACAGACAAAAATCAAGGTCGGCATCGTATGGAAGTTCTGAATGTGGGAGGCAGTAATGTTTGTGAATATGGTTCATGACAAAAAGAGGATAATTTTCAAAGTGCATGTTTTTTAAATGAATTAAAAAGCAAGAACATGAGCATTCTGTTGCAAACATGGAGAGGCAAGATGGTTATGACATACAGAAGGAGCAGGCAGCCAGCAACAGCAGAGTATGTGAAGGCACTGAAAACAAGCAGGCAGAACTGTTATTTCCTGTAGGGGACAAGGTAGACTTCTTCACTGGACACAGAGCATAGACAAGAGAGTTAGACATCACTAACACTTTTCAAAAAGTAGTTTATTATATCTAAATTTTAATTACTAATTATACTGCGGAAGTTAAAGTTCATAATAACTAGCTTTGCCAAAAGTAAAAACGCAAGACAAAATAATGTTCCTTATCTTTTAAGGAAGAGAGTCTGAATATTTGTAAACAATAAATTTTAAAATGCAGCATTTTATTTAGACTCACAATGTTAGCTGAAGAATAAGGTTTAAAGCATTAAAGGGAGTTGTAATATGGCTAGTGAAGGGTGCGTTTGACTTTCATTTCTTGCTCTTCTTTGGTATTTGCAATTTCTCGTTCTTTGTTCCATATCTGTGGCTACATTCCCTGGCTGAGTGAATGTTCTAAACCCCAGAAGTAGAGACACCATTTGTACCCCATCTTATGCACACAAACCTATCAACAATTTTTTTATTAATGATACAGGACTGATAACACTAAACTGACATGTGTTTTGTGTATGGTGTATATATGTACACATTCATATGTGTATACATGTGTGGGTACATGCGTGTGGAGACCAGAAGTTGCATGTGATGTAATCCTTTATCACTCTCTATCCTACTTCTTGAGACACAGTCTCTCACCAAGCCTTAAACTCACAACTGAGCTAAACGTGGTGACCAGTGGGTCACAGGAATCCTATTGTCTAAGCCTATGCTTCCATGTCTGGCTTTTTCTGTGGGTGCTAAGGATTTGAACTCAGGTCCTCATGCTGTCGAATCAAGTTCTTTACCAAGACAGTCACCTCCCAGCACAATATAAGTTATTTCCAAACAAAATATTGTAAATTTAAATTTTATTATTAGTTGTTTGTATTTTCATATTGCACCTCACTAATAATATACTGTTATAAAACAGACATGAATGTGGTCTTTCAAAAATGACTTACCAATATTTATGCTTGCGATAGATAATGTGGTACCTGTGTGATAAGATGCAGAGAGCGGAGTAAATTATGTGAGTGGAGTATTATGCTCCTCCTGAACTTCTGATGCTACATCAGGAAGACGGCTGGGAATTTGAAATACGTTTTTTTTTTTCTAAAGTTTTGTTTCCTAATGCTTACTCAGTAATCTGTCATTCACAGTTGAGACCATGAAAAGTGAAAGAGCAGCTAAGTGGTCCCAGTTTCTCTGCAACACGTGCAGACAAGTTGAAGGGCTCCACCAACGTAGGGAGCAGTGGGCGAGGGGAGTTAAATAACATTATAGTTATGGAAACCAACTTGACAGATGAAAATTAAGACAAATGGAGAAAATCAACGAGAATGTAAAAACTGATGGCATTTGGGAGCTAGTGCTCAATGTGGGCTAGATCATCTCAGTAGATTCAACTCAGAAACTAGATTTAAACACATTATTTAATAGTAACAGAGTTGAAGGGGACAGATCTAACACTTAAGAGACAAAGCCAATTTACTTTATTTTTATTATTACGATTATCGTTGTTGACTTTAAATTGAGGGTTTCTGTAGGCAGAATTAGACTTTAAAGATGCTTTATCTTGGAGAAAGTGGAATGAAGGTATTTAATACATTATTTGGTAATCATGAAAGTCAGCTTTGTCATATATTGGCAGCTAAAAGGTAAGAGAGTAAAAAGTACAGTTGGAAGATTTGGGATGGAAAATCCCTGTCAAAACATCAATAGAGTTTAGGTGTGCTTGGTGTTGGATGGGACAGGAGATATGTTGGGTATTTCTGGAAGACAGAGAATGGTGTTGAGACTCCCTTACTGCAAACGAGTGTCTGTGAAGAATCAAGTTATCTATGCAGTGTGTTGGCCATAGCCTTGGGACTAATAGGAGAGAGAAGGGAATTTGGCAGGTCCTTGTAAGTAATACCACAAAATAGCAACTCTAAGAACAAGAAAGGAAATTGTTGAACATACATGAACTTACTACAAACTAAGAATCAAGCACTATAAAAGAAGCTTCAGCGAGTCTTTACTGGTTGTTAAAATCACTCAAAATAATTAGTTTTCTCTTTTTAAAAATAATGTTCGGTACTAGAGAATGGCTCAGCAGAAAGAGCACTGGCTGCTCTTCCAGAGGACCTAGGTTCTATTCCCAGCATCCATATGACCACTTACAGCTGTCTTTAATTCCAGTTCCAAGGAATCCAATATCATCATACAGATTTACATGCAGAAAAAAACATTAATGCACACAAAATACGTAAATAATGTACAAAATAATTAGATATAATTATAAGATGTTACCATATATGGGGTTGGAGAGATGGCTCAACAGTTAAGAGCACTTGCTATTCTTGCAGAGAACTGGGCTTCAGTTCCCAACACCTATATTAGGTGACACACAACCAGATGGTAACTCAATTTTCAGGCAACCTGACACCTTCTGACTTCTGGCAGCACCAGACATATGTGTGCTACACATATATGTAGACAGGCACTCACACATACAAATAAAATAAAATAAAAATATACTAACATGAGACATATTTCTTACAGTATAATTTTTATGAATAACATTTTTATAAATAAATTTTATTCTTAAAAGTACTACTTTAGCTTAAAAAAGATTCATATGTATGTATATATCTATCTATCTATAATAAAATGTTGCATGGGAACATTTGAGTTTTTATGAAAGGTATCACAAAGAAAATAGCAGAACTTTTAGATGGCATATATTCAAAATATTATTTGATTTTCAAAGAAGAATATCCCCAAAATAAGTCTAAAATGAGTAATTTAGAAAAAGATATTACAATAAAATATTTTATACATATTTAAAAATACTGTCTTACTCTTACAAGCTTGACGTTTATTATACATACACATTATAACATTTTTATTAATTCTAAAGCCTCTGTTAACAAATTACTTTTGAGGTAAAATTAGTATAAAAATTTCAGGAAACAATTAAGACCTGAGGTAGTTCTTTCTTAAATACTTTGCCTACAAACTCAAGGCCATCTGACACAATACAGATACAAGTTCTAACTTCAACCAGGACAGTAGTGGTTCTTGCATAGAATAGAACTGTTCTACCCTCAGGTTAATTCTCTTCATTTCCAACAACTTCTCAAGCATTCCCATCAAGAAAGAATTTGCTTCAAAGATCAGTGATCCAAAACTGAGTTTCCCTGATGAATTCACAATTACTACTGATGGCAGTGCAAGTCTGAGAACAACAATCTACAGAGTGATACTCTTCTGTATTCGCTCAGTCAACTCCTCCACCCCAAGAATGAAAAGATAATGCACATACTTGCAATATTGACAAGGCTGGTAAGGAAACTTACCGATTTCTGAGTCTCTATTCTATTACCCACCCAGGGAAAATATATTATTTTTTGAGTTTATTTTTGCAATGAATTCTCTCTGTAGAAATATTTAGGTACATAGATCTAGTAGTGGACTTGTATAATCGCTAAACAAGTGGGCACTTGTTCTTATTCATTTTGACTTTCATAAGTTTTTGTCCACCAAGAAATAAGCAGGACTGATGATTCCTTCCTATTTCAGTGCCTTGGTTTTACTGCCTATGTTTGATAACTAAAAAGTTATGTGAGACAATTATTTATGCTAATCTCAATTTTTTTAGGATATGGACATCCAAAATGAACATGCAGAACTTGATAATATACCACCAATATCCAAAGGAAAGCACAGGTTTATCAATTGAAAACCAATTCATTTAATCATAGAAGTACGGGAATATCAGAACCAGGTTATAAGGGTATCCATGTTTATTTTATAGTATATATAGTCCCTGTATAGTAGTTTTAATAATCTGTAAAATCACAATGTAAAAAGTGTTTCTGTTTATATTAAACAATAATTTAAAATACATTGTATTTATATTGAAAACTTTAAAAAATGTATTTAATTTTATGTATGTGCATGGGTATGTGCACATGAGTGCAGCTACCTAGAGAGGCCAAAAGAGGGCACTAGATCCCCTGGAGCTACAAATGGTTGTGAGTTACCAACTTAATTTTGCTGATGGGTAAATATCATATTTAAATGTCTAGACTCATAAATAAATTTTGTACCTGACTCAAATAACTCGTTTTTATTTTCATTGTGTACTATTTTGATAACATGGCCAGCAGGGTAGTGAAAAATGGCAAAAATATACAAGAAAGTATATCTTAGTTAAAATAAACATTGGAACATTTGCTCATCAAACATTTCTAAGTATTTCAATCATAGTAATTATCGAAGAGATCGAAATAAAGTGTGTTGTGAGATATTTAGAGAAAAAGTAATGAGGAAGTGGGACCAACACTTCAGTGTAAAATTGGAAATAAAGAATCAGAGAAAAAAATTGTTAACATATGTGGTTATTCATATTAATAGGGTCTGCTGCAGACCAGAATTTTTTTCTGACAATGTTATCAAAACCATGTGATAAAACCAATGCATAAAAATAGATTAAAAAGTTTGGTTTGCATATTTTGTTTCATAAGCACTCTCTTCATATATATTAGATACTTTCTATGTCTGTACCAAAATGTCTGACAGAAACAGTGGAAGCAAGAAAGTATTTATTTTGTTTCACAGCTTAAGAGGATGCAAACATGAAAAGGCCCAACAGCTGGGCTCATGGCAGGTTGGACTCTGTCTGTGGTAGAGGCCTAATGTTAGGGCTTGTTACAGCTTTGTGGCTCAAGAAGTAGAGAAAGCTCCATGGTGAAGGAGAGACAAACTATCACTCTCCAGACCTGCCCCTACTGTTCTTCATCTGCCAACTGGGGCCCAAATCTTAAAACAAACAAACAAACAACAACAAAAACCCAACCTATGAGAAACATTTTATATCATAACATAATATTTTATCACCCCATAACCTCATGGCTTTCTTAAAAGAAAAATGCATTTAGCACAATGTCAGAAGTATCTATAGTCCTTTTAGTTATATTTATTTATTTAACTAGCATGTGTGTGTGTGTGTATTCACGTGTGTGTGCATGATGCATGTGTGGGTCAGGGCTCAGCTTTCAGGAGTGGGTTCTTTCAGTCCTGCATATAGATACAGTGGAGCAATATTTAGATCTTTAGGTTCCGCAGCATGTGCCTTGATCCTCTGAGCTACCTTGTTGGCTCAGTATCTACATTTCAAACACCTGGGCAATGGGAATCAGTTCACAACATTCAAATGATAGGCAATACTCATAGGTCAGAACAAACAAAATTTAGAATGAAAAAATGGGAAACAATATTATTATAAACGTGTTTCACCAAGTCACATAAAATTGAAATACATAAAGTCAAGACTGAGAGAATCACAAGGTAAAACCAAGTAATGTAAGCATCATTCTGACTGCTGCTCAAGAGATAATCACTGAAAAATTTAACAAGGATTAAAATTTTCAAATACGTAAGTTTAATTTAGAAATTAAATTTACTTTAAAATTTAGAAGTATAAAACATATAACTTCTATTTTCTAGCTTTCATTAAGTAGATTGCCAGATAATCAAAGGATAAAGTTATGAGGTCAAATTTAACTGAACATATTCCTGATTCTGACTTCAAAATTTTTTTCTAGTTAAAAGGCCCTAACATATTCTTTTGTCTTTCTTTCCCCTTGCCTTTCTAACAAAAAAATTGCTAAGCAGTATTAAATCCTAGCTCTCAAAGGAAGGAGACTGCAGATGAGAAAGTATTTACTTAGCACAGCGTTCTCTCTGAGTAAAGAAAATCACATTCCTGTTTCTAATTCTGTAGGAGATAGACTCCTTCTGCATGTTTTGACACTCACATTGCCTGTATGGATGAGGAAATGCATAAAGTCTTTGCATTCCATTACTATGTATTCTGGTTGCCAAGAAGAAAATCATAAGAAATGGACATTCTAAATTTATTTTGGTAAGTAAGCTTAATGAGGGAATCTTGTTAATAATAAATAAAATGAGATGCAATATTAAAAAGTTATGATATTCAACACTGTATTTGGTTGTTTAAATTGGACTACATTATTTTGTTCTGAAGCTTGCTTGATAATGTGGTACTATGTCATTTGGATTCCTTTTTAGAGAAGCCCAGACTGGATATTTAAATACAAAGAATGCATACAGCACCCAGTTATATCAATAGCTTCTTAACTTGGTGATGTTCTTTTTTAGGTGTAGCTAATAGGATACCCTATACCCTATACCCACAATGAAATTAGATGCTGGACTGATGTTCACATGTATTAAAGCATAACGTTTTCTTTTCAGACGGGAATTACAAAATCGAGCAGTTTAATCAGAAAAGTTAGCACTATGAAATAAACTTCTAGAATTATTGTTTTGGTGTTTTTGAGTTCACATCGGATTAAAAAACTACCTCGCTGAGTATCAAGTTTCTGCATAGCCCCAGCGCTAACACCTAAGAGATGAGGAGGAATAGTCTAAAGCAGTTAACCTAAACACTGCATGTGCTCTGGGAGGCTGATCTCCTTTCTGCTCCCCTGCACAGAAAATCACCTTGCCTTTCACAGGACATTTTAACACTTCAGAGTATAACTCTAAAATAGAAGGCATACTGGCCAAAACAAAGACAAGCATTTAAAGAGAGCAGCAATGAACACGGGTGAGCAGGTTATCTACAGTAGAATATATCTGTTTCCAGTGTTTCCAGGAAAATTCACACCAAAATTCCACCAGCAATGTTCCCCTTTCCACATAGCCATTTCAGCATTGTCAGCATTTACTTTTTACACCTTATCCATTCTGACTTGGGTGAGGTAAAATTTCAAATTAGCTTTAATTTACAAGTCTCTGATTGCTAAGTATGTTGAACATAAAAACAAAAACAAAAGCAAAAACAAAAAACTCCACCACCTCAGTCATTTGTGTTTTGTTTTTTGTTTTAATTAATTAATTAATTAATTTTTTATTTTTTATTTATTTTTTTATTAATCACAGGTTAATAAATGCCCCCTCCCGCATTTCCTCCCTATCCCCCACTGTCTTTTTTAAATTTATTTTTATTAATTACAGTTTATTCACTTTGTATCCCAACTGTAGCCCCATCCCCTCACAATCACACCCTCCCTCTTCTTCTATGCCCCTCCCCCAGTCCAATGATAGGGGAGGTACTCCTTTCCTTCCATCTGACCTTAGCCTATCAGGTCTCATCAGGACTGGCTTCTTTGTCTTCCTCTGTGAACTGGTAAGGCTACTCCCAGCTCAGGTGGAGGTGATCAAAGAGCGAGCCCATGAGTTCATGTCAGAGATGGACCCTGTTCCTATTATTGAGGAACCCTCTTTGACACTGAGCTGCCATGGGCTACTTCTGTGCAGAGAAATTGTTTTGTCTTTTGAGAACTATTTATTTATCCTCTTTTCTGTCTGTCTCCTCAATATTCTTTCCTCAGGAAACTTTAGCTATGCCTACCTCCTTCTGCCATTTATTAGCTAATCAGGACTAATGTCTTAGGCAGGTTTACACAACAAGGATAGGGCAGTGACCAGATTCGTAGGGCCAGTAATTAGCATCAAAATAGTAGCACCAGACCAATCCCCAACAAGCTTCACTTGTTCAAAAGTTCTCTATTTTCTCTGTAGGAAGAGGTGTTTTGGTTGATATAATAAGCATCAACCTGCCTTCCCACCAGATCTCTTGCTTAGGGACCAGACGTGATTGAAATCATGTGGGATCCCCTGAAATAGTGGATTGACCAGCTGAGTACAAGTCAAAAGCGTACACAACAGAAGAATCGAACAGCTAAGAAGTACCTGCATTTTATACTGTGAGATTATAAGATATGATGAAATAGTTGTTATGACATTATATGTTCTCTGCTGTGTGGTAATAAATAACCATAGCTATGAAATTTGAATCCCTGAACTTTTCCCCCTACCAAACCCTGACCCTATCATAGGAGTTGACTTTTATTTTTCAGGAAATGTAATGTGGCAAGTAGATCCTGGGGGAACTGCTCCTGCTTTCTCATGTCAATCTGTCTTCGTCATAAACTTTGCTCTAGCAGAATTGAAGCACAAGCTGCCCAACCATAAGCCCTTGTTTTGTAATAAACAGACTTTCAGGATTCCATGAAGTCCAGTGGGACTCTATTGGATAACCTAGAAGTAAGTATATTATGTACCTAAAGACTAGGGAGAAGACTAAAGCAATACTTTAGCAGTAAGAACATTTATTATAAAAATGTTTATTTCTCCATAACCAATGTATACATTCAGCACATTAAGAACATTTTTCTAGAGGACTAAGTTCAGATCCCAGCACCTGTATCATGGAGCTAATAACCACATGGGTCTCAAGGTCCATGAAATACAATGACTTTTGACCTCTGTGGGCAATACATGTACACATGCTACACACAGAGACACATGTATACACATAAAAATGAACAGAGATAAAGAAATTCAAAAGTAGAAGATTTTTGTGATCTCTATCTAGCTATTGTAAGTTTTCTGGGGCAACCCAATTAAAAATCTTTTATCTATGTCACCAAAACTTACTGGAACATCTTATCATTTCCTATATTTTTGGTGTATAAGTTATTTATTTCAAAATATCTCTTTTACTGGTAAAGATGGAATTTTTTTGTTAGGATATATGTTCCAAATTTGTGTTCAGAAAATAGGACAATGTACTTTCAACTTAGAGTTAGAGAGCAACAAATTTGGCAGCAAGGATAAGGTTATAGAGGATGAAGGCCTGCTGGATGCTGCAAAAGGGGAACATGGAAGAAAAATAGTTTCTATATAAAGTTTGTATTCAGTGAATATATACAGATATCCTGAAAAAGGTAGTAATCCAGCCTAGTTTTTGCAGTTTTAAAAGTACATTTCTCAACAAGATTTTCTTGAGGATTTTAAAAGACACATTTTTAGACTCATAAGAAAAGAACTACACATTAAAAAGAAGTTATTGAAATTTTTAAGACAATTTCTGTCTTGTCCTCACCTCACCAGTAATGTATTAGGTTTTAAAAATTATGTAAATACCATGGTTGTTGCTATTATTCTATCATTCTGTGTTTGGGGGACTAAGAATGAAAGGTAAGGCCATCACCCCCCCAGCACCATAACTTAAACATGCCCTGACCATTCCTCAGGGGACTTACAGATAACTACCTTACAAGATCTTCAAGTGAAGCTGCATGCACTGTTTTTTTTTTTTTTCATTAACTAATTTATTTTTAAAATTTTTTTATTATTAGTTACATTTTATTAACTCTGTATCCCAGCTGTATCCTGTACCCTCATTCCCTCCCAATCCCACCCTCCCTCATCTTCTCCCTTCCCCTTTCCAAGTCCACTGATAGGGGAGGAACTCCTCCCTTTTCATCTTACCCTGGTTTATCAGGGATCTTCAGGACTGGCTGCAAAGTTCCCCTCTGTGGCCTAGCAGGGCGGCTCCCCCCTTGCAGGGTGGGGAGGTCAAAGAACCCACCATTGAGTTCATGTCAGAAGTAGTCCCTGTTCCCCTTAGTAGGGTACCCACTTGGATACTGAGCTACCATGGGCTACATCTGAGCAGAATTCTAGGTTATAACTATATATAACTGTAACTATACATGGTCCTTGGTTTGGAGAAAGAGTCTCATATAAGACCCCTATGCCCAGATATATTTGGTCCTTGGGAGCTCCTATCCTCCCCAGTTCATTTTGACTCCCCCTTCTTTCATGTGATTGCCTGCACTCTGCCAAAGGTTTGGTTGAGTCTCATATCTGCTTTGATACACTGCTAGGTAGAGTCAGAGGCCCTCTGTGGTAGGCTCCTGTCCTGTTACCTGTTTTCTCCTACATCCAATGCCCATCCCATTTGTCTAAGTGAGGATTCATAATCTTACCCTGGGTCCTCTTTCTTGTCTATCTTCTTTAGGTGTATAGATTTCATTATGTTTATCATATCTTATAGTTCTAAATAAGTGAGTATGTACCCTGTGTGTATTTCTGTTTCTGGGATACCTCACTCAGAATGATCTTTTCTAGATCCCACCATTTGCCTGAAAAATCTCATGATTTCCTCGTTTTTAATTGCTGAGTGGTATTCCATTGTGTAAAAATACCACAATTTCTGTATCCATTCCTCTGTTAATGGGTATCTGGGTTGTTGCCAGGTTCTGGCTACTACAAATAAAGCTGCTACAAACATGGTTGAGCAAATGTCCTTGTTGTGTACTTGAGCAACTTTTGGATATATGCCTAGGAGTGGTATAGCTGGGTCTTGAGGAAGCACTGTTCCTAATTGTCTGAGAAAGGGCCAGATTGATTTCCAAAGTGGTTGTACCAGTTTACATTCCAACTAAAAATGGAGGATGGTTGCCCTTTCTCCACAACCTCTCCAGCATGTGTAGTCATTTGAGTTTTTTATCTTAGACATTTGGATGGGTGGGAGGTGAAATCTCAGGGTCATTTTGATTTGCATCTCTCTGATGGCTAAGGACATTGAGCATCTCTTTAAGTGTTTCTCTGCCATCCTGTATTTCTCTACAGAGAATTCTCTATTTAGCTCTGTACCCTATGTTTTAATTGGATTGCTTTATTTATTGCTTTTTTAACTTCTTTAGTTCTCTATATATTCTGGGTAGCAGCCCTCTGTCAGATACAGGGTTGGTGAACATCCTTTCCCACTCTGTAGGCAGTTGTTTTGTTCTGACAAGAGTGTCTTTTGCTTTACAGAAGCTTTTCAGTTTCATGAAGTCCTATTTATTGATTGTTGCTCTTAGAGCCTGTGCTGTTGGTGTTCTGTTCAGGAAGTTGTCTCCTGTGCCAATGATTTCTAGGTTCTTCCCCACTTTTCCTTCGAACCGATTTCGAATACCTGGTTTTATGTTGAGGTCTTTCATCCACTTGAACTTTAGTTTTGTGCAGGGTGATAAATATGGATCTATTTTCATTTTTCTGCATGTAGACATCCAGTTGGACCAGCACCATTTGTTGAAGATACTGTCTTTTTTCCATTGAATGGTTTTTTGTTTTTTGTTTTTTTGTCAAAAATCAAGTATCCATAAGTGTGTAGGTTTATTTCTGGGTCTTCTATTTGGTTCCATTCATCTTCCTTTCTGTTTCTATTCAATACCATGCGATGTTTATTACTATTGCTCTGTAGTATCGCTTGAGATCAGGGATGGAGATACCTCCAGATGATCTGTTGTTGTGCAGGATCGTTTTGGAGATTCTGGGATTTTTGTTTCTACATATAAAGCTGAGAATCTGTCTTTCAAGGTCTGCTACCCTGATCTTTGGTTTGGCCCTGTTTAGTCATGTGCAGGAGGACTGATGTGCTCTGCTAGCTCAGTGCTGCTACAGCCGCCAGGTTAGGAAGTCCAGTTGTAGCTGGAGACTGGGGTGCCAGTCCAGATGCTTTCTGGGAAGTCCTGGGGGACCTCCACTGTGCTCCCCGGACCTGGAAGGCCTGGTACCTGGTGTGCCTAGCTTGTTTGGCGGGTCTGCTGGACTTTATGGCTAGAGCCTATTATCTGTCACTGGGGTTTGGCAAGCCATACAGTCAGTGGCTGGGAGACCCTGCCAACTCTGTATGGCCGCTCTCAGACATGGAACACGGGGAGAATAGTGCCGTCGATCCGGCACTCCAAGGCAGGTACAGCTGGCGGCTGTGGCTGAGGGGCCAGGGGCCCCACCTCTGCCACCACAGTCCCCAGGCAGTGAGCTCTGAGCTGAGGAGGAGGGATGCCCGAAAAAGGGGAGTGCGGGGAGATAGAAAGATTGTTTCTCTCCTTCCCCACACAAGTCCACAGGTGACCTGAGACCAAAGTTCTCACCTCATGCGAAAGCCTCACCATCGTTTCCCTGGCTTCAGTCATCCTTCCACTCACCAATTCTGGCGCAACAGTTTCTCTGCAACTCAGAAACTATGTGCTCTCACCACCATCTTGGATCCGCCCTGCACTGTTCTTAAATAACATTTAAAAAGTGAAAGACTAATGATCAGGAGAAACAATATTTTACAACCAAATAGTTTTCTTTTTGTTTTGGGATACGTCATTAAAGCATATCTAACATCTATTTTCATAAAAAATTTTAAAAGTAGCTTTTGTATTTTAATTAAACATGTAATAATACCATAGGGTAAAATTCTACTGTATATTATGTTTTAACTTAAAGTTGTTTTTTATTATATCCATTGGAATAGTGTAATAATGACCAATCATTAGTAAGAACGCATTTTTATTGAATATTTGAGAATTTCATACAACATATTTTGATCATACTTACTCTTTGCTCTCCAAGATCCATCTGTAACTCGACATGTTAGGTATTCTTTCTTTCTGTGGGTTAATTTGATTAAAGGTTTGTCAATCTTTTTATAGATTCAACCTTTCATTGTGTTGATCTTTTGTTTGGTTTCTTCCATTTCTACTATATTAATTTCAGCCCTGGATTTGTTTTTTTCTATCTACTGTTTTGGAGTGTTGTTTGTTCTTGATTTTCTAATGTATTCAGATGCAACGTTATGTTATTTAGTTGAGATATCTCAAATATTTTGATGCAGACACTTAGTGCTATAAACTTTTATGACTGCTTTCAAAGTGTCTCATAAATTTTGGCATCTTGTATTGTTTCTGTGTTCACTGAACTGTAGAACTTTAAAATTTCTCCTTGATTTGTTTTACCCACTGACATTATTTGCTAGTGTGTTGTTTAATTTCCATGAATTTTCTTACTTTGTATAGTTTCTACTGCTGTTGATGCCAACTTTTATTTCACTGTGTCAGATAGAATGCAAGATGCTATTTCAATATTGCTTTGTGTTCTAACATATGAATGGTTGATTTTGGAAAAAGTTCTATGGGCTAATTAAAATAATATGCACTCATTAGTTATTTAGTATATTGTTGAGTAAAAGCCTCTTAAGTCCATTTGA
The DNA here is from genome assembly GCA_028658305.1 of Pachyuromys duprasi. NCBI lineage: Eukaryota > Metazoa > Chordata > Mammalia > Rodentia > Muridae > Pachyuromys > Pachyuromys duprasi. The sequence continues at coordinate 28,080,683 of CM053749.1, forward strand.
CCTATGATGTTAATTCTAGTATTTTTCTGCTTATGTTTTTTTCTAGATGACCTGTCTATTAGTGAGAGTGGGCTCTTGAAGTCATTCACTATCATTCTGTTGGGGTAAATCTGTGGATTTTAGCTCTAATAGCATTTCTGTTATGAAATTTGGTATCCATGTATTCACACCAAACATATGTATAGTATACTATGTACATATGTTTAGGATTATACTATCTTCTTGGATGATTATTTCTTTAATGAGCGTGAAGCAACCATCTTTATCACTCCTGTCTAGTTTTTTTTTTAAGTCTATTTTTGTCAGATATTAGACTAACTATACCTGCTTGATTTTGGTTCTAGTTATTTAAACTACTCTGAGAAGTGTTCCATCTTTCATAGTAAAGTTGGAGGCAGAAAAATGATATAACATGCTTTCTTATCCAATTTTCTAGTCAATGTCTATTGAGGAATCGAGGTAATTAATATTAAAAGTTATTATTGGATAATATGCATTAATTTCTATCTTTTGTTTGTTTCTGTGGTGTTTTTCATTCCCTTTGGAATTTTATACCCTTTGATTTATTCAATGTCTTCAGAATTAAATATTCTTTCAATATCTTTTGGAAAGATAGAGAAAGAGATGGCTTAGTGGAGACAAATTGCTTAATATATTTTTGTCATGGAAGTTTTTATTTCTCTTCTAATTTCCATAGATAATTTTCTAGGTATAATAGTTTGGGATAACAATTGTCTTTCAGGACTTTGAATACATGTTTTCACATACTATGGTTTTATTTAGTTGTTTAAAAAAGAAATTTGCAAGCAAATGGGTGGAACTATAAAAAATACTTAGTGAGGTTGTTAGATTAGCCTCTAATTCAGTGATAACCAAGCTACAGTCTGTAGACCCACAGGGGTTAGATGTTGAATAAGAGACTAGGGGACACAAACATACCTCCCTAGGAAAACAAAATAGATCAATGGTTCTCAGCCTTTGGGGGAGGAGTCCACTCACAGAGGCTGCATAACAGATATCCTCCATTTCCATTACAACTCAGCTTATCCCAACAGGAAGAACTGTATTAAAAGGTCACAGCATTAGGAAGGATGAGAACCACTGCAATAGATAGTTATAGGCAGACAGAGTGGGAGGGACTGGAAAAGGAGGATCAAGTGCATAAAGGAAGGGTAGGGGGAGGGAAGAAAAGGATGAAGAATGAAATACAGGAATAGTCAGCTAAAATCAAAGGCCAGTTGAGAGATAGTATGGAAACTTAATACATTAGAAGTTTCCTAAAATGTGTACATATGTGAATGTAATCTAATTCAAATCACCAAATAATGGGGGAGACAGAGCCCGAATTGGACATCTTTTGTCAACACATGAAGATTCTAGTATTAGGAATGGGTTACATAAAATTGAGTTGTTGGCTAAAGGGGTTTTATAGGAACCCCAAAATATCCCAGGCTGTTGCCAAGACTATAGGTTATTCTCCACAAAGTGACAGTATGGCCCTATTGCTGGAGACATTGCATATAAAACTACTTGAACATGGTGAAGTTGAGATTGTGCATACATAGAAATTTCATCCCTATGGATTAGTGTTCATGATATGAGGAGGTACTCTGCATGCTACCAAAGGAGAAAGGTCACTATCAAACCAATTACAAACCCTTCAACATACTATGGCTTCCTGCCCAAAAGATAGGCTAGTGCAACGGTGGCACAAAGTTGGTGACAATAATAAACCAATATCTGACTGCAATTAGGGCCCACTCTATGAGAAGGATTCATACCCAGTGCTATGTGGATGACCCAAGGAGCTGAGAATAGATAGCCCAGAGACATAGGATAAAGCCAAACACCACTTTTCTATAGAAAGAATGAAGCAATAACATGATTCCTAACAACATTCTGCTACACTCACAGCTCGATGACTTGCTCATCCATCATCAGAGATGCTTCCTCTTGCGGCCAATGAAAATGGATACAGAGGGGGAGATCCAAGATGGCTGCCACGAGAGAACACTGTGTCTGAGGAGTAGGAGAGCAGAAACAATGCAGCGACCAGGAGACTGAACTCTGGGACATAAAACGCCAGCATTGTGAGTGCCAGGTGAGCAGAACTCCTACGGTGAGAAAATCAAGTGGGAAAACCCTAAGGACACCCAGATATTACCTGGAAAAATTTCCTGGTGACCAGAGGCACACAGCTCTGATCTGAATGAGCAGCCACGCTGGGTGCCCGCACCCGCCATTATAGACTGGATCACACAGTCTCCTGGGCAGTCTCAGGAGGAACCGGGTGCCGTTTTCACTGAACTGCACACTGCGAGCTCACACTGCACCCGGGTTCTGCTTCAACCCGCGGGTGTGCTGCAGGCTCAGACCGATCACCGGAATCACCCCAGACTGAGTGAATTGGGGGACCATTTTGACCAGTCCGCACACTGCAGGGGCGCTCGCCTAACACTTCCACCAGCAAAAACTCAGTCAGTGTATGAGTCTGCCGGTGCAGCTGGGAGGAACCCGAGTTCTGCCTCAACCCACGGGTGTGCGGCGGGCACACACTGATCGCCGAACCACCACAGACAGAGAGGATCAGGGGACCATCTTGACCAGACCACAGATGGAGAGGATCAGGGGACCATCTTGACCAGACCGCACACTGAGAGCTAAAGCTGCACGCATCCGCCAGCAAAAGCCCCAGCTCGGGTGTCTGTCCACGGGCCAGACAGAGAAGGCCTCGGGCACCATATCAGACAGGCCTGCATACAGCAGATGCACACCAACCCAAACCCACTGTGTGTGCCACAAATATCATCTCAGACCATGGTGCACTGCCCCTGGCACAGAAGGAGGCGCCAAATCTCCATTCCAGGGGAGAGCCCTTAGCAGCAAGCCCAGGGCGGAGTGCACAGTCCCCAGCTGACATCTCAAACCTGTAAACTCAGACTCTAGCACAGAATGAGGAGTAAAGACTCCAGACCAGAGGGGTGACCAGCCTGCAGTGCTCACAGCTTCTAGCACAGAGCATGAAGCTGGGCACACAGAGCCCACAACAGAGTTCAACTGAGACAGAACACACACCAGAAACCACCGGAAATCCCTGATCTTCTTGAAGAATACTCCTGACACAAAAGATTGACAGA
>CM053749.1:28084319-28136411 GCA_028658305.1 Pachyuromys duprasi
GGTGTAGGACTGAAGACCCTACTGAGGGAAACAGGGACTGTTTCAGTCATGATCTTGATGGCTGACTCTTTGACCCTCCCCCTACAAGCCGGGGAGTGACAGACTGGCTAGATCCCAGGGGAGGACATTGTAGCCAGCCCTGAGGAGACAGGATGAACTGGGGTTGGATGGAAGGGGAGGAGGTCCTCCCCTGTTGGTGGACTTGGAGGGGGTGGGGAGGAGGGAGATGATGGAGGGAATGGGAGGGTAGGAGGGAATGAGGGAAGGGGCTACGCCTGGGATTCAAAGTACCTAACCTGTGATTGAGATAAAAATAAATAAATTTAAAAAAAAAAGAAAATGGATACAGAGAAACACAACACTATGCAGAGAGAGACTAAGTGTTGGAACACTTAGTCATAAGTGTCTGAGTCTATCAAATCCTTCCTGTCATGGCTCAGAGAACATTTTGGAAAAGATTGTGGAACAAATGTAAGATCCAGAGGGAGTGGAGGACATCAAGGAAACAAGGCCCTCTAAATCAACATGATTGTCACACATGGGTCACAGAAACTGAGGCAGCATGCACAGGGACAGCATCTGTCTGCACCAGACGGAGTCCCTGAGCTGAAAGCTCCATACCTCACACTTGTCCATATCCCTAATCCAGAAGTAATCTCCAACTGATAAGATTTGCAAATAAAAATTTAGTTTTTTTTAACACGTGCACCTCAAACTACTCTCTTTTAAAAATTAATTTATTAATTTCATAACATAGCCCCCTTCCTTATCTCCTGCTGGTTCTACCCTCCCTCCGTCTTCCCCCCATCCTCATCCCCTAGTCCTCAGAAGGGGAGAGGTCTCCCTTTTTTTAAAAAAAAAATTCTAGTTTTAATCTTTTTCTTCACAAATTATTCATTATATCCCAATGAAGCCCCCTCCCTCAACTCTCCAGGTCCCACCCTCCCTCCTTTTCTCATCCCCTTCCCCTAGTCCATTGAAAGGGGGAGTTATCCACTATTGCCATCTGCACAGGAAGAGGATGCAGGCAGTCCTGAGGAGACTTAAGCTTTGTCAGATGGAAAGGGTGGAGCTCTCTTCCTTTACCAACTGACTCCAGACTAAAGTCTCTTCAGGACTGCCTGCATCCTCTTCCTCTGTGACCTGGGAAGGCCACCCTCCTGTGGGGAGGTGACTGAAGAGAGGGCAACAAAGTTCATGTCAGAGACAGAGCCCCAGGTCCCCTTACTAGTCTGCATGCCCAGCAGTTGATAACCAAGAGAAAATGAACTTAAAAGGTGTTTCGAGGTTCTTTATCTGATAATATGTCAGGTTTTAAAATTTTATTTCATTTTTTCTTATTTTTTGTTTTGTTTCTATTCTCCTCTCTTTCTATCTTCCTGCCTTTCTCCTCTCTCTATCTCTCTGTTTATCCTACAACTCCTTTGTTTATATATTATTGCTTCTACTTTTTTTTAACGTTTTTAAAAAAAATTTATTAGTTACAGTTTATTCACATTGTATCCCCCTGTAGCTCCCACCCTCCTCCCATTCCAATCCCACCCTCCTTTCCCTTTCTCCACCCATGTCCCTCCCCAAGTCCACTGATAAGGGAGGTCCTCCTCTCCTTCCTTCTGATCCTAGTCTATCAGGTTTTATCAGGAGTGGCTGCATTCTCTTCTTCTGTGTCCTGGTAAGGCTGTTACCCCCTCAGTGGGAGATGATCAAAGAGCAGGCCAATCAGTTCATGTCAGAGACAGTCCCTATTCCCATTACGATGGAACCCACTTGGACACTGAACTGCCATGGGCAACATCTGTGCAGGTGTTCTAGGTTATCTACATCAATAGTCAATGCTTGGAGTATAGGTCTCAGAAAAGACCCCTGTGCCCAGATTTTTTGGTTCTATGGCTCTCCTTGTGGAGCTCCTGTCCTTCCAGGTCTTACTATCTCTCCCTTCTTTCATAAGATTCCCTGCACTCTGCCCAAAGTTCGGCTGTAAGTCTCACCACCCTGAGATTTCACCTTACACCCATCAGAATGGCTAAGATCAAAAACTCAAGTGACAACACATGCTGGAGAGGATATGGAGAAAGGGGAACTTGATTTTTGATAAAGAAGCCAAATCAAGCCAATGGAAAAAAAGACAGCATCTTCGACAAATGGTGCTGGACCAACTGGATGTGTGTATGCAGAAAAATGAAAATAGATCCATATTTATCACCCTGCACAAAACTAAAGTCCAAGTGGATCAAAGACCTCAACATAACACCGGACACATTAAATGGGTTAGAAGAGAAAGTGGGAAAGACCCTAGAACTCATTGGCACAGGAGCCTGCTTCCTGAACAGAACACCGACAGCATAGGATCTAAGAACAACAATCAAGAAATGGGATCTCCCCAGGGGAGGACATTGCAGCCAGCCCTGAGGAGACAGGATGAGCTGGGGTTGGATGGAAGGGGAGGAGGTCCTCCCCTGTTGGTAGACTTGGAGAGGGCGGGGAGGAGGGAGATGAGGGAGGGAGTGAGAGGGTGGAAGGGAAGGAAGGAGAGGGGCTACGCCTGGGACGCAAAGTACCTAATCTGTGATTGATATAAAAATAAATAAAAAAGAATTCTCTGTCAAAAAAAAAAAAAAGAAATGGGATCTCATGAAATTGAAAAGCTTCTGTAAAGCAAAAGACACTGTCATCAAAACAAAATGACACCCTACAGACTGGGAAAGGATCCTCACCAACCCTATATCTGACAGAGGGCTAATATCCGGTATATATAAAGAATTCAAGAAGTTAAAAAGCAACAAATCAAGTAATCCAATTAAAAAATGGGGGTATGGAGCTAAACAGAGAACTCTCTGTAGAGAACTGTAGAATGGCAGAAAAACACTGAAAGAAATGCTCAGTGTTCTTAGTCTTCAGGGAGATGCAAATCAAACCGACCCTGAGATTTCACCTTATACCTGACAGAATGGCTAAGATCAAAAACTCAAGTGATAACACATGCTGGAGAGGAGGTGGAGAAAGAGGAACCCTCCTCCATCGCTGGTGGGAATGTAAACTTGTACAACCACTCTGGAAATCAATTTGGCGCTTTCTTAGACAATTAAGAATAGTGATTCCTCAAGATCCAGCTATACCACTCCTAGGCATATATACAAAAGATGTTCACGTACACAACTAGGATATTTGCTCAATTATGTTTGTAGCTGCTTTATTGGTAATAGCTAGAACCTGGAAACAACCCAGATGTCCCTCAGTTGAGAAATGGATACAGAAATTGTGATACTTTTACACAATGGAATACTACTCAGCAATTAAAAAGGAGGAAATCATGAAATTTTCAGGCAAATGGTGGGACCTGGAAATGATCATCCTGTGTGAGGTATCCCAGAAGCAGAAAGACACACATGGTATATACTCACTTATATAGACCTATAAGATAGGATAAACATATTGAAATCTATACACCTAGAGAAGATAAACAAGAAAGAGGACCTGGGTTAAGAGGATTAATCCTCACTTAGAAAGTCAAATTGGATGGACATTGGATGTAGGAGAAAACAAGTAACAGGACAAGAGCCTACCATAGAGGGCCTCGGAAAGACTCTTCCTAGCAGGGTATCAAAGCAAATATTAAGAAACATAACCAACCCATTGGCAGAGTGTAGGGAATCATATGAAAGAAGGGGGAGTTAGTATGACCTGGAAAGGTCAGGAGCTCTGCAAGGTCCAAATATATCAGGGCATAGGGGTCTTTTATCAGACTGTCTCTCCAAACAAGGACCGAGTATGGTTATAACCTAGAACCCCTGCTTGTATGTAGCAAATACCCAAGTGGGTATACTAGTAAGGGGAACAGGGACTATTTTGGACATGAACTCAATGGCTGGCTCTTCGACCTCCCCGCCCCTCGAGAGAGAAGCAGCCTTGCTAGGCCACAGAAGAGGACATTTTTCAGCCATTCCTGAAGAGACTTGATAAGCTAGAGTTAGATGGAAGGGGAGGAGGTCCTCCCCTATCAGTGGACTTGGAAATGTGCAGGGAGGAGATGAGGGAGGGAAGGGGGGGGGATAGGGAAGGAATGTGGGAGGGGGCTACGGCTGGGATACAAAGTACATAACTTGTGATTAATATAAAATAAAAGTGAAAATAAAAAGAAATTGTGGTGCATCTACACAATGGACTATTACTTAGCAATAAAAAACAAGGAAATCATGAAATTTGTAGGCAAATGGTGGGAACTGGAAAAGATCGTCCTACTTGAGGTCTCTCAGGAACAGAAAGACACATGGTATATACTCACTCATAAGTGGAGATTAGATATATAATATAGGATAAACATACTAAAATCTGTACACATAAGGAAGCTAATCAGGAAGGAGGACTTGGCTAAAATGCTCAATCTCATTCAGAAAGGCAAAGAGGATGCACATCAGAAGAGGGAGAAAACAGGGAACAGGACAGGAGCCTATCACAGAGGGCCTCTGAAAAGCTCTACCCTGCAGGGTATCAGAGCAGATGATGAGACTTATAATAATTTTGTTTTTTTTTTAAGAATAAAATGTGATTTATTTCAGTAAAATAAGTAAATTCATAAAAATTTAGGTTAGCTCTTACTCCATTCAAGTCAAGGGATAACACAAAAGTCTAGGGAAGGCTTACATTTACATCTACCACAGAAATACACAAGTGATTTATGTTTATACAGAAACCACTTCCCAATCTCAGTGCATGATTTTCTCAGTTTGTTAGTTTCCTTCATACTGATTTAAATCTAGATTCTCAAGTGTTTGTGGAAATGAGTACTTAATTCCATTTAAAGTTACTGAAGATCTATTACAATTAAAATTCCAGATTTTTCAAACATTTTACTTTGTCCACTTTTGCTTTTTTTTAATTAAATTTCTGAGTGTGGGAACAAGTACGTCTCTGTGTCTTTTATGTTTCTTGGGCAGTTTTCCTTCTATTTGTTTGTTTTGTCCTAAACAACATGTTGAGGTTTTTGTTCTTGTTTTATTTCGTTATTATCTCTTACAAGCCTGTTTGTCTTCTAATGAGTGACAGAAAGGGAGTGGACCTGGATGGGAGGAGAGAAACTAGAGAAGTAGAGGAAAGGGAAACCATATTCAGGATATAACATGTGAGGAAAAGATCTATTTTCATTAAGAAGGGGGACAAGTTTCTGACAATAAGCGGATGCTTCTGTAGAGCCTCCTTTTGTAGGTGACTTGACCTTTGTCCCTTTCAGCTTTCAATACTCTTTCTTTACGCTGTGTTTAAATGTTTTGACCTTAACACGTCACGGGGAGTTTCTTTTCTGGTCTTGTCTATTCGGAGTTCTGTAGGCCCCTTATGCCTGGATGGACATCTCTTTCTGTATGTTTGGAAATTTTTCTTGCAAGATCTTATTGTGAATATTCCTCCATATGTCTTTGCTATGGTGTTCTCCTTCTTTGCTCATAGATCAAAACATCTTTTGACTGTCCAGAGCTCTCCACTTTCTGTTCCTATTTCTCTTTAAATTCATTATTGACCTTCACTGAGTGATCCAATTCCCACACCTACCTTGTCTTCCATCCCTGATTCTCTGTTTTCTACATGACCCATTTTCCTGCTGAGGCTGTCCACGAAGGGTTTTTTGTGTTTGTTTGTTTGGTTGTTTGTTTTTTCGTACTGAGCTTTTCATTTCCAGCATCATTTCAGTTTGGGTTTTCTTTAGTAATTATAGCTCCATTTTCATATCTTGGGTTTACTTTTTGTGTGTAATGAACCTCTGTTTCTGTTATCAGGGAGTGCATCCAGGCGTTATTTGAATTGACTATACGTATAATTATCTTTTGAATATTTTTCTGGTAGTTCTTAGTTCATTTATATTAGGTATCATTTTATAGGGCTAGTGACTTGTGCAAGAGACATGTTATCTTGGTTTTTAGTGTTTTTTCTGTTTTTCTGCTCGATTTGCTTACCTGAAGTTAATTCATTCACTAGATTTTTCTTTCATTCTTTTGTATTTTTTTTAATTAAAAATTCAAGGGGCAGTTTCTTCTTTCTGTAGTTGATTTTACAGTGTTAGCTAATTGGGTTAGAGTGCTCTTTTCCTCATTTGGACTCAGAGTCAGAGGCTTTTTGGTGAGTCTTCCTCTGAGGGTCAGGTGTTACCGTGTGTCAGCTAGTGTGTCGTTCCCGGGACTGTGATTTCTGGAGTTCCCCTCATGTCTGCAGTCCCTACCCAGAATCTGACCTGATCTTCACATTGGGTCTCTGTGGCTTCCACTGAAGCCAATGTAAGACAGAAATTTCAGTTGGTCTGTGGGCCTAAGCTGGAGTCAAATCTTGAAGCCCATATTTGGATTCATAGCTTCCTTTTTTTTTTCCTTTGACTGTTTTGTGAGTGCACTTTTTGAGTTTTTCATCTAGTAGTTTATACTATCACTTTCTTTCACTGGAGGCCATTACTGTGATTAGCAAAATTTATGTTACCTGGCTTTTTTATATTATTAGTGTTCTGTGTTGGGACTTGTAGTTAGTGTTAGGTCACTGGTTATAGTTCATGAATTGTAATTACTTAATTAATTTTGAATTGCTACTTACCTCCCTTACATTCTATTATTTTTAGGAAGTAAAAGGTCACTGATAAAAGTGTATGTACTTATTTATTAGTTATTTTGGGTATGAATGTTAAGGCAAAAGAAAATTTAAACAGTCAAGGAAACCCTAAATTTAAAAAAAAAAAGAACTAAGAGCAAGGAGGGGTTATTATTGCATTGGCAGGAAACACATATAGGTAAGGTGTATTGAAGATGGAGCAGTAGGGAAATAGCTGAGCAGTAAAGCCTGAAACCGGACTGAGAAAGGAAAGGGGATGAATTAATGAACCATAGCCAAATGCTGGCTGTCTTCCCTACCATCAGGAGACTGAGATATAAAATATCTTGCTAACTTGTCTACAATGTGTTCCTTGGAAGTAGAATATGTAAGAAAAATAAATAAATAGGAGCAGAAGGCTGTGGGTGTGTGTGAGGGGGAATTACAGAGTATGAAAAGAGCTGAGGTTGTTTTTTGATAGTCTGGGTCTGTTTCTAGTGGCAGAGTTCTGCTATTCCTGATTCACTGTGTAGTCCTGAGACACTTTCTCTGAGCACAGGCACTAAGAACAACAATTAGCTTATGGAACCTTATAAAACCGACAAACGTCTGTAGGGAAATGGATAACATCAATTTGGTAAACCAGTAGTCTACAAAATGGGAAATTATTTTTACCAGTCACCCATGCAATTGTGGGCTAATATCTAAAATATATAAAGAACTAAAAAAAAACTGAACATCAAAAAAACCCAGATAATCCAGTTTAAAAATGGGAAAATATTCAAACAAAGAATTTGCAAAAGATAAAACTCAAATGGCTGAGAGATACTTAAATATTTCACATCCTTAGCCATCAGGGAAATGCAGATCAAAACTGCTTTGAGATTTCATCTTATACCTGTCAGAATGGCTAAGATCAATAAAAACAAATGACAGTTCATGCAGGGGGAGGATAAGGAGCAAGGGGAACACCCATCCCGTGTTGGTGGGAGTGAAAATTTATATCGCCATTATGAGAATCAGTGTTCCCCAGGAATCCGGGAATGGATCTACCTCAAGATCTAGCTGTATCTCTCTTGGCATAGTCCCAAAAGTTGTTTCATCCTACCGCAGATATGTTGCTCAATCATGTCCGTTGCTGCTGTATTCAAAATAGCAAAGAGTTTGGAAAAAGCCAATATGCCTGTCAATATATGAATGAAAAAAAAAATTGATACATTTAGACAATGGAATATTACCATTAAAAAAATAAAATGATGAAATTTGCAAATATAGGAAGGAATCTAGAAAATAAATCAACCTGAGTGAGGTTTACTCAGAAGCTGAAAGGGAAGACATATATGTCCACTTATATTTGGACATTGGCTGTTAAGTAAAAAGTAAGCAAGTTACAATCCATAGAGACACAGAGGTTACGTATAGAGTATGGGATTGGGGTCAGGGAGATGGATGGATTTCCCTAGGAAAGTAAATACAATAAATGGATGGGTGTGGGATGTAATGAGAAGATCAATAGAAGACAGGTGGAAGAAGGGGCAAGGGAGGGGAATATGGAGAAAGACTGCTAAAACTGAGTGCCATTCGGGGGATAATATTAAAACCTAATACAATGAATGTTTCTATAAATATATTCGGTACATTAAGGTGATTTTAATGAAATTGCCAAATAACGGGGTAGACAGTGCCCCAACTGGAAATCTCTCATCACCAAATGAAGCTTCCAATAATGTAAATTTCTTACATCTAAGTGAGTTGTTGGCTAAATGGGTTCCATTAGAACCCTCAAACAGCACAGGCTATTGCCAAGGTGATTGTTTGCTCTCTACAAAGTGACACCAATACCCTATGGCCAAGGGCAACACTACACAACTCATTTTGAACAGAGAGAAGTGGAGTTCATGGCAACCTAACATCTTCACCCTATATGACAGAGTCTTTAGTACAGGAAGGTACTGTGCATGCTACTGAAAGAGGAAGGTAAACACCAACCCACCTACAAAGACTTAGAGCTTCAGGATGGCCTGCCTCGTCATATTGTACTCCCAAATGACACTGTTTATACTATGATGCAAATAGTGGCACAAAGCTTGTGGGAGTAATTTACCAATATCTAACTCACACTCCATGAGATGAAACCCATGACTAACACTACTCAAGTAAAGCACTTCAGACCAGATAGACCAGGACGCTTGGGTAAAACCAACATTACTGTTCTGCTAAAGGAACATAGCAATAAAATGACTTCTAAGGACATTATGCTATACACACAGATCAGTTCCTTACTCAGCCATCATCAGATAAGCTTCATCCTGCAGTAGATGGGAAGAAATAGAGAGACTCAGAGCCAAAGATCAAAGAGAGACTTTTGAACACTGAGACCTAAGTGGAATGTCTCCATCAAATCCCTTCCTCCAGGGCTCAGGGAATCCTGTGGAAGACAAAGCAGAAAGATTGTAAGAGCCACAGGGAATGGAGGACAGCAAGAAAATAAGGTGTTAACATAGCAGGACCTGTACACATATGAACTCAGAGACTTTGTCAACATCCACAGGGCCTGCAAAAGTCTGTACCAAATGGGGGTCCTGGGGCTAGAAGTAGACACAAACCCCATCCTTAACCCAGAAGATATCTCAGTTTGGAAACCACTTGCAAATAAAAAATTATTTTTCTCCCATGGAACCTCACTGGGGAATCAGACGTTTCTTGAGGCCAGACTGCATTCTCAGCAGTAGATATCCAATGCAAAATGAACTCACTAGCCTTTGCTTTGCTTTATCAGAGTATTTTTTCTTCTTTTAAACAACTTTTTCTTCCTTCCTTTCTTTTCTTCCTTCCTTTCTTCCTTTCTTTCTTTTTTTCTTTCTCAAAGTCCTTTGCATATATTCATGGCTTCAGGTTTTATGTTTTTATGGAATTCCAGTGTATATGAATTTATGTGTCTGCATGTGTTTCTTATACTTTTTTTGAGTCATTTTCTTCTATTTGTTTTGTCCTATTCTTTTTTTTCCTATTCTTACTTGCTTAGTTTTTGTCTTATCTTATTTCATTATTATTCTTTAGATTTCTATTTTTCCCCTAAGGAGAGAATGAAAGGGTGGTGATTTGGATGGAAGGGGAGATGGAAAAGATCTTGATGAAGTTGGGGGAAGGGAAACTGTAATATACAGTATATAAAAACATTTTTTCAGCAAATGAAAAATAGAAAAAAGAATGTTACAACCAATTTTATGTTTTATTAAATGTACAGATGGCATTGCAGAATTATATTTATTTATTATTTAAAATTGAAAAAAAGAAATGGTAGCCAGACTTTTTCAAATAAAAATAAAAAGAAACAGGCGGTGGGGAAAATGTATATAATAGTATACACACTCTTTATTTGAAGCTTTTTGAAATTTGTCACTGAATAAAGAATTTTTTGTGTGTTTAGACAGTGCTAGGAATAATAATTTGTACTACAGAGATTTACAAGACTATTTCTTTTTTAAACAATGGCTTCTTTTCAACCTGACTGTCTTTTATTTAAAGATGCTGGTAAAGCTATTGGGACAGATTCCTAAATTAACTTCAATGAATCTGTTCCCTTATTTTATGTCAAAAAGATGCTAACAGGCATTTCTATTACATCAACTAAATGTTAATTTTAAGAAAAGATTGCCAGCAATTAATGCTTACATAGTCTTTCAAATCTCAGATTTCATCTCAGTTAACTGTACACACTTGCATTTTACAACTGCGTCAATAGGCTCATTGTACTTGTTTCATTAAAATAGTCTATGATTTTTAAAGTCAGGGTCACTCACAGAAAATGGATATTTAATTTGCTTGAATATAAACTATAGAAACACAGGCAAAAGTACAAGAACAATAGCTCTGTAAAATGTAGGCCAGTGTTTCTGAGAGCTCTTATCAGGGACTAATTTTAGTTGAAGAGGTCTATTTTCAAACCACTCAGTTTCCACCCTACCAACTCTGAAGCTACACAGATGAAAGTGAGTCATTGAGCTTGGAATACCTGTTAAAAGTTTAAAGAGAACTTTTTTTTTTTTTTTTTTGCTTTCTTTCATCATTTCATACCAAACCCAAGAGTTATGCTAAGTCAGTGGCTGAAATCCTTGGTTCATCTCCCGGGAAGGGATTCTTCAAAGCTTGGCTCCACACCACCCACTCTTCCTCAGTTTCTCTAGACCCAACACAGCGTTTCTGTTCCTTTTGTAAGATGCATTAATTGATAGAAAAAAAAAAAGCAAATTAAAGTCAGCCCCTTTACACGTTTGCATTAGGAGATACTGGAAACTTGAGCAGCCTGAGGCACCTTTCTGGCTGCAGGGAGAGTAGATTGCTTTTTTTAGCACCTCAGTTTGCTGCTCTACTTCATAGGCCTTCCCTTAGTATGGTTGCCATGATTTGTTCCTCTGTTTGTAGTTTCAGCAAAATGAATCTTATCAGTAATTCTTCAGATACTCAACTTTTTAATTTTGACTATTATAATTCCTATTAGGACATCTTTTTTTAGAGATAAGTAAGCCCTTATTTCCATGTTTTTCAAAAGAAGCTAGCTGAACTGGCTGCTTTGGGAGGTGATTAGACAAAGAGACCAAATTTCATCTCCTCATCTGATTCCTCCGACTCTTCCTTTGCTCCAGCTTTGGCTGGCGCTGCAGCAGCAGTATTGGCTGCAGTCACAGCGGCAGCAGCCACAAATGCAGATGAGTCAGCCAAGAAGGCCGCCCAGCAAGTGGGATGGTGTAGTCGGTCTCCACAGACAAAGCCAGCACCCGCTTGAATCCATTGATCATAGAGTGTGGAGTTGAGGCAACAGGTAGGTAACCAATTTGCAGAGAAACGCTGGCAACATTTCAGACACCCTCTAGGAAGCGAGTATGCAGAGTCAGCTCTGTGACGTCAAGCACTTCCGGGTTATGGATGCTGCCATTGTCAAACACCTGCTGGATGATCATCCGGAAGGAGAAATACCTGCTGGATGATCAGCCGGAAGGAGAAGGGGGTGCAGTTCCGCATTTTCAGCAGTATGGACTCACTGGCTTCCACTTTGTCTCCAGTTTTCATCGCTTAGAATTTCAGTGGTGCCTCTGGAGATTTTAGTGGTGATGCCCAAAGTCTGGAAGAACGAGGTCTTCTCAGGTCCCAGACCAGTGTTCTGGGGTGATGGCACCAGGTAGAGCAGCAGCCAGCACTTTATCGGCCGGCAGCATGTTCCTAATCTCAGTTAGGTCCTCCTTGGTGAACACAAAGCCCACATTCCCCCGCATGTGAGGCAGCAGTTTCTCCAGACCTGGGATGTTTTCCTGGTGGCCCCTGATGGCCTTGTGCATCATGGTGTTTTTTTTTTTTTTTTTTTTCCCATCAGCACCATGGCCTTCCCGCGGAGGGACGAACAGATCTGCTGCATCTGCTTGGAGCCCACAATGTCTGCGTCCACAATGAAGCATTTTGGATAATCATCCAAAAGTTGGATAATCTTAAGGAAGTAGTTGGACTTCCAGGTCGCCTATCTTCCCTGGCCATCACGACGGTGAGTCAGGGATTGCCACGCAGGATTTAAAGACGAGGTCACCTCCACTGCGGACGCCTGGTGAGAGCCTATTAGGACCTTTTGAAGCCACGTGCAGTTTGATGACCAGTGCAATGTCATCAATTGCTTCTGAATTGCCTCTAAGATAACAAATTTTCCTATATTGTGCAATGACCAGATATAGTTTTACAGAAGTACCTAACATGGAAAGAAATTTGAAACTGAAGCTCCTGTGTTATTTGTTTAATCATCCATTGATGTTATTGCTTTCAATTAATTGTATAAATGTCAATGATAAATTTGAAATTATTTTTGTATATGTTAAGTTCAGCAAGATCCATAGTAGCTTTATGGGTACTTTGAAAATACTGCTGTTTTGTTTGTTGCATGGGATCTGTCTGAACATGAAACCCTAAAATTAATTGTAGCCACATAAATTATGTTCTAAATTTTATTGTAAGTAATCTAGTTTCCTTTAAAATTATAGTATCCAATTTACATCTTTTACAACTGTTTTAAATTTTCTAAATTACTTAAATTTTCTTGAATTGTAATCAGATTTTCTAGGTCTGAATAACATTCTTTCATTATTTTGTGTTTCAAATGAATTAATAAGATTCCAATTTTACCAACCAAGTCATAGATAAAATGTATGAGAATTTTTAGCCTTTGTAGAAGGCTCTTTCCCTGTTCCCTGTCTTCTCCCACTTCGATGTCTGTCCTGTTTGTCATTCTGAATGAGGATTAAGCCTGTTTCCTAGGGTCCTCCTTGTAGTTTAGCTTCTTTAGGACTATAGATTTTAGTATGTTTATCCTGTACTATATTGCTAACATCCACGTGTAAGTGACTATATACCATGTGGGTCTTTCTGCTTCTGGGTTACCTCACTCAGGATGATCTTTTCTAGTTCCATCCATTTGCCATGAAATTGGAATTTCATGTATTCCATCATGCACAGGAACCACAATTTCTGTATCCATTCCCCTATTGAGGAACATCTAGATTGTTTACAGATTCTGGATATTTTGAGTAAAGCTGCTGTGAACATAACTGAGCAAATGTCCTTTGTACTTTCTATGTGAAACATATTCAAGTTGTCCTTCTCCACTGGAACTATAAATGAGATATATTTTTATGATGCTTGACCACAGCACCATGGACTGAGAAATGAGCACTGAACCTTGAGCAAGTGCCCATCTTAGATGTCTCAATGATACTGAGTCTAGGCTAGGTGAGCATGGTTTTGATGATTGACCTTCACAATGCTACAGTAAAGCAGAAAGATTTCTTTGCAAGAGTGTCATGCAGTGTTATTGAATGAGGAAGACAATTTCTCAAAAAGTAAAAGTCCCATGGAAAACATGAGTGAACTGAGAAGAGTCAGCATATCAACAAATTTATTATAATACAAAAACTCTAAAAATTAATTTGTGAAAATTGTGTTCCGCCTTAGTGTATGCTTGTGATTCATCCTGTACATGAAAAGTTCAGAGGAGACAGAGAGAAACTCAGATAATAGACTTGGTACTATCATCTATTAATAGATTGTTTCTGATGACTTTTGATAACAGTACAGAACTACTCAGAGCTGACAATAGTTAGGTAACGATGAATTAGGCCTGGAAGTCATGTGTGTAGTATCCTAGGCCAAGCTGCCATTATCTCACATTGTTTTCCCAAATCATTAGTCTTTCTGATTGTTCCAGGAGCTGTGATCCCACCAACTGAAATGTATCTGAATTTTCTCTCTTTCTTGTTTTTTGTATCTGGCTTAATAAACAAAGTGCTTTCATTATTCTGATAATGAATGTATTATAATTAACAATTTATATTATTTTATTTCCTTAAATGTAACATTTAAAAATTTTTTCCATTTTTTATTTTGATTTTTATTAATTACACTTTATTCACTTTGTATCCCCCCCGTGGCTCCCTCCCTCCTCCCCTCCCCTCCCAATCCCACCCTCTGTTCCCCTTCTTCACACATGCCCCTCCCCAAGTCAACTGATAGTGGAGGTCTTCCTCTCCTTCCTTCTGATCCTAGTCTATCAGGTCTCATCAGGAGTAGTTGTACTGTCTTCCTCTGTGGTCTGGTAAGTTTGATTCCCCTCTGGGGAAGGTGTTCAAAGAGCAGGTTATCAGTTCATGTTAGAGACAGTCCCTGTTCCCATTACTATGGAACACACTTGGACATTGAACTGCCATGGGCAACATCTGTGTACAACCACTTTGTAAATCAATCTGGTGCTTTCTCAGAAAATTAGGAATAGTGCTTCCTCAAGATCCAGCTATACCACTCCTAGGCATGTATCTAAAAGATGCTCAAGTACACAATAAGGACATTTGCTCAACCATGTTTGTAGCAGCTTTATTTGTAATAGCCAGAAGCTGGAAACAACCCAGATACCCCTCGATGGAGGAATGAATATAGAAATTGTGGTACATCTAAACAAAGGAATATTACTCAGCAATATATATATATATATATATATATATATATATTACTTTTTCTTATATTCTTTGTTACTAAGATAAGTTTTATAAAATAAAGTTTTATTAAATAAATAAAGGTTACATTTTATTGTGTAAAGAAAGAAGATAGCATTTCATGTAGGCCCAAATCAGATGATTATGATGTTATTTTTTTTCAGGTATGTTTTCCACCATTTTATTGGTGAGTATTAATTTTTTAGGGTTTCTTTTTTTATTTTTTATTTTAATCACAAGTCATTCACTTGTATCCCAGCCGTAGCCCCCTCCCTCTTTCCCTCCCAATACCACCCTCCCTCCTTCCCTGCCCTCTTCCAAGTCCACTGATAGGGGAAGTCCTCCTCACCTTCCATCTGATCCTAGCTTATCAGGTATCTTCAGGGCTGACTGCTATGTCCTCCTCTGTGGCCTAGCAAAGCTGTTCCTCCTTCAGTGGGGAGGTGAAGCTCAATGAGTCAATCACTGAGTTCATATCAGAAATAATCCTTGTCCCCCATACTAGGGAACCCACTTGGATACTGAGCTATCATGGGGTTTTTAGGTTATATCCACGCATGGTTCTTGGTTGGAGAAACAATCTCCTAGAAGACCCCTGTGCCCTAATACATTTGGTCCTTGTGGAGCTCCTGTCCCCTCTAGGTCATACTAACTCCCCCTTCTTTCATATGATTTTCTGCACTCTGCCAAAGGTTTGGTTGAGTCTCAGCATCTGCTTTGATACACTGCTAGGTAGAGTCTTTCAGAGGCCCTCTGTGGTAGGCATCTGTCCTGTTACTTGTTTTCTCCTACTTCCAATGTGAATCTCCTTTATCTTTCTAGATGAGGATTGATTATCTTATGGTCCTCTTTGTTGCTTATCTTCTTTAGGTCTAAAGATTTTAGTATTTTTATCCTATCTTATAGGTCTAGTACCCACTTATAAGTGAATATATACCGTGTGTGTCTTTCTGCTCCTGGGATACCTCACTAAGGATGATCTTTTCTAGATCCCACCATTTGCTTGCAAAATTCATGATTTCCTTGTTTTTAATTACTGAGTAGTATTCCATTGTGTAAAAGTACCACAATGTCTGTATCCATTACTCCCCCTTGATTCTACAGTATAGATTTATAGATTTGCCACAGTTCAATTAGCAACTTACCCATTGTTTGTAGTTGCTGTACCCTAAAAACAAAGTTATCAGAAGCATTCGTAGTAAGATTTTTATGTTGTCATAAATCTTTACTTATCTAGAAATGTCTAAGAGAACAATTACTGAACAGAGCAATTGTTTCAGATTTGTATTCATAAGAACATGTTTATTTAATTTTAGTATGGCTACATTATTTCATATGCTTGCAAGTGCATATGAATACTCTTGTTTCTACATTTCCATGAGCAGGAATAAGTGATTTAACACCATGTATGAGTGAGTTATCTAATTTATAATATAATTTTATTGACATATTTAAACATCCAAATATAGTTAAAATGTAGAATCCTAGGATTATTGAAATGCCATTATAAAAAATAAATATTCCCAAAAATAAAGGACTATTTCACAAAAAGTTTTCCTTTGCAGTTTCTTCCAGATTATCAATTTTATGAGATTATAATGATATGACCCAGGGCCTCCAGGATGCTGCACCATACAGCCAGATCCCAGCCCATGTACAAAAGTTTTAAAATAATATACTGCATTTATAATGGTAAACTCCCTATCATGGTGGATTTCCCTGAGCAAGCAGAATTTTGGATATTGACAAGTGTCAAAAATGACCCAATTCTCCATAGATAGAACTCATATATATGAAGTAGATCTCAAACTAGTAAACTAGTTTATCGCTCCCATTTCTATTCCGTAGCCCTCAGGCTCTTTTTTTTTTTTTTTTCCTGCCTTTTTCAACACAGGTCAATACAATCTCTACCACGGGTTTTTCTTTCACTATGCTGAGCATGACAGCATAGAAAGTAGTTGAAACTTATATAGAAACCTTTCAAAAATATGCACAGCTGATAATAACTTAGCTTCTAATAGGAACAACTGGAAACTTCATAAAAATCATACCAAACAACCAGAATAAATGTATATTCCTCTTGGCTCCAGCTCCAGGCTCAATTTCCTGGTAATGAGATAGATAATACTGTGCTATAAATTCCCTATAGCCAAATGATGGTCACAAAACATTTGCCTTGAGTTTTCCAAAACTTGTATTGGCAGCCAACCTATGGTTTCAACTCACCTATGATTCAGCAAGTACAGAATATATCATGATTATTATGAAGAATAAAATAAAAGCATAAACTTCTGAAGCCCTTCTTGTTTCTCATGCTTATATAAAGTAAGCTTATATAAAGTAAAAAGAAAACACTATTAGCTCAGTAAAAAAAGTGAGAGGCTAGGCAAGCATTTAAGGGACTTTATCTGTGTGTCTCACCATCCCCCATCCAACCCCCACTAGCAGTTTCTTTCCAGGCATTTTATTAGTGGAAACAGGCTTAGGTGGTGACTAAGAATCTCACCCTCTAGGACCCATTATAGGTAAGCTCTGCTTTCTACTGTGTGTGTGATCTCAGGCTGCAACTTTACTGCTCAATTTCTGCTTTTGTAATTAGGGCCAATAAGAACACTCATCCAGAGTCTGGGTGGGGAATAAACTAGTTAATGTACAGACATTAATGACCGGTTAACAGCCAGTCTGAACTAAATGAGTTAATATCTGAAGAACCAACATATGAGGGAGAAAAAGGGAAGTTACAAAGATTAAAAAGATGCAAGATTTTTATGCAGATATATGACAAAAACAGAAACATTGAAAATTAGCTTTCACTTTAGACAGTCAGTGTTAGTATACTGTAGATTATTGTGTGATTTCATTGCCCTCAAAATGTAATGCATTGACTCATGATTCCTATGATATACGTTTAGCAAATATTTATTAAACAGGTCGTGAGATAGAACAATATATAACATGGGTGTATTAGACATTGAGTTATGTATTCTGTGTCAAGAAGCTAGTATTATAGTAGTCAAGAGCATATATATGTGTGTGTATGTGTGTGTATCATACATAAATACGTACATGCACAGAAACAATAAAGAAAACATTTTTCTAATGTATGAACAGATGTAAATGATGTGTCTATGAGGTCAGAGATAGGAGAGAGATTACTTCCCAGCTGCTGGTCTAGATAAGGAGTCATGGTAGAAGATTTGGCTTGAATGGCTGTAAGAGAAGGAAATGTATGGTAAATTAAATCTCATAATTGTTACTAGATTAAAATATGGTTTTTAAAATAATTTTTGATAGCTAACATTGGAAGTCTTCTTGTGAGATGTCTATAACTTTGTCACTTTAAAACTGAAAGATCTGACTACACTGGGCCTTGGTTCTAGAGTGGTAACAGTTATTGGTGGCCAGGTATAGCATCCCCAGAGAACAGCTGTACTTATTGAAGGTGAATGGTGAAGTCCTCTGTGGAAGGGCATATACTCTCCCTCTGGTAGCCATTGTAGAGATACTCATGTCTGTAGACCACAGCTGAACATACTGATAAACCAGCCTTTACATGAAGTAGAGACCACTTCAGTTCACACAATGCTCACCACAATGTGATGCTTTGCAGGATGGTTCTTTCACCTGTTTGTGGAGAGGCAGAGATGTGTACAACAATGATTTTGTTATCTAGATAAGCTTACCCAACCTGTCCACGGATAGGTCAGTCACATTTTCCATTTTTCTAAAGGGGACTGTGGATGTATTTCCGCATCTGTGACATATCAAAGAAGAGTTGAAGATCACAGCAGTAAGGCAACCTCTGAACCAATCTGTTTGCTTCCTACTTTCCCTGCCATTATCATGTATTTTTTTTAAATTATTTTATTTTATATATTCATTTTACATCCTGATCATAGCCCTCTCATTCTCTTCCCAATCCCTCCCTCCTACCCTCTTCTCCCCTCCTTTCTCTTTACAGAAGGGGAGCTCCCAAAGTTCATTTGGGTTTCCAAGCAAGGGGTTTCCAAGCAAGGGGAGCAAGGGGCTTGACTCTAATATGGACCCTGTTGCCTGCTTTTTGATCACTTCTGCCTGATGTGGCTGCCTCTCCAGGCCTCAGGAGAAGAGGACAAGCTCAGTCCTGATATGACTTGATGAACTGGGGTGGGTGGATATGGGGGCTCCTCTTTTCTGAAGAATAGTAGAGAAAGCGTGGAGGGACAAGGAGGGAAGATGGAACCAGGAGGAGAGGAGAGAGGGGGCCATGAGCAGGATATAAAGTAAAGAAAAAAAATTAATGTAAATCAAAGGAAAGCTCCCCCAACCAACCCACCTCAGCACATGAAGCCACATACGGACTGAGCACACCCTCATCCTCTGGGGCCAGACAATGAAGCCCCATTAAGAGGAAGTGATCAAAAGCAGGCAACAGCAGAGTCTATGTTATAGACAGCACTCGCTCAACTTACTAGGGAACCCACATCAAGATTAAACTGCCCATCGTTTATATGTGTATAGTGTCTAGGTCCAGCCTATGAATGCTCTTTGCTTGGTGCTTTGGTCTCTGTATGCGTCAATGGGTTGGGGTTAATTGATTATCGTGTATTTTTGTGTTTTGTTGTGCAAAGTTTAGTTGTACAGGCGAGTGTTATCAAATACACATGTGTGATACTGAAGTATCGGTTATTTTCCTGAAAGTGAGATTATTAGGTGTACTGTATGTCTAAGTTTAGGAACTGCCATATAGTCTGGGCCATTTTAAACTATCAATGTGCAAACATTCCTCTTGATTCACTATGCGCATATGGTATTTACATATCTCACTGCCTTGTAGCAGACACTTCCTTCTGAATGGTCAGTTGAGGTCTACCTTAAGAAATGACACAACTAAAGATGAAAATTAAAGAAGGTGTCATCAACAGCTTCAATTTGAGAATTCTGTAAGATTAGAGAAATAGCTCTAATATGTGCTTTGTGAAGCATAAAGAAACTCAAATCTTCATTCTGTCTTCTAGCAAGAAAAATATAGTAGCTATTAAAGTGACTGAGACTTGAGTTTGAATAATTATAGGATTTAACACTACATGTAAACCATCTAACAAAAGACTACTTAAAATCCTGTGTGACACAGAACACAAAATTGGCAATAAGAACCATCTAAATGAATCTCTTCCATGGTATGAAGATGGGTGTAGGAAACTCTTTCTATGGCTCTTCTCAAGTTATACACTAAAAAATTACTAGGGGTAACACTTGATGTATCTTTTAGTACAGGACTAAACGATACCCAGGGAATCTAAAGGTCATCAGAAGATATGTCTGTTCTTGGAGAAGAAAAGTCTTGGCCAGTTGGAGTTACATAGCTTTACAGACCTGAGCAGGTGGGAAGGTGGTTTAAGAAACATTATGGTAGGTGT
Organism: Pachyuromys duprasi; assembly: GCA_028658305.1. Classification (NCBI taxonomy): domain Eukaryota; kingdom Metazoa; phylum Chordata; class Mammalia; order Rodentia; family Muridae; genus Pachyuromys; species Pachyuromys duprasi. The sequence goes on from CM053749.1 coordinate 28,104,307, forward strand.
CCTTTGTAATAAACTGATTATTACTACTGCAACAGAACCATTTTTGAAGAAAAATTTGCCGTAGGTTTAGAGGCGAAATTATAATCAAGAAAACAAGGTATGTAAAGTAGAATCGAATCTCTTCTTTCTTCTCAGCTTAAACAGGGAGGCCCTACTCAACTATTATGTGTGTCTGGTAGGTCTGCTACTGAGCACACATCTACCAGAGTGCAGCTGCTTATGTTTCACTACAGAAAGAATTAATGCACTGACATTAAAGGCTTCACCATGGAGTTATATCTGCACACTGACCAAGAGAAGTCTAGTGAGCTGTCAGGTAGGATCCATCCAAGAACCCTCACACCATGGGCCATGGATCTCCTATCCCTCGTCACTCTAGGGAAAGAAAGAAGAAAGTCTATACAATTCTGCAGTAGTGCTTTCAGAACTTCCATATTGTTCAGTGACTCAGTATGGCTCAGCTGTTCTTGAGTTTCCTGAATAATTTTTTTTTTTTTTTACTACACTGAACTGGAATAGTGCAATGAGCACTTACTGTCATATTTACTTATCCCAGTTAAGCCTTTACCTGTCAAAATCAGTTTTTGTTGCTGTATGCACTTTTCAGTGTGAGTTAATTTTATTCAATGTGATTGAGTCGGGGTTCTCACTACTTAGATTAGTATTTTGAACGTTTATAAAGATTCAGTACCAGCTAGCTTAAATGTAAGATAAAATACCCTTGCACATAGGAGACAATTTATGAACCCTTAACATAGCTGTTATTTAATCAGAGAAATTAACTTTTCCAACAAAATGAATTCTTTTCTTCAATCACTAGGTTCCTGTAGTGTTCCCAGGAAACACACAGGCTGTACTTTATAGCAGATTAGAACTGACAACAATTAGTCACCTTTGAATTTGTGACAGAAAATAAAAATGAGCTCCTGCGCAAAGTTCAAAATTCATCTCTCTTTTGCCTAAGGTTTTCTTTCCTCAATATTCACTTTGAGTTTAATATAAGATTGTTGACTTAACAATGATGTATTTCAAGCTGAAGGCAGAAATGAATGTTCTATTAATAAATTGTTTAGAGACGGATTCAAAGAACATTTCATTATATAAACAGGGCAGCAATAAAACATACTTTGTGGTCATTCCATCATTCCTACCTGTAGCAGACTTGTGGAGATGACATCTATCAGTGTGACAGAGAATATTACACAAGTGATAGACAGTTATTAGCTGAAGTCCTGATATATTTACACCATGGGAAAATGCACTTGGTATTTTCTTTCTGGCAACTGCTCTGCTGTTCATAATTTGATGGAAAATTGATTAATCACACGTTTAACTCAATGCAAGATCTTCTGCACTGTAATAAATTATGGCCATTAATCAATAAGTACAAAGTAATTCCAGGAGTCTGGAGACATGCTGGCTTCTAATAGAAAAGCTTGCACTTGGGCCTTCCTGCCAGTGACCACTTCATCTGAGGTATTTTGCACCTGCCTCAATCCAATTAGATGACATAATTAATGAACCTCATTGCTCCTGATAATTTGTTATACTGAAAGAAGGAATGTTTTGGCACATCCATTAAAACCTGATGCACAATACTTTGCAGAAAAGAAAAAAAATGAGCCAACGTATCAGAGGGGCTTATGACAGGAATTTTTGAGTTCAAGCAAATGTGGGAAGTGACATTCTAACTTCATGTTGGAGCAAAAAACAGTTGCATTTGCTCAGGGAATCTAACAAGGACTTTTCTCTGCATTAAAAAAAAAAGCCGAACCTAGCCCGTATGCAAAATTTCATGCTATTTTGTTTCTTTTATGACAAATTAAATGGTATGATTAAAGTAAGTGTTCAGGAAGTAGTGTTTCTTAGGCAATCTGATAAATGGCTCCTCGGTAAGTATCCATTGCAAGTTTCACATATCATAGTCCTTCCACACCTGTTTTATGGAGCTAACGACAGGCTCTCCATGTACTTTAGTGGGAGAAAGTCTGGGAAGATAAAAGAAAACCAGTTTGCGGCTAATTCTGACACCAGGAATAGATTGTATTTAGAGACTTTGAAAAACAATTAGCTGTGGATTATGGGACTAAAAAGCCTCTCCTAGCTATACCTGGGAAATACTTGGCCCATTTAATGCCTTCTAAGCTGTCAGTGAGCTGAACTTCAGTCCTAGTGATTAATGAAAAGCTGCAGGGCACAGCTAGAAGCTAAAGTCTCAATTATGAAAAAGCAGTAACTAGTTTAATGTGCTGATGCTTTTATGCTTAAACTGACAGCTTTGAAAAATGGCAATATTTCCAATCATGCTTTAATAATTTATCATTTCTCTATTGGCATGTCCAGTGTGCTCTACTCCCACTGCTCTTTATTCTAGTTCTCGGGTCCTGGTGTGATGACACCAAAAATCATGGTCTGGTATCTTTGTTGTTGTTGTTGTTTTTGCTTTTAAAGCACATCTTCCTGATCAGAAGCCAGAATTCATAAGTATAATGGTATCTATCTATCTATCTATCTATCTATCTATCTATCTATCTATCTATCCATCTATCTATCTATCTATCATCTATCTATAACTTACCAATCTAAGAACTATAGTATGTCTCTCATCTACCTTTCTATTATCTATTGTCTAGCTGTTGTTTCTATCCATCATCTATTAATCATCTGCCCATTATTGTGTATCTGTGAAGTTTCCAATTAGACCGTTAGGAGGCAATGGGTTTTTGGAAGAAAAAAAAATTAGAGAGCAGGAACCCCTGTCTAGTTTCAGGTAGAAAATTGACATATCCATTCATGACAGATGCCTTTAATTATGTGCCTTTTATTACAGGAGAAAGTAGTTGAAGTCAGATGGAGGCATCAGTTTAAGTCAAACCATGTTAAAGAGAAATCATCTAATTGTTCAGACAGTGAATGGTATGACTAAATTTCAGAGCAGTAAGTGAAGAGATGGTAGCCATTCTCTGTGACAGTGATCAAAAATATTCTGTAAAATTATTGTTTAATTTTACATTTAACTTCAACAATAACCAATTGATCAATATTTATAGTCATTTCTTTGGTATGGCTTGAAGATTACATTAGACTTTTCTATTATGGTATGTACAGTTTACTATAGCAGTTAACACAGTTACTATGGTACTATAACTTGATATATGGGCAAGTAAGCAAATGAATAAAGAAAATTCACAATGTTTACATGATAGTAAACATTTTCACTTGAGAAATGAAGGGCGAGTGAATCAGGAGTTGAAATTCATCCTCAGCTACTTTAACATGCTCAAGGCCAGTCTGGGCTACATAAAGCCCTATTTCAAAAATAAAAGCAAGCATTCTGGGCTGATATTTTATTTTAGCAAAGATTCCCAAATATTAACTGATTGCTAGAATATATTTAATGATACCTGTACAACATGAGTGACACTACATGAACAGCACACCTTAAGTTCTAAACTGAGGTTGTTGGACTATATTATGGGGTGTATTCAACAGACTCTACATTGGCCGAGCAACACAATATTCTTCACACTCCTTAAATAAAATAAAGGCACAAAATATATTTAATAGTTCTTTTTAAAATATTATTTTATTATTATAATAGTTCCTACATTTTAACTATATAGTATTTTTCTGTATATGGCTTTTAAAAACAGCATAGATTATAAGCATTTCTAAAATGCTTACAAACAGTATGGTTATTTAAAGTTTTGATATATAAGTTTATTTGTTACACACACACATATATATATTGTTTTGTGATGTATCTTTCAAATAAAATGATCTACAAGAGATATTTTCATTAGAATCAAGAAGAAAGAGTATAGTTGTAAAATCAACTTATTATTTGTAGAGAGCATACATTCTGCTTTCCTTAATTACTGTCCTCATGGGGCTAATTGCCCTGTCTCTGTGATAGCACATTGCAATTCTGTATATGAAATTTCTATGAGTGTGGTCATACAATGAGTTTCAAACAGGTGGCAATTTTGCTACTACAATGTTCAAGAAACTATTTTGAACTAAAATGTGCTTTCTACATGTTTGTACCTGTAGGAAGTAAAATTTGCAACGTTGGTTATGGATTGCTAGGCCACATGTATCTGGGTTTTGATTAGATTCTAGGATGTTGCAAGAATCCAGCATGAGTATTTGCACAGCATACTTTTGTGTTACTAAAAAATTTTCTTTTTTAATATATTAATTTATTTACTTTACCTCCCGAGGGTGCCCCTTCCTCCCCTCCTCCAGGTTTTCCGCACTTCCTCTTCTTTCCCTTTGCCCCCAGAAAATGGGAGCCCCCTCACCCTGTATTAACCTTCTCCAGCACATCAAGTTCCGTCAGGACTGCTCTCATCTTCATCCCCCAAGGCCAGGCAAAGCAGACCTGCCAGGTGGAAGTGATCCAAAAGGCTCAGAGTACTTCGTAGAAACATGGTCCGCCTCCACTTGCCAGGTGCTCCATATGAAGACCAAGCCGCCCATCAGCTGCATGTGTGCAGGGGGCCTAGATCTAGATCATGCCTGCTCCTTAGTTGATGTCTCAATCTCTGAAAGCCCCCCATGTGACTAGGATAGTTGTCTCTGTTGATCTTCTCGTGAGGCTCCTGTCCCCTCTGGATCTTTCCATCTTCTCCCAGCATTTTCTCATGGCTGACAGAGTTCTGCCCCATGCTTGGCTGCAAGTCTCAGCATCTGTCTCTCTCTGCTGTTGGCTGGAGCCTCCCAGACTACAGTCAAGTTAGGCTCCTGTCTGCAGGCATAGCCGAATATCATTATTAGTGTCAGGGGCTGGCTCTCTACAGTGGGATGGGTCTCAGGTTGAGCCAATTATTTTTGGACCTTCCCTCTACCTTTAGTCCCTCCTTATCCCTACACTTCTTGTAGGCAGGGTAATTTTTGGTTCACAGGTTTTATGTGTGGGTTGTTGATCCTCTTCTTCCACTAGTCCTGTCTGGCTAAGAGGTAGTCACTTCTGTCTTCATATCCACCCCATTAGGAGTCTCAGCCAGATCACACCCATATCCTCCCAGGAGCCTTCTCTGTAGCAGGCTTCCAGCTTGACTAAGAGATGTCCCTCCCCAGTTTCCCTTCTTGTTCCCAGTCCTCTTACATCCCACCCACCTCCACATTCTTCCCATATCTGATTCCCAACCTTGTTTTCCTTCCCATTCCATCTCCTGGCGATTCCCTCTATTCATCCACTTCTGTCTATTCTATTTCTCCTTCGGAGTGACAATCAGGCACTCTCCTTGAGGCTTCCTTGTTACTTAGCAATTTTTTGGTCTGCAAATTGTAGTATGATTATCCTGTGCTATAGGTCTGATATCCACTTATAAGTGAGTACATACCATGTGCGTCTTTCTGGATCAGGGTTACCTCACTCAGGATGATCTTTTCTAGTTCCATCCGTTTGCCTGCAAATTTCATGATTTCTTTGTTTTTAATTGCTGAGTAGTAGTAGTATACCATTGTGCAGATGTACAAAATCGGTATCCACTCTTCCGTTGAGGGACATCTAGGTTGTTTCCAGATTCTATTATTAATAAAGCTGCTATGAATATACTTGAGCAAATATCCTTGTTGTATGATGGAACACATTTTGGGTATATTTCTAGGAGTGATATAGCTGGGTCTTGAGGGAGAATTTTTCCCAGTTTTCGGAGAAAGCGACAGATTGATTTCCAGAGAGGTTGTAGAAGTTTGCATTCCCATCAGCAATGGAGAAGGGTCCCTCTTTCTCCACCTCCTCTCCAGCATGTGTAGCCATTTAAGTTTTTGATCATAGCCATTCTGTCCAGTATACAATGGAAAGATAGTATGTGGCTTAAAAAAATAAAACTGCTTTGAAAACTTTGTTAAAAGATAAAATATAATATGCCATTTGGGATAAAATATAAACTGACCTTTGTGAGAACATGTATTAAGAGCATTATGGGAAATACATCAATATGGAAATATTTGATTAATTGCATGAAATTATGAAGAAAATTGACATTCTTTTTGAGTAATTATAGTTGACTTTAAGGACTGTATGGCATTGGTTACTTTTCTACCTTGTTTTCCTCTGTGAAAAGATGGCAATGAACATGTGGACTCTTGCATATTCCTTCTCTCTACACTCTTTCTATGTAAATTGCATGTTAGCAACATACTCTTTCATTTAAATGCCTTTATTGTATTCATAGTATGTTCTCTCATTCAGCTTTTTCATATCTGGGCATATTGTGGTAGCTTTTAATTTTGGTAGGGATGTAATTTTCTCCTAGTAGTACTTAATTAATGTAATAATGTATTTTTTTCAAGAACCAATTCTCATGGATCATTTGTAGCTTTGAAGCTGATGTCATTCCACCTTTTCTATTGTTTGTACATTATCTGGGTGGGATCTTTGGGTAATTCATGTTTTGTTGTTGTTGTTCCAAAAGTTTCAACACATACTTATTGCTCTGTTCTCCTATCTTGATTTTGAACTACTCATATTAGCTCTGCAGACGATTTCCTCATGCTTTACACATCTGAGCACATTTTCAGATTAGTGCTTACCACTGCACTCATACATCTGTGCTTAAAAACTTCATGCTTTCCGTTGGATTATCAAGAACTTTAGTCATTTAATTAGTCCACTTTCCACTTCTGTTTCATCTATCCCCACACAGAACTTAAAATAAGAGTTGCAGCTCCTTAAATTCTTTATCCCTGAGAGACGGAAAGCAAGCCACTTAAATCAGGTTGATTGACGCACTGATATGATGAAAAAAAATGCCACCTCCTCCCTTGATGGCAGTTAACAGCGTCAGTATATTTCATTAAGGTTTATATGGTCCCATGATAAATATTTGTTGGGAATCCTGAAATGTTCAAATAAACTGCTCCATCTAGGGGTACTTTCCCAAAGTATGAATCAAATCAGATCAAATCAGACAAGGTTATGTGGAAGTCCTGCCAGATGACAGCTCTCTTAGGGTAAGCTGTAGGATCCCATTGTCTGCATTCCACTCCTTTCACCCCTTTGCTTTGACACAGTTCCTGATAGAGCGGACAGATTTCGTCTGGTAACTGTATAGGCAATCATCATAGTCCTTAATTTTAGGTAAATTTTAGCTACCATCCTCTTAACATTAAATGAGTTTATGTTTTTTCCATAACAATTTAATAGCAATACAGATGATGATTAATGACACTTTCTAAAATTTCTATTTATTTATTTATTTTATTACAATTTGTTCACTTTGTATCTCAGATGTAGCCCCCTTCTTTGTCCTCTCCTAATCACTCCTTCCTTTATTCCTCCCATCCCCTTCTCCAAGTCCACTGGTACCTTCCCTTAGGGTACCCACTTGGAGACTGAGCTGCCATTGGCTATAAATATGTTCAGGGGATCTAGGTTATCTCCATGCATGTGACCTTGTTTGGAGTATCAGTTTCAGAAAAGAATCCTGTGCCCAGATATTTTGGTTTTGTTGCTCTCCTTGTGGAGCTCCTGTCTCCTCCAGGTCTTTCTGTCTCCCCCTTCTTTCCTAAGATTCCCTGCACTCTGCCCAAAGTTTGGCTATGAGTCTCAGCATCGGCTTTGATACCCTGCTGGGTAGAGTCTTTCAGAAGCCTTCTGTGGTAGGCTCCTGTCCTGTTCCCTGTTTTCTCCCTCTTCTGATGTGTATCATATTTGCCTTTCTGAATGAGGATTGAGCATCTTACCCAGGGTCCTCCTTCTTGCTTAGCTTTTTTAGGTGTACAGCTTTTAATACGCAGGAGAGAATATGGGGAAAGGGGAACCTTCCTCCATTGCTGGTGGGAATGTAAACTTGTACAACCACTCTGGAAATCAATCTGGCACTTTCTCAGAAAATTAGGAATAATGCTACCTCAAGATCTAGCTATACCACTCATAGGCATATATCCAAAAGATGCTCAAGTACACAACAAGGACATTTGCTCAACCATATTCATAGCAGCTTTATTTGTAATAGTGAGAATATGGAAACAACTTAGATGTCCCTCAATGGAGAAATAGATACAGAAAGTGTGGTAGACAATAGAATTCTATTTCGCAATTAAAAACAAGGATATCATGAAATTTGCAAGCAAATGAATGGAACTAGAAAAGATCATTCTGAGTGAGGTAACCCAGAAGCAGAAAGAAACACATGGTATATACACACTTATAAGTGAACATTAGATATATAATATAGGATAAATATACTAAAATAGGTACACTTAAAGATTAGTGACACTTTTAATATATTCGTATGTATCAAATTCTCAATAGAGTATGAAATGTATTAAACTTTCACAAAATCCTATGAGATAGTTATCATTATCCTGTTTATATCTATGGGACCCTGATGAACAAGGACTTTAAATTTGTCACCTAAGTTCATGAGACTGGTAAATGAGTGGGTCAGGATAGAACATAGGTGGCCTGACTTCAGAGGCTATATATATTCTACCTAGCATAAAGGACTTTCTATTTTGTAATATAGTAAGAGCAGGGAGAAATGAGGTCATCTTAGACTAACTGCTATAATGTCATCTCTAGAAACTAAACATTTTATACAAATTCCTCTTCTATAATTTTTATCAATTGCAATGTATTTTGCATTGAATTTTAAGAAATGTATTGGTTATATAGAACAAAACAGCGAGCACAAACTCATCAAGATTTTCATATACATTTTTGGAACCTATTGGCAAGTACATTTTTATATCTGTGTCACTCACATTCAATGTGCCTTCTTCATACACTTTTTTCAACTCAGACTATATCTAAACTGAAAATAAGTGTACTTCTCTGGAAAGTATCAATTTCTGTGCAAAATATTTCTTACAGATTAATAATATCTCAACTTTGAATTTTTTCTGAAGTATGGTTATTAATTTGATGACAGACATGTGAATTACTTCTTTCATCCTTGGCTCTGTTTTTGAACTCTGAGTCGAATGTCAAATACCCCAAGTCCCCTGTATTGTTGTATATGCATCAATGTACAATATAGTACATAAATGTAGCAAGTGTTAGTTTTCAGAATCCTTTGAATGTTTTCTAAGGTTGCATCATTGTCCAATTTTACATGCTCTTTTTTTTCCAGAAAATAAGCCTTCCTCATTGCACATTAGACAGACAAACACACACACACACACACATTTACACACCCACATGCACACACAGACACACAGGACAAAATGACAGCCTACAGTCTGGAAAAAGATCTTCACCAACCTTACATCTGACAGAGGGCTAATATCCAAAATATATAAAGACCTCAAGAAAGTAAACACCAACAAACCAAAAAACCCAATTAAAAATTGGGGTACAGAGCTAAATGGGGAATACTCATCAGAGGAATCATGAATGGATGAAAAGCACTTAAAGAAATGCTCAATATTTTTAGTCATCAGGGAAATGCAAGTCAAATTGACTCTGAGATTCCATCTTACACCTGTCAGAATGGATAAGATTAAAAAAAAAAAACTCAAGTGACAGCACATGCTGGCAAGGGTGTGGAACACTCCACATCCTCCATTGCTGGTGGGAGTGCAAACTTGTACAACCACTTTGGAAATGACTCTGGTGGTTTCTCGGAGAGTTAATAATAGCTCTTTCTCAAACCCCTATGCCACTCCTGGGAATATACTCAAAAGATGCTCCACCATACCACAAGTATATTTGCTCAACTATGTTCATAGCAGCTTTATTTGCAGTACCAGAAACTGGAAACAACCTAGATATCCCTCAGTTGAAGAATGGATGAAGAAAATGTGATACATTTACACAATGGAATACTACTCAGTTATTAAAAACATGGACATTGTGCAATTTGCAGGAAAATGGGTGGAGCTAGAAAAATATCATCTTGGATGAAGTAACCCAGACCCAGAAAGACACACATGGTATGTACTCACTTTAGCCATAAAGTACATGCTACAGTCTACAGACCCAAAGAAGCAAAATAATAAGGAGGACCCAACGAAGGATGTTTAAATCACTCAGAGGGAAAATAAAATAGACATCTGAAGTAGATGGAGGGAGAGAACTTAATGAGAGAGAGTGAGAGTGGGGAGGTATACAGTGGTGGGTAGGAGGAAGAACTGAGGGAGGGCTGGGAGAGTGAACTGAAATCTCTAGGGGGAGGCATTTGTGGGGTGAGAGAGGCTCTGGGGAGTCAATACTGGTGTCTCTAGCTGAGAATCCTAGCACGGAGAGGGGGAGTAGAGGATGGGTTCTGGGGTGTTCAGAATTCTTCCAGTGGAGGGAGGGGGACATCAATCCCAACAAAAATCCTTTGATGCAATCAATCAACAACTGGCCCAACTTGAGTTGCATACCATGAGAGAAAACCCACCACTGACACTACCAATAATATTCTGCTGTTCTTGCAGACAGGAGGCTAGCATGACAGTCATCTGAGTAGCTTCACCCAGCCGCTGATGGAAACAGACACAAAGACAGGGATCTTATGGAAGGGGAAGAGGAGAAGACTTGAAAGAGCCAGGAAGGTCAAGGACACCGCAAGAAAACCTACAAGACCAACTAACCTGAACCCATAGGGACTCACAGAGCCTAACCCACCAGCCAGAAGGCATCCACCATATGGTTCCAGACACCCCCATCCCACCCCAGCTTTGTCTTGCCTAGCCTCAAAAAAAGATGGGCCCAGTCATACTTGGTATGCCAAGGCGAGTTGACACCTATGAGAAGTCTCCCTTTTTCTGAGAAAAAAGGGAGAAGGGCAGAGAGAGAAGGAGGAGAGCTGAATGGGAGGGATTAGGAAGAGAGGATGGAAGAGAACTTCCTAGGGGGATGTAAAGTAAATCAGAAAATGTATTAATTTCCATACTTATCACCCTGCACAAAACTAAAGTCCAAGTGGATCAAAGACCTCAATATAAAACCAGACACACTAAACCTGTCAGAAGAAAAAGTGGAGAAGAGTCTTGAACTCATTGGGACAGGAGACAACTTCCTGAACAGAACACCAACAGCACAGGCTCTAAGAGCAATGATCAATAAATGGGACCTCATGAAACTGAAAAGCTTCTGTAAAGCAAAAGACACTGTTGTCAGAACAAAACGACTGCCTACAGATTGGGAAAGGATCTTCACCAACCCTATATCTGACAGAGGATTAATATCCAGTATATAAAAAGAACACAAGAAGTTAAACAGCAACAAGTAAAGTAATCCAATTAAAAATGGGGAACAGAGCTAAACAGAGAATTCTCAATAGAGGAATATTGAATGGCATAGAAACACTTAAAGAACTGTTCAATGTCATTAGTCATCAGGGAAATGCAAATCAACACGACCCTGAGATTTCACCTTACACCCATCAGAATGGCTAAGATCAAAAACTCAAGTGACAACACATGCTGGAGAGGTTGTGGAGAAAGGGAAACCCTCCTCCACTGATGGTGGAATGTAAACTTACACAACCACTCTGGAAAGTAGTCTGGCGCTGCTTCAGACAACTAGGAATAGTGCTTCCTCAAGATCCAGCCATGCCACTCCTAGGCATATATCCAAAAGAGGCTCAAGTACACAATAAGGACGTTAACACAACCATGTTTGTAGCAGCATTATTTGTAATAGCCAGAAGCTGGAAACAACCCAGATGCCCCTCAACTGAGGAATGGATACAGAAATTGTGGTACATCTACACAATGGAATATTAATCAGCAATAAAAAACAAGGATATCATGAAATTTGCAGGTAAATGGTTGGAACTGGAAAGGAACATCCTGAGTGAGCTATCCCAGAAGCAGAAAGATACACATGGCATATACTCACTCATATAGACATATAATATAGGATAAACCTACCAAAATCTGTACACCTAAAGAAACTAATCAAGAGGGAGGACTCTTGCTAAAATGCTCAATCCCTACCCAGAAAGGCAAAGAGGATGGACATCAGAAGAAGGAGAAAACAGGGAACAAGGTAGTAGCCTGCCACAGAGGGCCTCTGAAAGGCTCTGCCCTGCAGACTATCAAAGCAGATGCTGAGACTTATGGCCAACCTTTGGGCAGAGTGCAGGGAATATTATGAAAGAAGTGGGAAATAGTAAGATCTGTAGAGGACAGGAACTCCACAAGGAGAGCAACAGAACCAAAAAATCTGAGCACATGGGTCTTTCCTAAGACTGATAGTCCAACCAAGTACCATACATGAAGATAACCTGAGACCCCTGCACAGATGTAGCCCATGGCAGTTCAGTGTCCAAGTGGGTTCATAGTAATGGGAACAGGGACTGTCTCTGACATGAACTGATTGGCCTGCTCTTTAATCACCTCCCCCTGAGGGGGGATCATCTTTACCAGGCCAAGAGGAAGACAATGCAGCCACTCCTGGTGAGACCTGATAGACTAGGATCAGAAGGAAGGAAAAGAAGACCTTTCCTATGAGTGGACTTGGGCAGGGATATGCATGCAGAAGTGGGAGGAATGGTGGAATTGGATTGGAGGAAGGAGGGAACTACAGGGGGATACAAACCGTTGCTGACACATGAACTATCTTCCCATGCAGCTGATTCTAATACAGCAATGCTTCCTCTAAGTTGACCTTCCTTATCTGTTTCCAGCAATGGGCATTGGTTCTAAGATCCAGTTGCACCACTGTTTTCCAATTTAAATTTGCTAAGTCTTTTTCATTCATCACTCTACCACTTTTCGGGCCTATCCCTTCCTTTCCATATTTATCTCTTGTCCTGTGATGCACGACCATATTTGCCATAACTCTGAGGCTGATAACTTATTTCCTTTTCCTCATTCTCCAAACCATTCGCAGACATTTAAGTTTAACAGAACCTTCGGAAGCTCTTCCTTCTTCAATAGATCGCTGCTTCTTCATAAACAATAAGAGTCATCAGAAGCCTGACAGCCACTCATGCAGTTAGTGATACCTTTCTTAGTCTTGTGTTCTTTCCCTCAGCCTATCTCTTGAGTTCCTGAATTTACCATAGATGCATTGATCCTTTCCCTTTCAAACTTTCTTCTCTTTATCTTCCTTCTGGGACCCTGAGATTTGCTTGATAAACTTCTCCTTAATTTTGTTTGTTTGTTTTAAGACTTAATTTAAGTTTTTGTACTCTTGGCAGAGTTACTCATATCCTAAGAGATGTCACTATACTTTGAAGGCAACATTTTTAAAACCTTTTTTTTTCCCTTTTGAATATTGAGTTCTTTTGTATATTATCTTCTTGACATTATACTCTACATCTCTTCTATCTAGCAAACATCTGGGGATTGTGCCTTACATTCAGAAGACACCCAGTAGGGATGATAGAATGAGTATACAGAAGTAACAAGATAAAAACAGATTCCTGGATTGAACAGTTCCAGTATAAATTCCTGCTTCTTAATCAGTTCTCACCTGGAAAACAACACACACTTGAACAGTTCTGTTTCTCCTAGGATTAGAAGTTCAGTAATTGGAAAGACAAAATTGATTTTTGGATAAGATTTATCCACCAAACGATATCAGTGCTCCTGATGATTTTTAAATTACTGAGTAAACAAGCTCCTACCAGTGAAGGGCTTAGATATTCTCTGGATATCTAAATTTGATAAGCTTATTTCAAGATCATTTTAAATGCTTTTTCATTATATCAGTTATAACTAAACTACTTCACAGATATATACATATATGTATATATTTATATGTAATTATGAGGTGAAGTAATGGAGACAGTACATTATTGAACGCTGTAAATCAAGTCATACAGATTGGTACCTCTTTGGGGCTCTGTTACTACTTAATCTGCTTCTGACCACCCACTGAGCTGGCCTGGAAGAAGCTGTCTTTTGATCTCTTTTGTGAAGTGACCTTTGAGGGCAAAAATAGATGAGAACAAGCCTTAAAAGGTTTGTTATAAATATTCTGTTTGGATCATGTATCTTTCCAAAATGCCAGAATAAAACACTTAACTAAAAAGGCTAACTTTAATGCCTTATACAAAAAGGCTAAGCTTACCGTTACAGGCTGCTTAGAATGTGTGTTAGTCAACACATTTACCACAAAGGTCCCAACAACTTCCTTGTTCAGGGGCTTAAGGAAAACAAGGAAGAAGAAACTTCCATGCTTATAATCCTGCAGCTGCTATTTTATTATTTCAGCATCCCTTTGCCTTGTAATCCTCAGTCTTTGCAGTCTATACGGCCACTCAAAGCTCCCATCTGCCACTACAGGCAACACATGCAACTAAGGAAGGAACAGTTCACTTTAATGACACCAACATCCTCTATCTCTCCATATTTTTTTTTAAAGTGATTATTAAAGCCTGTGTGAAGGCTGCAGGTGAAAACAAATCACAAGGATCATACTAAACAGTTCTGAGATGTTTACGTGTTTATTTTTATTAAGTGTGAGCAGCTGTGGCTGTTAAGCCAGTATGAGACTTCTCCTGGGAAAAAAATGGGATGTGAAGGTTGTGTCCTTCTTTTAGCATATAATCAGGTCACTCTCCATCATTTGTTTGCTCATTCATCCAATTCAACACACCATGTGAGAGGTGCAGTTGCTAGCAGCAGAACAAGGGTCCCAAATTCCCTATCCCAGATGACTCACTCTTGTAATTTTATTGTTACATGTAAGATTTCTATGATTTATTCCATGTACAGCTGCTGGATTTGTTTAGGTATGTTTTGTTCAACTTGAACATCTCTTAGAACTGGCTTCTTTTTTTAGCTTACTTGTCCACTAACCCCCATTTTAATTAAGGAAAGGTGGACAAAATAAAGAGCCTTTGTGTAAATAGTGCCATATCAGAAAATGCCAGTGCGTTTACTGGGGAGGATCAGTTCAGAACTACAGCCACAATAGTTTAAGCCCAGGCGAAGTGGAAAGCTCCAATAGCATTGTGTTTGAATGTGTATGTTGGCATAAAGAAAGCTCTGTCAGGCATGAAGTTAACATGATGTCAAAAGGAAATCAAGTATCAAAAGTGATTTGAAATGGCTTAGGTGTCTTAATGTAGAAAATGAGTTCATGGAACAAGTTAATCAAAACACAGGAAAGAAATGGGAAGAAGAATTCTGAAGCAGAATGTAGGTTTGTAAATATTTTAAAAACTGTTTTCTCTGTGTGTCTGTGTGTGCATGTGGGTGTGTAAATGTGTGTGTGTGTGTTTGTCTGTCTAATGTGCAATGAGGAAGGCTTATTTTCTGGAAGGAGTGAATAAATGAACAAGTGATTTGACTGGTGAAAAAATAAAATTAATGAACAAAATTTTTAAAAATCTTACTAGAAAAGAAGAATTTAGAGACAATATTTAAATTATATTCTATGATTTCATTTTTAAATGATCAAGCTATAGTTTGGAAGCTTTGGATTAAGGTTTGTAATTGAAGTTATATAAGTGTACTAAATTTTAGAAATATGTGAAATACAAGTTTTGTCTAAACTTATAGAAAAATATTATTTAATACAAATTTGTTGTGAATAGAGGAATATCTTTTAAGTGGCAGAAACTTATATAAATGATTTTTAGTAATAATCTGATATATCATTATTCTGACTTTAATATACATTTTATGTATTTGAATAACTTGTACCAGTGTCGAGAGTTAAAAAAAAGAAGCTGAAGATTTTAATTTTCGTGGTTGTGAATGTACATTTTAAAGGAGATTAAAGTTAGCCTTTAAGTATTTATTCAATGTATTTAATGTCTGAAAATAAAGAACAGAATGAAGGAAAGTAAACAGACAAATGAGCAGACCATTGCCTATCTCGCTGAACACCATGGGTACATGAAGCATTTCAGTGTCCTTTTCCACAACACACATCAATATATTTGTGCTGCTAATAGTAAGCCATGCTCTTACATGTCTTTTTCTTGGTATTTTGCTTTTTCACTTAACATGTCATGAACTCTTTCTACAGTAAAATTAGTGGCTGAATGCTTTATACTTTAAATTGTGCCACAATTAATGGAAGCACCGATGATGAACAGTATTCCATCATTGTTGTCTATAATCCATATATTCTTTATATTTTTAAATGCATCATGAGGCATTTTGGATCCATGCCTTACATTAATTTTCTTTCTAAATAGTGCCAAACGTTGCTAAAAATGACTCTTCATATTCACTGAAGCAACATAGAAAAGTTTATTTTTTCTAAACTTTATAGTTTTTTCTATTATTTTAATTTTTCCACTAGAATAATGTTGCCATTTTGATAAGTCAAAGGGAAAGTTTTGAATATATTTATTGTCACATTATACTTCCGTTTGCATGCTTTTACTCTTCAGTGGGTTTTGTAATGAAGTAACTAGCTTTTGTAGAACTTCAAGAAACATTATATCTTAGCAATTCCCCTCTGGCATACTTTAAATATTACCCTTAATTTTCTTACAAAGCACTTTAAGAAACCTCTGTTTGTCAGTAAATACAGTAAGCCAAATAATGAAGCAATAAGGAAATTCTTACTTACTAACTTCATGTCCAGTTGGTTAAAAAAAATGCGCCAGGGCAGTAATTTCTACATTGACTTCATAGCAGAAGTCTATGACTATTCAATTTAATGTATCATTATCAAGATGTATTACCCACTTACCATTCTGGATTGATAAGTGCAGTATTGATCATTTATACCACTACTAAAAAAATAAGCTTTAAGATACAGACTTTTTTTTTAGAAGTAATCTTCAAAATATAAGCTCTGTTAGAATTAGTCAAACAGGAAGCATCAGTAAATGGATGGAATTTATCCTTCGAAAGATATAAAATTTAATCTCATTTTCGGGCTTCTTCGATGCTAACAGTCAGAAGAAAACCTCAGCCCTTATTGGTTTGCCTACAGGTAAATGAAATTGTCCTTTCCCCAAAGCACTTACAGTGCTTATCAATCAGATTACTGAAGCCTGGGTGCTTCCGGGACAAGATTTCACTGTTTTTCTCTCAATGAACTGAGTGTTTCCATTCTGTTTTTATTTCCTGACAGTACAAAGTATGTCTAGAGTTCATTCACATAATGAATGGTGTGAGAAATTAATTCCGTCGGGACTCTGATTGTTTGGTTTGCCACGAGACACACGAGACATTTATGGCTTTCCCCTTTTGTGCTATTCCACTGCACTGTTGAAAGATTGAGGCATAAATCTGGAGGCATGTTTTGCAAAGTTCATATCTGTATTCGTTACCTTTAATATTAATAGGGATGTATCTTTAAAGTGAGTAAATTGAGAAAGTGGCTGAAACTATAGTTTATAAAAGAAGATTAGTGGGTTTAATATGCACTGGAGAGTAAAAGAAAAATCTTATTACTGTATGGAGAAATTACCTCATAAAGAAGCTAATACAGCAGGCTAGGGAGCAATTTTTAACAAGGATTTTATGATGTGCAAGTGTGGGCAAGTTAATGAACTTATCTTTCTAGTTATTTTCAGATTGTAATGATGCTTTTCTTTTCTAGTTCTTGTGCTTTAAAAAGTAAAATACATTTAATCACCTACAATAAACCTAATTCATTACTTTAATAAATCAAGTACAATCTTATACTGTACACTTAAATGTTCTTGCAATAATGCTGGGAGCCAGATCAGGTGCTAAAGTTTAGCATGGATTAGAGCAAAAGGTAGCCATGGAGCTTATTTATTATTTAAATTAAACCGTCTCATTTTGATAGTGCAGGCATTTTGAGATTTGACTCCCTTTCCAGCTATTGGACTCAGGAAGCAGAGACAAAAGAAAGAGGAAATATTTTGTTTTAATGACCACCCAATTCTTTGCACTATGACCATAAATTTTTTGAAATTCACACACATCACACACACATACACACACACAGAGCTGTCTGAAGAACTATGCTTTCTACAGCAAAATTGTGCTAAGAAACCAAGAGTAGTCGGGATGACTCCCAGAAAATTCTTCCAGACCAGGTAGAGTTTTTTGTTTGTTTGTTTTGTTTTGTTTTGTTTTAGGAAGATAATGGTTGAAGTTTACTGCTCAAAGGCAAATAAGAAACTGTTAGAATCTCAAATTACTTATTGTGACACATTCTAAAATGAAAATGTGACTTGTTAAAAAAAATAAAAGAAGAAATGGAAGTAGATAAGAAATTATCTGAAGAGTAAATTTCTTTTCACTAAGTGGTTTAAACTGAATCTATTATAACACATTCTCTTCTTGTTTTGCTTGGTAGGGTACCAATACATGAGAACACCAAAAGTAGTACCCTCTATGAGTGTGTGTGTGTGTGTGTGTGTTTGTGTGTGTGTGTTTGTGTGTGTGTGTGTGTTATTTGAATCACAATGGCTTGTGTATAATAATATAGATCAGCTTAGACCCTACACACAATTTAGATAAACTTTTGAGGTAAGAACACACACTCTTCTGATATTATCATTCTTCTATCATACCCCAAATTGCTATGATTAAAGAATTCATGAAGAAATACAAATATAAAACATAATCTACTTGCTGGTTATCCCTTGAGCATGAATTACTTAAACTTAAGATGACCTGTATTATTTAGGAGAGAAAACACTAAGTCTCTATTATCAGTCACTATGTTTATTCTGATTGCAAATGACTCTTCTTTTGGGGGAAGAATTTGACAAATTGTATGTACCTTCTATAGTCTTGGCAGGCTAGTTGGTGATAGAGAAAGTGTCATAATCTCTCAGAAGGAAGTCTAGAAACATGGGGTAGATGTTTAGGTAGGGTGTCAGACACAATGTTGAGCCTAGCATTGTCTAGATAGAGTATACTTGTACACACAAACTACTCACCATGTCTCTCTCCTGAAGCTTACCTTCTCCAGTCTTTTAAGAGCATTGCCATCATTGGTGTTATTATGGTTTAAGAGAAGGAACAGCTTTAAATTTTACTTTTCCTGAGCCAGACTTAGGAACCATCCCATGTGTAAATATGTAAGAGGAGACAATGGAAGAAACTAGATAGATAGCACGTTAATGAGTTCTGATACGTGTACTTTATTCTTGCATACCAGTGTGGTGGAAGTGAGTTTAGGTACTCAGATTTTGGCAGTGTATTAGTGTGGGATGAATCATGACTAAAATAAATAATAGCAGAGGATAGTGACCTGTGATGGACATCTAGCAGGTGCTATCTAAAATCTAAGTGACAGAGATGACGCCTTGGAAAATACACAAATGTCTGCAGCAATAGAAACATTAAAGCAGTATAATATTTAATTTTATGTAAACTAATGTTTTTCGCTTTTTATTCACATTACAACAGAAACTACTCTCCCAATTACAGGTGTTTAGGATTTTAAATATTTTTTCTTGCTCTGTTCTCTTCCTTTCATCCCTCTTTCCTTATTTTTTTTATCTTCAGGAAGGAAGCTTTTTATCTATTACAATTTATTCACTTTATATCCCAGATGTGGCCCCCTCCCTCATCTCTTCCCAATTCCACCCTCCCTTCCTCTTCTCCCTCTATGCCCCTCCCTTAGTTCACTGATCAGGGAGGTCCTCCTCCCCTTCCATCTGACCATGGCCTATCAGGTCTCATCAGGACTGGTTGCATTGTCTTCCTCTGTGGCCTGGCAAGGCTGCACACCCCAGGGAAAGGTGATCAGAGAGCCTGACACTGAGTTCATGCCCCTGACCCCCTTCCTAGGGAGCCTTCTTGAAGACTGATTTTACGGGCTCCATCTGAGTAGGGGTTTGAGGTCCTCTAAACTTATGGTCTTTGGTTGGGGTATCACTCTCTACAGGGCTCCAATGGCCCAGATTTTTTGGCTCTGTTGGTTTCTTTTTGGAGCTCCTGTCCCCTCCAGATCTTTAACTCTGCCTTCTTTCGGAAAATTACATGAACTCTGCCCAGTTTGGCAATGAGTCTCAGCCTGTGTTTCGATATCTGATTAGTAGAGTCTTTCAGAGGCCCTCTGTGGAAGGCTCCTGTCCTGTTTCCTGTCTTCTCCTGCTTCCAAGGCCTATTGAGTTTGTCCTTCTTAATGAGGATTGAGCATCTTACCTAGGGCTTAGGAATAGTGCTACCTCAAGATCCAGCTATACCATTCCTAGGCATATATCCAAAATATGTTCAAGTATACAATAAGGACATTTGCTTAATCATGTTCTTAGCAGCTCAATTCATAAAAGCCAGAATGTGGAAACAACCTTGATGTCCCTCAACAGAGAAATGGATATGTAAATTGTGGTACATTTACACAATAGAATACTATTTAGCAATTAAAAACAAGGAAATCCTGAAATTTGCAGGCAAATGGATGGAACTAGAAAAGATCATCTTAAGTGAGATAACCCAGAAGCAGAAAGATACACATGGTATGTCATAAGTGGTTATTAGACATATAATATAGGATAAACTATAAAATATAGGATAAAATCTATACTCTATAGAATCTTTTTCCTTTCTTATTTCCAGTTGTCAACAGATACACTATTACTGTTGAGAAAAAATTCTAGACATAGAATTTTTTGTTTGCTTGGCATGCTTGTAATACCCTGCATTCAGGAAGGCAGAGGCGGGTCAATTGCTGTGAGTTTGAGATGAGCCTGGTCTACAAACTTGAGTCCAGGAAAGTCAGGACCATTAGACAGAGAAACTCTGTCTTGAAAAACCAAAAATTGTCTCAGAGGTTAAGAGAATTGGCTGTTCCTCCAAAGGTCCTGAGTTCAATTTCCAGCAACCACATGGTGGCTCACAACCATCTATAGTGATATTTGGTACAGAGGCACATATGCAGGCAGAATACTGTATTAAAAATAAATCTTATTTTTAAAAAGGAAAACCAAAAAAAATAAAATAAATTAAATTTAAAAATTGTGTTAAAATATAAGAAGAGTCAGATATTTTAAAGTGATTTTAACCTGTCTTTAACAAAACGTTACTACCTGTCCTTTCTTTATCTAATCAACAATAGTGGGTATTATAACTGAATAGTGTCCTTTGTGAGTTGAGAAGGATAAGAAGAATTCAAGAAATGCTCCGATACTATTCCTGTCAAGACTACGCAGGGCTCATCAAAACTCAGTATTTCCTAGAAAAAGGACAAAGTGCCTAGCAGTTTATAAAAGGCAAAATAATCTTTTTAGAAATAATTTTACACAGCATCTTCCTCGGAATTATTTATTAGAACGGTTGCTTATTTATGTTTGGTGGGAAGATTTTTTTATTGTTATTTTGTGAATAGGGATGCAGTACCCCAAAGGAGGATGCTGGACCCCCTCAACCTGGGGTTAGAGGTCATCATCATTTGCCTGACCTGAGTATTGAGTCCTCTGTAAGAGGAGTAGTCAGTTTTAACCTTTGAACCATCTCTCTAGCTCCAAATCATTCATTCATTCATTCCCTCTTTATTTATGCATGCATGCGCTGGGTGGGGAGGCATTCAATTCACAGGCATGCTTCTCTCATTCATTTTGTGGGTGCTGGATACTGAGTTTCGATTGTAACAAACATTTGACAACAAGGTCCTCTCCACATTGAGGAAATGCCTCCATGCACTCCAGCCCTGACTCCTAATGTAACATCACTAATATAATAATTTTAGTATGGTAATTTACTATAATTAAAAATTCCTCAACTATAGATAAATCATTCAAAAAATTACTTTTTCTTTTCTTTCTTTTCCCAGGACATTAGGGTCATCGAAAGCCTTTCAAATGTTGACTGGCTTCATTCTCTTGGTAGTGTTCTGTAGGCAGTTAATTTCAAAGTTGGTCACAAGTACAATTGGTTATAAGTTCTATGGCAGTGGATGTCATTATCAGTGATTGTCTACCATAGAGTCACACATTTCAAAACAGTCCTCTAAGAGCAATAGAATTCAGGGCCATGCTACATTCATACTTAATGCGAATAATTGACTGTATAAATCAGTGGTTCTTAACCTTCCTAATGCTGTGACCCTTTAATACAGTTCCTCATGTTGTAGTGATCCCAACCATAAAATTACTTTTATCGCTACTTCATAACTCTAATTTTGATATTGCTAAAAATTGAAATGTAAATATCTGATATTTCCAATGGTCTTAGGAGAAGCCTGCAGAAGAGTCATCCAACGTCCCCCTTCCCCCAAGGCATCTCAACCCAGAGGTTGAGAACCACTGCTGCAAATGCAAAATTCAATTTGAAATTATTTTTCTTGATAAGTATTCCTTTGCTGACATTAGAATGCATTAAAACAAAAATCCTCATCCATAGCATTTTCCACTGATTGGAAATAGAATTTATCACATCTAACTGATTCACTGTCTAGTTCTGCTTCACAAATGTTATGCCTCTCTCTTTAACTTCTGCAGCTTGTGCGAAGCCCATACCTTCTTGATTCCTCTGTCTACGGCTCAGTTCAGATCCCAGTGAACACACTGGTCCTTATACATGTGGTTTATGTTACCTATCTTGTCTTTGTTAATGCTTTCCAAACATTCCTGCTCTGTGTTATGGAATGGTTTCCTTTCTCTGTTCTATTGTCTCTATTTCCTACTGCTTGGACCACAGTCTTTTCTTTTTTCTGCTTGCCACTGAGAATATTTAACATGAAAATTTTCTATTCAGAAATTTATTCTACAGATAAATAACGATGGTTCCAACATAGTCCAGGACCACAGAGGGCCAATCCTCTGTAATATACATGTTATAAATATTTTAACTTTAAACATAGACTTTAAAGACAGGGAAAGAGATTCAATTGCCAGGAAAATAGTATATTT
The DNA here is from genome assembly GCA_028658305.1 of Pachyuromys duprasi. Taxonomy (NCBI): domain Eukaryota; kingdom Metazoa; phylum Chordata; class Mammalia; order Rodentia; family Muridae; genus Pachyuromys; species Pachyuromys duprasi. The sequence continues at coordinate 28,126,950 of CM053749.1, forward strand.
TAAAACCTGTGACTCATATAGCACCGAGCAGGATCTTACGTTCTTATTTGTTATTAGCTGTTTGTTATCTACAAAGGCTTTTGCATAAATAATCACCCACTGAAGACTCACAAAAGCACTCTGCAAAACCTTGCATTAAAGAAATTTGCTAAGTATTTTTGGATGGAAGACAAGTATAAACAGGATGTATTCCTACCCCAAAATAGAGACACCGAGTCCTCCACTACAATACAAACTGGAGCACATCTGTGTATGGCAGGTGGATGAGTTATGCTAATCCAAAGGCTTTTCTGACTCATGATCTAAGCCACGACATAACATACATTTAAGATGTTCAGGGACAGAACATGCTCCTCCATGCCTGTTCTGAATCAGGTGTATTTGTAATCAAAGCTGCAAATCTCTCAGCCAGAGCTGTCAGCCTCCCAAGCAGCTTTAAAGTCAGCTGGCAAATCTGTCTGTGGAGACACAAGATTGCACACAGGGCCATGCTGGCTTTGGCCAGCTCAGCAATATTCATTTGCATGTGTTTCTGCTTCTCAGTTTGGCTCTTGGCCCCACAGAATAGCTGTTCTTTGTCTATTCTTTGGACAGACCACAGCATGATACAGAATGTGTTCTGGAGAAACAGTTTACAGGGAATAAAGGTAAATTATATATATATATATATATATATATATATATATATATATATATATAATCAGAAACTAAAGGTAGCTACTCTTTACTGCATTTAGTACATAAAAAGGCAATAATCCTTGTCTTCACTTACAAGCTGATTATATGCAGAAAATTTGATAATGAGCACAAAATACGTAGGAAGTTTCAATTTTCTTCAAAATTGTGCTTTTTCTCATTTACGTTTCCCAGTAAAAACTATATACAAACACATGTGCCTGTTTGTATGTGTGTACATGTCAACACACATGTTTTTGAGACAGAATCTTGTTATATGTCTAGTGAGAGCTTAGAGGTGTGTGTCACTACAGCTGACTAAACATATTTTAAATACAAACGAACCAACATATTTTTTAAAATTTCTCCTTGTATGTGATATAAACATATTATAGATAATGTTTGTTGACAAACTGACGTGGCTATAATTCATAGAAGATGGAAGTGACTACTTGGCTATATATATTCATAGAGTAGAATCCCAGCATAAGTTCATTTGTAGAAGCCCGAGGGGGGAAAAATCTGCTTAAATAATTTCTCCTTCTCCCTTTCCACCTCTTCTTCTTCCTCTTTCTCCTCTTCCTCTTTCATTTTGTATTTAAATTAAACTACATCACTCAGCAGTAACCAATGCAATCACCGTTATTTTGGCCCGGAGCGATCAGAGAATGAAACTTCTAACCCCATCTGGGGGTCCTGCTGGAGTCATTCTATCACCTCCCCCACCCCTGGTACCGGAGTCCAGGGACAGTAGGGGAGACGATTCAGCTACAAACCTCCAGTTTCCTTCACTTTGTCCAAGATCTATCTCCTAGTGCCACAAGGAAGGTGATTGACCACAGCAAGCAAGACATTTGTCGCAGCAAGGAAATAACTGCTGTAAAGGGTAGCTCTCAGCCAAGCTGTGAAATGAGTTGTTAATACATGATCAGAGGTTTTTCTTTAAAAAAAAAAAACAAAACAACACTTTATGATCTATTTCCACATACCTTGGCTCAGAAAGTACAGTGAGAGAGAAATGTGAGAGGACTAGGTCACACCAGTGGACTGAATCACATAGAGAGAACCCTGAAATCGAGTGAATGAAGGGAATGACTCTAGGGAGCTGGCTCAGTTCTTTTGCTCCCTGTTCTGTTTTGAGTAAGTTCTGTTTTAAGTAGAAGATGACCTGGGCAACAACGTGACCATTTTGAGGGAGGAGACAGCGAAGGCTCCAACCAGCAGGGCTGAAAATGAAGATTTCCACCAGGGAACTCTTAAACAGTAGAAGCGCTGGTATGACTGAGCTGTGACCTGTGTGTTCAATGTAGTAGTTGGTGGCTTCCTGGAGCGGCTTCTGTAACACAAGAGTTGTCACACTGGTGACCTAGAGCAGCATCTGCAACAACTTAAGTGGCCTAGACAGCACCAGGACTTGTCTTTAGCAGGAGAAGATTGAGGCTATGGGAATGAGGAGACAAAGAACCCCATCCATTCCTTGGTGGCCTATAGTTGCTTTCAGACCTAGCTCCCATCAATATTCTAACAGCCAAGACTTGCTCTATCCCAGCAGCATTCATGATCACTTCTCTGTAGTGCCTAACCTGTGCTTAATTGAGTCTGTAGTACTTGTTCTCTACTCTCCTGAAGTCCTCCAGCTCCTACAATTCTTCCTGCCCCTCTTCCCTGGGCTTCGTGAGCCCAAGGAAGGGAACTTGATGGAGATCTCCAATTTCAGGTCTCTCTCTCTCTCTGCCTAATGTTTGGCTGCAGGAACATACTTCTTGACTTTTTTTTTTTAATAATTTAAATTATTGGGAATCCTCTCTTTCGAGAACTCCTTTACAGCCCAGTGAATGCTTATTTTCCATCATTCCTTCATCTCCAGCTACTTTCTGTTTGCCACAGGAAGAGCATTTAAAAATTATAGATGTAATAGTTTAATTTGTGTATCTTGCCTTCTTTATAGCCCGGCTCTTCCTAAAACTGTATTGCTCTCAATCCAGAAATATCATTCACTTTTTGATAGTATAGACAAACAGAAACAATTATTATCTATATTTTCTTACAGAAAGTGGAAGAAAATAGTGTCTAGTTGAAAGTACTGACAAGAAAAGGAAGATTCTATTACCCTCTGTCTGAATAATGAGTCTATTTTAGGGACATTTTGTTTACATTTCTAATGATGTACCAATTGGTTTCAGGACACTCCATAAAAGGTTAGTAGTGGCAGTATGTATTGAGAAAAGGCCTTATGATTATTATTATTGCTGTTATTGTATTAAAATAGAAAACAAAAATTGGTTTTATTGGGGCATTTTCATATATACTTTGTGTTTTACTTAGGACCTACCCCATTGCTTTCTCCTGGCTTCCTGGTCAGTTTCCTCTTGACGCCCTCCTGACCATAGGTTCCCTTCTGCTCTCATGTAATATGAATTCTATTACTCTTTATGTTCCCTACTCCTTCCCTAAAGGTCCATTCATCCTTTTTCAAGGCCCCTTGCCTAGTTTCATACATATGATACGTGTTTAAATATGGTTCGACATTAAAGAAAACAAGTGAAATTGATCCCCTGAGTCTGATTTATTATGTTTAATACAATGATTTCTAGTTACACCGTTTTCCCTTGTACTGTAATGTCATTTTATTGCATAAAATTTTATTCGTCAATTAAATCCCCAAATTCAAATGTCAATGACTGAAATATTTTAATTGATTAAATAACCATGTGAAAGTATAATATGGTGATACATTAGAGTGTCCATCCACTAACTATTGACATAGAAATCAGAATTCTCACATTAAAGGAGACAAGAGATAATGTAGAGAAAAATAAGAGTGACCCTGGCTAGGGAACATGTATCTAGATTTCATCAAATTCCATTTTCTAAGTTGTTGCAAGTCCAGGCAGTTTTTATAACAATGGAACAAAGAAAATTTTATAATACATTGTTGGACACTTCGGTTAGGTGAGTATAGCAAAAAATTTCTGCCATTGGCCTCATATTTATCAGCTGAAATATTTAGTCCTCTGGTTGATGGAAGCTACTTAATCCATTCCAAAAGTTTTTACTTGATAGCCATAAGTGACTAACAGTAGGCCAAGGTAAAATTTAATTACTCTCTGGATTTGGAACACTACACAGTCACCAAAGTGCTTGCCAACCAGACTTGCAGAAGCTTCAGTGCAGAAGCTGCTCTTCCCAGGAACATTTTTTCACACATCATAGAATAGAAGTAGAAAAGATAGCCTTAGATCTTCCTAGAAGAAGAAAAATTGTGGTAACTTTTCTTACTCACGTGAAGAACATGGTCAACACTCCCATAACAATACAGGGTAACAAGAAAAAAAAGCATAAAAATTTTATACAACACAGGAGCTTTCAGAAATGAAGACTTTGAAACTCAGGGAATATTTCTTATTGTTAATCTTAGCATCTGTGAGGCCTAGATGGCCATGTGGACAGTAGTAGGACAAGATAGTGTGAAAGGAATTTTATCAACAGCAATACTTTCAAATGCATCAATGAATAGTTCATGAAAAGAAGCTGTAGTCACAGCAGTCTAGAAGGCAGTATATATAGGAACTTCATGAACAAATTTTGAAAAAAATTAATAGAATTTTTATTAGCTAAATTAAATTACCCAAATACTAAAGAAAGGGCTCAATAAATCATCTAATTTCATTTGTTTTTAATTGCTTCAAAACCAGTTTTATAGATCACATACTATCTCAGTTACTTTTATTCATTGGTTGGTTATTTTATGCTTTACCAAGGAGGTAAAGTATACTTTACATAAGGAGGGAAGGTTTGTTTGTGGTTCATAGCTCCAGGCTATTGGCCCATTGTAGTGGGTAAATCAAGGAGGACAAAAGTTTTTTTGTTGCATCATCAGTCAGGAACTATTAGCCATAGAATGAGACAGGAATGCTCAACATTTAGTTTATGTCTTCCCATATCAATTACCCTAGTCTAGCAACTTCCTAGCAGTCATGTCAGGAGGCTTGTTTCCATGGGGATTCTAAATTCTCTCAGGAAAACAATTAAGATTAACCAGCACTCATATCCAAATGATATACTGATTATCAGCTATGTTATAAGCAGTATCTTGACATATGTGTATGATAGGAATAACTAACCACATTTCTTTTTAGGAATTTTGAAGCAGGTGAACCTGGTTAAATATATGTATATATACTAATGGAAATCATAGGTCATTTAAAAAGGCAGGAACACATTAAGAATGTTATCTGGAGTTTGGATCATGCTTGTGCAGAACACTGAGGTCTTCACTCTTCATTACCTCTACCTGTACACACGTCTTAGACCACGTGTGCTGTATCCCACGAATTCTCTTAAGCTGTATCCTCTGGAGGCAGATTTAGGGGCAACCCTTGTCTCCACATGATCAGTCACCCTTGTTAATAAGTTCTTCCTCATTTTCAGCTTGTCACTTTGGAAACTTGTTGTTTCAGTGATTGGCATATTGTGTGGCAGTCAAATGGGCCTGGTTCTGCAAGCACTAATTAACCAGTTGTTTTGGAGAGCCAGCAGTTCAGCTTTGGAGTTTTCACCTTCTCTCTGTGTGTTGCCTTCATATTGCAATTTTACCACTAAAGAGGAAGAGTTCACGGTGGGCACAATTTGCGGGAGGTGTAGCACTTCAGCTTCATTTCTTTGTTTTGTTAGTTTTGGAAAATGCATATTTGAAAGAAGATGAAGAAAAAATAGCAAAAAATTTTTTGAAAATAGGTGACTGTGTAAGAAACTGGGTGTTGGCAATGGTATTTACCAAAGAAAGAATATTTGAAAATTATGAATCATTGTTTCTTTTGCTTTTTTAAAATTCTGTGTTTCATTCTAATCAGTATGTGTCTGCCTAGGAGCATGCATGTGTAGAGATTAGGCTTGCTGTGGAAGGTACTCAGATGGAAAGAACAAATGCATTATAGGATTATACATCAAGACAATTGCTTCATAAACCAGGCTATTGCTTTTGAAAAGGACTTCTCCAAATTCCATAACCTTCTTAATTAGCATATCAAAACCTCAACACTGAGCTCCTGGAAATTTTGGTTCAGGAAAGTTTTGTTTTAGATTGTACAGATATTGGGAGGCTTCTTGCTGCTGGGGAAAATAAGGCTATGGTCTGGGGAACAATTCAAGAGCTTGCCAATTTAGGGGACAATGAGGAAGAAAAGATGGTTAAAAAAAAGTCGGATAGTTGTAATCTGCAACCTGAAAAGAAAGGGAGGATAACCCCAAGGAGACTCTATACTAGGAAGACAATTTTCTGGAAATCTGTGCATTTAACCTTATACAAAGCAAAAATATTGTTACCATGCTGTACATATCAATAGAAATGTATATTGCATAAATGTTTGCCTCTACTTCAATGTATAATATAGTCACTGTATGTGGTGGATGTTTAGAAATTTAGATAATCTCTCACATGGGCACACAACTCTCTTTATTACTGGCACTTTTGATAAGTTACCAAAGACAAAGCTCTAATGGATCTTTTCATCATGTTAGCATGATATTTACTCTTAGAATGAACAGAAACACTATCTGGATTGACTTAGTAGGTTCTCTTAGATTTATCTATATTTATCTTTCAATCATCTATCATTGTCTATTTATTTATTTAGTTAGTTAGTGTGTGCATGCACATGTGCACTTGTGTGGAAAGAAATAAAAATCCGTGGCAGTACATTATCTCATTCCACCATGTGACTCCTAGGGATTGAATTTAGGTCTTCAGGTTTGCCACCCGGCCCTTCTACATCCTGGACCATTCCACTGATCTATCAGTTACTTATCAAATGAACTCTTCTTTGGTTGGCCTTCATCTTCTTTTATTCTCTTTTTTTTTCTCTCTCTCTCTTTTTTTTTTTTTTGGCAACAGTGGGTCTTCAATGCTGGGCCTCCTGCAGACTATGTGAGCCTTTTCCCACTGAAATTCTTTCCCAGTCTCTGACAGCTAATATTGATTGTCAGCTTACCAGGATCAAGAATCACCTAGGAGACAAACCACTGAGCATTGCTGATGGAATTTCTAGATTAAGTTAAGTGAGGTGGGAAGACCTGCCCTAACTGTGGGTGACAGCATAGTGTGATTCTGGGGCTCTGGACGGAATAAAAAGGAGCCATGCCTGATTTCTGACTGTGTCCTCCAGTGGCAGAGGCAGCTTTTACATAGGTGTTCAAATTCAATTCATGAGGTTCCTCAGGACATCATATTGGAGATTATATTTAGACCTTGGGGGAAAAAAAGAAAAACACATTATGGACAAAAGCACTAAATCCACATTGTGACCAGAATCACTGAATTCTCCGAATAGGTTTGATTAAGCATAATTTCAAGAAGCGAATTGTTAATTTTTGTAATGTCTGATTTTTTTTAATCGCTGTCCTTCCACTGGAAGTCCCACCTGGCTACAGGAGGCGATGAGTTCAGGCATGATGCTCCCTGCTGTTAGAGATTTCCGCTAGGATTACCCCCCATAGACTCTCAGGGGCCTCCCTGTCCCACAGATGCTTCCCCATCTATTTCTTTTCTCTCCATGTTCTTCCCCTCAAACCTTCCCATCTGTTCTCCCAACACCTCTTCTCTTGCCCTCATTATCCTCCCCATCCTCTCTCCCACACAGCCTCCTCCCTCCATCTACTTCAGATGACTTTTATTTCTTCTTCTGAGTGAGATTCAAGCATCCTCCCTTGAGTCCTCCTTGGCTTCTTGGGTCTATGGATTATACCACGGTTATCCTGTACTTTATGGCGAGTAACCTCTTATAAGTGGTTACATACCATGTATACATACCATGTGTGTCTTTCTGGGTCTGAGTTACCTCTCTCAGAATGACCCTTTCTAGTCCTCACCATTTGCCCTCAAATTGCATTATGTCCTTGTTTTTAATAGCCGAGTAGTATTCCATTGTGTAAATGTACCACATTTTCTTTATCCACTTTTCCATTGAGGGACATCTAGGTTGTTTCTAGTTTCTGGATATTGTGATAAAGCTGCTATAAACATAGTTGAGCAAATGTACTTGTGGTGTGATGAAGCATCTTTTGGGTATATTCCCAGGAATGGTATAGCTAGGTTTTGTGGTAGAATTATGCCCAATTTTCTGATAAACTACCAGGTTGATTTCCAAAGTACAAACTGTAGAAGTTTGCACTCCTATCAACAATGGAGGAGTGGGACTTCCAGTGGAGAGAGAGACATCAGCCCACCCTTAAAACCTTCAACCCAAAATTTGCCTTGCTTACAAGAAATGTAGAGATAAAGATGGAGAAGAAATTGAGGAAATGGCAAAACCAGTGCCCAACTTGAGACCCACCCCATTGGAAAGGGCCAGCCCTTGACATAATTAATGATAATCTGCTACACTTGCAGACAGGAGCTTAGCATAATTGTCTTCTGAGAGGCTTCATCCAGTAACAGATAGAAACAGATACAGAGATCCACAGCCAAACAATAGGCCGAGCTTGGAGAGTTTTGTGGAAAAGTGCGAGGAAGGATTGAAGCAACCAGACAATAACAGCACATGTAGACCTACAGACTAACCTGGGTCCATGGGGGCTCACAGAGACCAAACCACCAACCAAAGAACATGCATGGGCCTGACCTAGACCCCCTGCACATATGTTTCAGATGTGCAGGATGGTCACCAGGTGGGCCTAACAATGGGAGTAGGGTCTATCTCTGATTTTGTTGCCTGTCTTTGGATCCCTTTTCTGTAGTCACCCGCGACTACCAATAGTAACCACCTGCACAAGGGGCTGGGAATTAAAAGAGACAGAGAACATGAAGAAGTGACGCCAAGACAGTGTTCTGATCAAGGCGCCATCTTTATTACAGAGTAAACCACTTATATAGGTTTCCAAGTAAACATATCCAAGCAAAACAGGAGGTTTAACTGAGAAAAACAGGAGGTTTAACTGAGCAAAACAGGAGGTTTAACTGAGCAAAGCAGGAGGTGTCTGCTGAAAACAACAAGAATAGTGAGCCAGCATGACTTGCATGCACCTGACCATCTCAGGTCCAATGGAATGGCTACCTCAGTTCCCCCTTTTTTGTTTATGACCAAAGACTCACAAAGCTTTTCTTTTAATACAATAATAATTATGAAATTATGAAAACTGTTAGGTAAAATCTACATATGCAATGTCCAGGTCTATGTGTATTTAGCAACTTAGGAGAAAGTATCTGATTATTCTATCTTGGCAAGTTTAGAGTTCTATACCTAAATTAACTTTATTCCTTATTGGTATTGCCTATATGAAAGGATTTCTTAACTTCTAAACAACTTAAGTTTAATTGTGGCATTATAACTATTTGGTCTTCAACCCCATCAGAGACTTGAGAAGGAATAAAATTAGTTATAGTATATAGGAAGTGCATGTTAGCAGCTTCCAAAAAATAAAAATGGACACAGACAGTTTGCTGCCTGAACAGTCACCCATAATTCTCTGTAACAGTGGAGCATCATTTTCAGCCTTCTGGCTCAGAATATTTGACAGACTTATATGTGAAGCAGGAACTATTTAGGACTTGCTTACCCTGTTTTGGCAGAGTTCAGCAGTCGACTTGTCCTGCATTCAAGCTTGCCCATCCATGGCAGAATTTGTCTATTGTGAAGCAAGGGTATTTTCTTTACCCAAGTGGCTCATTTGCCACATCTGAGGCCATCTCCATATGGAGTTTCTTCGGTGCTCATTATCTTCTTTCAGGTAGATGGGGTGCTGCCAGGAAATGACTTGTCTTATTGTCAAAGAATCTTTAAAATAATAAAG
>CM053749.1:28136911-28168486 GCA_028658305.1 Pachyuromys duprasi
AAAACAGGAGGTTTAACTGAGCAAAACAGGAGGTTTAACTGAGCAAAGCAGGAGGTGTCTGCTGAAAACAACAAGAATAGCGAACCAGCATGACTTGCATGCACCTGACCATCTCAGGTCCAGTGGAATGGCTACCTCACTTTTCCTCAGCTGGACTGCCTTGTCTGGCCTCAGTAGAAGATGCACTTGGTCCTGCTATGAATTGAGGTGCTAGGGTGGGTTAGTACCTCTTAGGGGCCTCACTTTCTCTGAGAAATAAAAGACAGAGGAATTGGGGAGATGAAGGCAGGATTGGGAGGAGAGGAGGGAGAGGGCTGGGATCAAGTTGTAAAGTGATTAAATAAATTTAAAATATATAAATTTTAAAATATATTTTTAAAAGACTATGTAAGAACATGTTTTTCTTTTTCCTAATTGGTAAATTCCATAAGAAAGTATGCTAATCTAATAAAATGGGTTGAGTTTGTCTTCACACAAACAGTAAAAGTAATTCAAATTGGAGCTACATGTGAAGCCAGTTATTTTTATCCATAGCAGAGTAAAGTGTGACTATAATGACATCCTGCCTGTAAATTTTACTTTTTTCAAGGAACCTGTTCATTAAATAAAGCTATATATTTTCTCTCATAGGGAATTGGTAGTGTTTCCTAATTTAAAATTGTGTTTAGCATTCAGGTAAATCCATTATAGCAATCATCTTATAAAATTCAAGTAATACATAGGCATACAAGTAATCTATGAACTCTCTCCTTGATGGAACTGCTCATACCCTAAATTCAGGATAGTGTTTTAAAAGGTAACCAGAGCTAGCATCATACTACCTGCAGGAATGGCATGTGTGTTTATAATTATTTAAATATATGTTTTATGCAAATAAAATCATATATTCTGTTTCTTTTAATCTCAGTATAATATACAACAACCATTTGTAGGTTTGTAGTTAGACCATACTCTTTGTGATGAAAAGCAACATGTCTATGCATTTTTGGGACTTTGACCAGTATGGCCCAGAATCACCCACGCCTTTCAGGGAACAGTAGTTGGCTACTGCATAGTTTCTAAGCACACATGTTTCAGTGAGAAAAGGTGGGGGGCATAACTGACAGTCACAAGAGGCTATAATGCTTGCTTTGGAAACTTAGAGTCAAGGTCTCTTTCCAGAGAAATCTGATTTTTTTAACTTTAAAAATTAATGATGCAGGAATTTTAGGACTATTTTTTCAAAAGCACCCATTCAAAAATTTTCTTAAACAAAGAGACATTTTACTCAAGGTTTAAAGTATCACCCAAGAGGTGTCTAAATTTTCAATATTTCTAAGAAGGCCTGGGATTCTCTCCTTCTTAAGACACATGTTTTTTGTTTTTGTTTTTTTCTGGTAAGTAGCTTCAGACTGTACTTAAAGGGAGGAGAAAAAAAGGGTGCCAGTCATTTATACAATGCCTTTCAAAATGAAAATGATTGGCGTGGATGATGTCTAATCTAAACTTCATTATCTAATTTGAGATGGCTTTATTGAGGCAGGTTCTTTATCACCTTAATAACCAATGCTAAGCAGGAAGTTGATACAATTGTTAGACGAATATTTCTCAAAGAAATTACAAGTGTGATCCATTTTAAGCTTATTGATTGGCTTATTGTCCTGAACAGTATCTACATACAGTTCTGAGCCACTTTGTTGAGCCACATCCTATTTTTACCTTTCAAACTATAGAAAGGAAGAAAGTCCTGCACACCCAGTGTAGAAAGTATGGAGAAGGAATTCCAGATTTATAAAAAATCTGACTTTTTTTTCTGGAAAAATTAGACAGACCATCCCTTTCATGAGACTAACCAGAAGGATTTCCCTTTCCTTCTGTAATGACCACAGCTTTTGGTTTTGTGGAGCAACCCTACTCCAATGAACATCTCAATTAAAATTTGTTCTGATTTTTATGTAAATTACTTGGAGTGAATTTTCATGAATTATAATCAGAGATGTGGCTAATGAAGAGCCTGTAATGCGAAAATAAGATATGATTTTTTTATCCTCAATGATTTTATATACAATCATAGAGATGGATGAGTGAATGGAAAATATAGTGCAGGGTAGGTGCATGCATTCAGTATGACTACCTAACAAATCCACAATATCTTCACTGAGGAGCCCCTATTTGAACGTGAATCTCAAATTGAAGTTCATACAATGTATATTAAGAGTAATGAGGGAGTTCAGGTAAAGAGTGGGATATGGTGATGCATTTGGAATGAGAGAACAGTGAATTCTTCATTTAACACAAAATTTCTCATTTCAAACATTGGCTCAGTGTGCATTTCCATGGAGATGACATGATAAAAATAATGACATGTTTGCTCCCAAGAATCTGATGTTGAAAAGGTGGGAGACAGAAAATAAGTAAGCAATGAAACAAATTGAAAATAATTGTAGAATGAGGCAAGTTGTTCATGTTTCATGAGAACATTACATGACACCTCCCTGCTGAGATGTGAGGGTTGCTACTCATCACCCTTTCATACTCTCCTTTCCTTTAATTAAAGAACACTTGAGTTTCAGCTAGTCACATAGCCACACAGCTAAGGTGACTTTCATGGCCTTTCTTACAACTGGTGATTAAGCTCTGGCTAATGGTGAGCATGTGGAAATTAAGTTTGAAAATGTGTATTAATTCCTCTCCTTCCTCAGTGTCTAAAAGATGAACATGGTGGTGTAAATGTCACAGTTTTCCTGTACTTCAAGATATACATTACATCTGGAAGTTAGCTACACAACTTGGTTGAAGATAGTTGAGTCCATGATAACATGGAACAGTAGCAATAGCCTTGGACCACTAGTATTCAGATTGATATTTAAAAGAAAAACAAACTGTGTGTCTAATTAACTGCTGTGTTGCCCTTTGTTGTTGGAGCCAGCCAATTATATGCTCAAGTAGATAGAAGTAACATGTAAAAACTGCTAGAAATACTTGGACAATTATGAGATTTTATGGACAAAAACTATTCCTGTTGAGGATCCAGAAAGAGAAAAGGCCCTCAAATAGACTTTGCTTAGAAAATTAGCAAATGTGAAGGGAGGTAGTAAGTGAGGAGAAGTGTGATTTGCTGAAGTTAGGAGATTCCCAGGAAATTAACTCTCTCAGGGTCATATACCCCATAGAATGGACTTTTGATTTTACTCAGTGATAATAGAAGGTGCCAGCAAATGTTGTTTAATAATACTATGATCCAATTTATGTTTTTATGATTTACAGCATCAGGTTGTGGTAGAATCGAGAAGATTCATGGGGATAAGGAGAAAAGCGTGAGATAAACTCTATTCCAACAGTCTATTCCAACAGTCCAGTGAATGATTTGACACAGACATGGAGGTGGCAAAATTGGATGGTTTTAGTCAATAGGGTTTGCTAATTGCTTGCCATTGAGAGAGAGGCTGAGACGTGCTAAGCATTTTGATGTGCAGTTTTTGAAACGAAGATAACTCTTATAAAGAAAAGCAATCAGTGTGAAGGCAGTTTGTAAAGCTTATACCAAAGAGTTTGATTGTACCTAGAACTGTATTTTTGACATGTATTAGACAACAATCATGGAGGAGCAGCATTTAAGAGAAGTGAAAAAAAAATACGCCTGAACTTTAAGATGCCTGAGTTCCTGACATCATTTGAGAAACATAAGTACTGATGGCATTTAAAGGCACAAGGACAAAGCTTATGAAGTCATTCAGAGATGGACGACAAGCAGGACAGAAAGAGAGACGGGAAGCATATGTGACATTCAGAAGCTAGGGAATGATAGGGATCAGTAAATGAATCTGAGAAGAAATGGACATATTGAGGAGAACCAGGAGAGGACAGTGCCCAAGGAAAAGTTTCACCAGAGTAAGATGCCAGTTATACTAAATATTCAATAGGTCAAACATATGGAAGATAAATACTGATGAGGACTTCAGCATGTGGAATGCCTTGACATTGACAAGAGAATTTTGAGTGCAATAGGAGATTAAAAACTTAAACAAAGCAAGCTGAAGGGGTAAGTTTTTGAGCAGTTTCTTCAAGCATTAAGAATTAGTTTTGATGGCAATTAATACAGTTTTTATTATTATTACAATTTGATCTATGCTAATGAAAAGTAACCCTATAGGAATGCAAATTATTTTGGAGCAAAAAGACAAATGTAAGAGTAGGGTCTGTGAGGAGACAAGGGGACATGAGGGTGCATGTCATGGAGCTGGCCTTAGAACACAGATTTTATCTATTGTGACAGGAAGAAGAACAAAATAAAGGACAGCATATAAAGGGCACACACAGATGAGTAGGTTGATTTGGTGGCAGGAACTAAATTTCTGGTCCCCCCCCCCAATGGAGCAAGGCAAAGAGGACATGAATGCTAAGATGTAGCAGACTAAAGAAGTAAAACAACAGCTCTGTACCAAATATGATAAGTTCTCTACCCCCTGGATCCTCAGAAATCTATGAGAGCCCCATTTCCTCAGCAGACATCTGAACTGCTGAGGAAGATAAACAGTAGTGTATAGGACCAATTATGTACAAATATTTTGCTCTAAAATATTTATACTAACATTTATTACTTGTAATATTATGTGGCAAATTATTTTCTTCTTCAAGAATTCATTTGCAAAATTCGAGGCAGTATTATATTTCTGAGCAAAGTCTGAACACAAATCTTGCCAACAAATCACTTGGGAATCATTCCATTTGAGCTTCATGAATATCCCAATTCTTAAAATTGAAGGTTCCCCTCCCCCAGCTTCCTCGTTTTATTGAAGAGCTGGCGCATAGGTCAAGTTAACGAACTCGACCTAATCTTGGTCAGTAGTAACTGTCCTCCCAGGCAACAATCGCCAAACCGGGTAACTCAACGTACCCCCCTGCAAAAGGTCTGACAAGCCCTGCTGCTTGATGGTTTACTAGGCAGTATAGAGGTTGGGGTCTGGTACAAGCTGGCCCAGCTGATCCCTGCAGCCTGACGACACCGCAGGTGATCTGGGGGAGGGACTAAGTATGTAGTTTGGGAAAGACAAGAGCACTGTCTGTCTATGGTCTATGCAGATAGCAGGAAGTCTTCACCTTTCCTCTAGGGGAAAGACTGCCCACATCCCTGTAAGTAACTCCTCACCCAGGCTCTCTAAGAAAGCCTAATACATCCATTAGTTCCTCGGAGTGAATTTGGGTGGAATTGTGCCTGACCATTGTTAGAATCTTGCTAGGAGGGACAATGTTGCAGCTTCGGCGGGGATGGACTTTTAGCAACAAACTCTCCCACTCTTTCAGTTTGGTTAACGATCCGATCCTATGAATCCCACCTCATTAAATATGTCATTTTACTTTAATTAGTGTTCCCTAAACCTGAGAAAATTAAAGTCTTTGTAAATTAAGTAAAACATGCCCATATAATTTTTCTTGGGTTTTGAGAGCCATTTTCTAAATGATATTTAGAAATCATATTTTATGTTTGCTTCTCCCATTAAAGTTTTGCTTTTAGTATTTCCAAACTTAAAAATATGAACGTGGTATTTCTTTCTGGTTAACGGTTCCATATATAGTTTATAATTATTTTCATAAAATATGTATCTACTGAATATGCAAGTATACATAAATGTGTCAGTCATCTTAGGCTTTAATATAGCTGTGGTGTGCTGACGTTCAACTTTCGACTTAGGCTTTTGCACCTGGATTTCCGGCTCCTGATTTTGAAAAACTGAGTCACATAGCCCTATGAGTAATTGGGTCTTTTGTGCAATTAGAACTTTTTCCTACATTATAATTTAGAGTAAGGCTGAATTGAACAAAATATAATGAGTCATTTTATTGAGGCTTTTAGGGAAGTTATTTTTTGAAGGTCTGCCTAAAAGGCTCAAATATACCTGAATTAAAAAGAATGACAGGCTGCAATCAGGACTATAAAATAAAGGTTCTCAGTAAGCAGCCATATTACAATCAGAATGTGAATGGAGCAGATCCCTGTCTTGTGTGCAGAGGCAGAGGAAATGATGAATACCTTAGGTAACTCATTCTGTGCAAAATCAATCTTTCAATGTCAATTTTAAATGAACTAATTTGTCCACAAATCTGCTCAGTCAGTTTGGAAGGATATTCCGCTCCTTCATATTAGCAAATCCTTTAATCTTGACTAGTCCACTGAGCAAGAAATCTGGAAATGTGTTAATATGAATGGACATATGTAGTAGGATCAAATTTGAGTCTTTTAATTAGTGTCTGCTCAAGTTAGAGTCCCTCCTTTGGTTGAACTAGTGACCCACTAATAATATGTAGCAAGAGATTATAACTAGGGATGACTCAACGTTCAATTTAACTTTTCTCTTCTTTTTAAAATTGATATATTTTATAATACAAAGTAGTGGGTTCTATTGTGGATTTTAATACATATATGTAATTATAATTTGTTCTTTTCCACCCATCCTCTCCCACTCTCCTTATCTGTTAAATCCTTTTTCATCTTCTCCCTCCCTTAAAGCAATCTCTCCTTCTGCTTTCATGGAACCTGTAACCCATCAACCATCCCCTTAAGACATCATTCTTCCTTCTCATGGACTCCGTTCTACTTTCATGACCAATACATACATCTGCACATGCACACATTAACACAAATGCAGATTACAGGCACGAAAGAAAATGTACTGCACTTGTCACCCCCGCTCTGGTTATAACATTTAACGTTGGTTACATCCATTTTCTGGCAGGTGTTCTTAATTTTTCTCTTTGCTAGACTAAATCTTCATTTTCTTTGCATCGCAGCTTTCTTTTTCTGTTCATCTGTTTGTTCTGTTTGTGGCTAGTATACATAGTTCGACAATGAACATACATGTGCAAGTATCTCTATGGTACACGTAACTGAAAACTCTTTGGGTGAATATACGGGAGTCACAAAGCTAGTCATATCATAGTTCTATTTTCAGATTTTTGAAGAATCTACAAAAGTGACATCCATGTGACTGCACCAGTTTACAAACCCAGCAGGAGTGTTTGAGTCCCTTTTCCTGAACTCTTCACCAGCATTGGTTGTCATTTGTTTTCTGCTTGGTATCTACTCTGTTCTGACTGGGAGAAGAATGAATCTCAAACCAATTTTAATTGGCCTTTCCCCAAGGGCTAAGGAAGCTGAACACCTTTCAAATATTTATTGGCAATTTCTAGGTCTTCTGCAGCTGTCTATTCAGTTTATTTGACCAGTTACTGATAAGACAAGTTGGGTTTTTTAATGTCAAAATTTTGTAGTTCTTTTCAAAATAGTTTTTGATAGTTTTTAGAGACCATCTTGGAGTGTGTCTTATCATTCACACCTCGCTCAACTCTCTACAGATCCACTTCTCTTCCGTACTCTATTATATCTTCTTCTTCTTTTCTTTCTTTAAACAAGCAAGACCTCTGTGTGCTGCCCAAATATGCTTGGATGTATTGTGTTCTACTGGAGCTTCTATTAACTAAGCCTATACTCTCAAACAAAGCTGATCCTCTGTCTCAGAGTAGCTAACCATTCCTAACAGCACCTGAGCTATGAATACATTTATGTCCCTCTCCTCTCTCCATGCTAAGATCAACATGTCTTTGGCTTTCAAAGGTCTTGTTTATGATACCATGACTCTGTAAGAGCATGTGTGCAGCTGTTCTGATATGTTCAGGAAACACTATTTCCTTAGTCCCTGCTTTTTATACTGTATCTATCCTCATAGTCTGCAATAATGCCTGAATCTTGGTAGGGAAGTTGTAAATTTTGTTTTACTTCCTTAGATGATGGGATGAGATGAGATCCATACACAAGCTTTACACAAACTCTGGACTGGGTTCAGAGTGTTTCTATCTAACTACCTCTTGGCTCAGGCCTAGAAGCATCTAGCCCCCATAAAATCTAAGCTTCTGCAAACTTGAAGGCTTCAGCTTCCATCCTCTGTCTGCTAACCTAGTTCCAGAATGTTTTCAGCCTCTAAGACTTACTGTTGAATAAGCTCACCCTATATAGTTCTTTCTGAACTCTAGATGGCTGGTTCAACTCAGGCCATTCTGGCTCAAACTCTGCGCCAAGCTGACTGATTCAAACTGGCTTCTCTCTGTTTTTTACAGATTTGCTCTACTTGGAAAAACTGCCTCTGAAGGTTACAAATTAAACTGCACTGATGACAAACTATGCAAACTGAGAGGAACTGCATGAACTCGATTGAACTGCATGGATCTGAGCTCCTTTTCCTGTCCTGTTCTCATGATAGTTGGGTATATCCTATCTTTGACTCATTCTACCAAATCTTTCTCTGATTTGTCGCTTTGTCTCTCCTCAGTAAGACATCATTGTTTCGGATTAAAACTGTGTGCTAATGGTGTGTCTATATTCTAGCCAGAGGTATTAAAGGTATGTGGTATGTCTGCATTCCAGCTGGATCACAGAGATCTAGAATGTTTTTGGATGTGATCCCTTGCTGCAGGAATAAAATTCCTCTATAGAATATTATGCAATATATAAGTTGCATTTAGTTATGGTAATTCTGCAGTCTCCATTTTTCTTTCATAATATACTGCAAATAGAAGCTTCTCAGATGACAGCAGAGAGATGTATTGATATATAGATATAGTAATGTCATTAAGAATCAGTTTAATACTGTATTCACTTATCAAATAATAGAAGTAGGTTCTCTCCTAGGGCTTACGACCTGTCTAGCCATAGATTTTTACTAATAATGGTTCTATACATGGGTTTCATCTTAGAAAGTGGAACTCAAATCAATCAGAAAGCAGTTAATTATTCCCATGGAGTTCTTACTACTATTGCACCAATGGACATATCTTGCAGGCCAGTCATTATTGTAGTTCACAGGATTCAGAGGTGGGTAAGACTGATAATATTTTTTTCACCTCTGATAGTGTGTATAACACATTTCAGCACTGTGAAAGGTAGCCAGAAAGGATGTCATTTCCAGATCAATAACTCCTTAATTTCACCATGTTCTGTAGCTCAAGTATTTCAATGAAGTCCAAAATGAAGTCCTATTGTCAAGCTCTGGAAGGAAACCAAGAGCATTGGTAATAGCCTGGAATGTTTGGAGTCCTACAGGACCTTACTGGTCAACAACCCCAAAAGAAATAACCTGCCATGGCATGAGCATTTTATTTGTTAGTCCCTGGTATCTAATATAGGTATTGTTGCCTTGTTATAGAACAATGCAACTCCCTATATGTGTGTGTATGTGCATGAGTTCTGCTTTAGTAGGCTTCCATATAACTTTAAGAATCAGAATAAATACTAAAACTTCCACCAGGAGGTTTCAGAAAGCACATTTTCTCTCTCTCTCTCTCTCTCTCTCTCTCTCTCTCTCTCTCTCTCTCTCTCTCTCTCTCTCTCCAACACCTAGGAAAACAATACTTAGGAAAGCCTGGCACAAAGAAAAGTGATTAGCATACCTGCCACTTGTAGGTAGTATCTTGGTGAGTTCTTATCTCTCTATTTGTTCTCTGATGCTGAAGAGTCTCCCAAACCAGACCTTAATTATTTGCCAAGCTACCCTACATCACTAATACACACCCTATATCCTCATTCTGCCATCTAAGCATTTCAATTTTTAATCTCTATAGTTCTCACTCGATATGATATGAACCACATGTCTTCAATAGGACTTATGTAGTAACTGAAATGTAAAGAGTGGCAATTTTAGGCACATCTCTTGTGACAGTTCCTATTTCAAAATGGTTTGAGAAAGATATGTTTCCATGTTGTTAAACCAAATTGTTATTCCATTAATTACCATACCATGCTACGTCAGAAGCAACTATGTGTGTTTATTCATAAACTATTTCCTCTAGAAAAAGAATCCATCACCCATGTTTGAATCCTGAAGAACAGATTCTAATGCCAGCAAAGGAATGGCTCAGCCACAACATAGATTTACTTTCCATTGGAAATGAGGTCAAGAAGACAAAAAACAAAAAGCTTGTTTCTTCTTACTTTTTAATGTGGCCTTCTTCCAGAAGGTATGGCCTAGATTTAGGGTGAGTATTCCGACTTAAAATAGTCCAAACATAAAATCCTCTACAGGTGTGTTAGTTGCTTGTGTTTTAGTTAATTCCAGTTACAGACAAGTGGACAACCAGGATTATTCATCACAATGACATTTAGTTGGAAACATGAAAGAATGTTTTCAGAATTTTTAAATTCAAAATGATTAATTGCATTTCGCCAAGAATGATACTTAAATTATGTACTGCCTCAGCCATTTTTCTTTCCCAAGTTTGAAAGTTGGGATTTCTTCAGATTATGAATTAAGGGTCTGGCCTGTTGCAGGATATTTTGTCACATTGTGAACTCCAAGAGTGTGAACTGTAAAAACCTGTTTCTAGTTGTAGTATGGCTCACTCTTTGCTCCTATGGCTTTCTATTTACTGCAAACAAGTACTTGTGGTGTAGCTCAGCCCTAGCATACACTTTTAATCCAAGAGCTTTCTGTAAACAAGGTTAAATAAAGTTAACCTTGGGTCAAGAGGCATGGGAAGACATGAGGAAGGGAGGGAGGATGGGATATGGAGGGGATGAGGGAGAGGGCTATAGTTGGGATACAAAGTGAATAAATTGCAAGATAGATAGATAGATAGATAGATAGATAGATAGATAGATAGATAGATAGATAGATAGATAGATAATGGAGGAAAAGAAAGATGGAGCAAGCAACCAGATTGACAGAAAGGAACATGGGAAAAAAATCATAGAGAGTGAGAGAAAATCTGGAGGACAGATAGAGAGATGCACAGAAAGTAGAAACGAGGTACATTGATTCGAAGAGTATTTTAGACAGCATGGAGAAACAGGGCTTTTTTTTTCTTATAGATGGAGAGGTGAGTAAGGAGAGCTTTTTCATTCTGGAACATCAGCTAAGTAGCAACGTCAGCTGGCTGCCTTCTCTGCCTTCCTGAGCTAGCAGGTTTTCACTCCCACATCTGGATCCTGAGTCTTTATTGGTAAAATTGAACAATTTGGGTTTCATCCTTTCTAACAACACCACCCAAATGAAACAAGTCAGTTATCACAGCTACACAAGAGGATCCTTAACTACTACAGGAAATTAATAACCTACTCTGCATAGAGTGGGAGAATCAATATTCTTCAGGAATGAACCCACTAATATTTTAACTGTTCTCAAGGAGTCAGACTTAACACATACACATATGAGCTGTTGCTAACTAAAAAACTTAATAGGCTGTATTTCCTTTTTTAATTAATTTTTATATAAATTACAGTTTATTCACTTTGTATCCCAGCTGTAGCCCCCTCTCTCATCCCCTTCCAATCCCGCAGGATTGGCTGCATTGTCTTCCTCTGCGGCCTGGTAAAGCTGCTTCCCCATTAGGGGGTAGATGATCAAAGAGACAGCCACTGAGTTCATGTTAGAGACAGTACCTGTTCCCATTACTAGGGAACCCACTTAGAGACTGAGCTGCTCTGGACTACTTCTGTGCAGGGTTTCTAGGTTATCTCCATGCATTATCCTTGTTTGGAGTATCAGTCTCAGAAAAGACCCCTGTGCCCAGATTTTTGGTTCTGTTGCTCTCCTTGTGGAGCTTCTGTCCCCTACAGGTCTTTCTATCTCCCTCTTCTTTCATAAGATTCCCTGCACTCTGCCCAAAGTTTGGCTGTGAGTCTCAGCCTCTGCTTTGCCAAAAGGCTGCATTTCTAAATGTATATGTAAATATTTGTAACAATCAAAAATTAACATATCAAAAGTGAAAAACTTTACTAATGTAGTTGATTGTTTTTGTAGATTTTGATCCTATGATATGAACATGTTAGGGGAAACTTACCAAGGGCTATTATGTATTGGATTAAAACAAAGTTGAAAGTCACATGCTCTGAGTGACATATCTAATTCTGTGGAAAAGATCTACAATCCATATATCTGTAAGCACAGATAGCTAGCTCCAATTCTGCCATAAGTTCTCATCATTTTACTGAAATCATGTAAATAATAGCAGTCAGGTGAATACCTTGGAAATAAGACATTTTTGCTATGATTTGATTTTTATGGAAAATATGGACTAATAGTTAAGCCCTAGGGAAAGTCTTGAAGTTTTAAAATGCCCCATTAGTAGGTCTGGAGGACCTTCCTTATTGTCAGGTGCCATAGTTCCTCAAACTGGAAAATGTTGAAATGAGATTTTTAATCCAAACTTTTCTTACCTCCTGCTGATATTATCAAGGGTGTCTTGTTTGTACACAAAATTTTATCTTTTCATTGACAATTTAACATGAAAACCATTCTACCTGCTGTAGGTTGGTCAAGGATCAAGGAGGATCTCAACAGAATGCTATGGCATTTAAAAATTCACTGATTATGTCTGACCATTAACATCTCAGCCACATTTGAATGAATAAACGGGCTACTTTCTTTCCTTCGGCAACAAAACAACTGAACCAATTGTGGCAGCACCCTGTTATTCTATACTCGTGTCTAAACTATCTCAATTACTTTATGTTTAATATAAAATTTATATATGAGTTGGAGATTATACAGTAAAGAAATTTAATTATACCTGTTGTTTGTACTTTCCACTATTTGGCCTTCAGAATGGTTTTCCAGTTTATCTAGAAGAATTTTCTGAGCTATCCCACAATGATATTGTGGGTCTGGTTCTAATAAAGAAAATACTATGATAAAGTGAGCCAAATAAAAAATTTGACTTCTGCTACATATACAATTTATATGGGTAGGTCTGTGGTGAAGCTCATTGATAGAACATTGCTAGCATGTATAAGGTTCAGTTCTTCATTAACAGTGCAAAAAACTTATATTTACATAAGAGCTTAACCCAGCGGTTCTCAATCTGTTGGTCACAACCTTTTGGGGGTCATACATCATATATATCCTGCATATCAGATATTTATGTTACAACTCATAACATTAGCAAAGTTACAGTAATGAAGTAACAATGGAAATAAATTTATGGGTGAGGGTCACTACATCATGAGGAAGTTAATTAAAGAGTCTCATCATTAGGAAGGTTGAGAACCACCACTGTAATCCTTTAACTATGATACAACATTACAAATAATAATAATAAAACGTAAGCCAGGTTTAATTATTAATAACTTATTGGTAAAGTTACTAATAGTAATCTGATTTTCAGAAAGTAATTATCGTTCCTTGACAATGGAAAATCGTCATCAATATCAACTGGCTACTGACTGATCATAATGTCGGTTTGCTAAAGGGCTGGAGTTGCTGAGGAATTTCTTAAAGTAAGAAATATTGATAACACTAGCCTCATCAATTGACTATTACTTTCAAATAGGACTTCTCTGTAGTATGTAACGCTGTTTGCCAGTCTTTTCCCTCACTGGCCACATTTCATGAGCTCTCTCCAACCCTGACACTGCCTTATCATCCAATTGTAGACAACATTGGAAATCAGAATCCTTTGTTGTTATTTAATGTAATGCTGTCACCAAGAACACATTCCAGTTTGAGCATTTACAAGCAGCTCCTGCTAAGTTCTACCGTAAGACACCAACAGTTCAGTCCCTTCTTCAGGTCCCACTTTTAATTATAGCTTTCTTGCCATTTCTTTTCTTTAAAAAATGTATGATTTTTAAACCACATCTGCAGTTACTGCTTTGTAATTCTGAGGTATCTAATGTCACGTAGCATGGCTAGATTATACTTCTTTCAAACCCCTATCTGCAATATTTTAAATTCTTCCCATGCAGAGCTCTTTTTTTTTTTAAATAAGCTGTTATTTATATGTGTTTGAGTGTCTGTATTTAGTATGTGCCGTGGTGTGATGGTAACCAGGGAGACCAGAAATTGGTGGAGTATTCCTCTGGAGCTGGAGTTACATTTGTCTGTGAGATGTCCAGTGTGAGTTAGGGACCAAACTGGGATCCTCTGAAGAGCAGAAAACACTCCTAACTGCTGAACCTTTTCTCCAGCCTCAGAAATGCTCTTAATGATTTCTAGCACAGAAAATATTTTCCCCCAAAGTTCCGTTTTTTTTCAGCCTAGACACATCAGAGGAATCAATATCCCTCTTCTTGCAGATGTACCATTAAGCAAAAGAGATGAAATTCTAAATTACTCCTTGATCTGTGGAGTAGAAGGTCGCTATACAGTTTGCTGATAGGCACAAGATCAAGTTCACTGTGTCTCCAGCTTGAGTGACAAGTGCATGGTCAGGGATCAGTGATATTTTGAAAGATGGCTCTAAAATATTCAGTGAGCCATAGCAGCAACAGGTGTTCTCTCTCCCAGGCTTTATAGCACGCTGACTAGTATCTTTAATATGCTTTTTAAGGACCCATGGGTTCTCAGAATGGTAAATGTACAAAAACTCCTAAAAAGAGCCAGCTTGCCCTTTGATGTGTTGAAACTAAGCCTTGAAGCCATTAACTCTGCTTTTTAGCCGTGAAAGCTCTTGATCCTAATGCTGCGACCCTTTAGTACATTTCCTCATGTTGTGCTGACACCCAACCATAAAGATTGTTTTTGTTGCTACTTCATGACTATAATTTTGCTACTGTTACGAATGGTAATATAAATATTTTTGTATAGGTTTGAGAAAGGTTCACAACCTACAGGTTGAGAGCTGCTATTCTAGATATCAATCTCTTCAGTAGAAAGCTACTACCCGGACATTGGAAATTCTGTTGTTTGTTCTCTATGCTACATCAGTTACTTCGGCCAAGTCTTCTGGCATCTCTCTGGTGATCTTTCCATGAAATTTTGCTGCATGATTTTCCTGGTTAGTTTGTTGTTGTTGTTGTTGTTGTTGTTTTCTGACTTGCCACAAACTAGTTGTTTGGGAAGAGGAACTTCAGTTGAGAAGTTTGGTCTGTGGGCATGGCAGTGGTGGCATTTCTTGATTAATTACTGATATGGGAAGATTTGGTCCATTCAGGTGGTATTACCTCTAGGTAGCTGATCCTTGGTTGTGTTAGCAAACAAACTGAGCAAGCCAGTAAGGCAGCATTCCTTCATGCCTCTGCTTTAGTTCCTGCCTCCAGGGCCTCGCCCTGATTCCTTTCAGTGATGGGTTGTCATCTGAAGTGTAATATGAAATAAATTACCTTTCTTTCTCAAGATGCTTTTGGTTATAGTATTTTATAATAGGGATAGAAACTCATAACTAAGACAGTTACCTTACTATTCAAGTTACTTTGTTACTTATCTCATAAACCACTAACCTCTGTTATCCCCAAACTTCCTTCCTACAGCTTCCATAGTTTTTTTTTTCTTCCATTTTTAGAATAGAAGAGAATTAGGGTCTTCTCTATATTGCATATTAAATAAAGGCAGATTTTGACTATTTTAATCATGTGTATAAACCACTGAAACTTTCCACATCAAAAAATAAAAGCAATTTTGCTTTGTTATTACTCATGAGTTAACTGGACCAACTCTTAATTTATTGCAAGAATTTTACTTAGCCTTCATAACTTGGCTGACTGGCACAGTAAGCCTACTTTTTAGCAGGTCTTAGCTTTTGACATGCCTTTCCAGTATGCTTAATTACTTCAAGCTTTTGAAGCAAGAGGCATGTGACTCTTGTGTTCACTTGACCTTTAGAGGCTGCTGTGAGGTTAATATGCTCCTCTGAGAGTACTGGGCCATAGGAGAACAAGAGAGGCAAGAATTGCTGGCTCAGAACACATAACGCTTGTCACTGATTCCTACCATCTTCCATAGGCATGCTCCAGGGACGATCAAAGCAATTACAGTATTAACAACAAATTCACTAATCACATATACTAAAGACAAAAACACTAAGGTAGTAGAGGAAATACCAAACTGTGGTACAGAGACATGAATGAGCACATTCATTGGGAAAACACAATGACAGACTTGCCGAAGTCATCAATTTGTAAGGCAGACACCATCTGTGAAGTGAAATAAAGGGAAGAGCAATACAGCAAGCTATATCTGTGTTTGGGAAGCAAAGACTTCCTGAAGTGAGAGGTGTTGGCTTTACTGGTGTTCACGTAAGTCATCCACTTGCTACCTGCAAGCCTCCATAAACTAATTGTGTGTGGCTTTACAGCATGGGGCACATTAAACCCATACTCCACTGAAAATGCTAGGCATTTCAATACAAATGTTACGTCCATTTGTATATATATTTTAGAATCCTTCAAAGCGAAATTAAATTATTGAAAGGCATATCCATGAAATGTCAAATGTATAAAAGCTCTGCAAATAATAATGATACTTCATGAATTTCAATAAAAATTTTACTTTTAATCCCAATAACATGAGAGTTTTCTAGTAACTCTATAGCTATACTTTTTTAAAGGTTAATGCATGTTGATAGATTGAGCAGCAAATCATTCAGGGTACCAAATTTTAATTTGAGCTAACAGTGGGATTTTAAAACTTTTTTTGAGACATTTGTCCCTAATACATTATTCATTGTTTACCTGAATTCAAGTTTTACTTTATATTTTTTCTAGTGACATAATTTTCATCTTGATGAATCTATATTAAAATTTGATGGTTAAAAATATTATAAAAAATGAGAAATCTTCCACAATAGAATCCTCTTACCAGATGAGTTACTATAATATAAAAAGTCACTAAAAGCTGGGCACTATGGCACACACCTGTAATTTCAGTACTTGGAGAGGCAGAGGAAGGTGGATCTCTGTGATTTTGAGGCCAGCCTTGTCTAACAAAGCAAGTCCAAGACAGCCAAGGATATACAGAGAAACCCTGTCACAAAACAAACAATTTAATTTAATTTAATTTAATTAAAAAGGCATTAATGCCAAGTAGTGTGTCAAAAGTAGAAGCTGCATCAAGAAAAGGCTTATTACCTATGGCGTTGTCATCAAAGTATGTTAACTCAGAGAACATCTGTTCCATTTCAGAAACTATACACATCAATTTCAATGTAGTCATTGAGCAAAATTGTCCTTGAAACTAACCTGGGAAGCTCTGACATTTAAAACAGACTCTACTTTGGAAGAGGTTACATTTTGGGGAATGATTAGTGAAAAGAGATGTCTAGCACAGGACCTCAGGAACAATTGCTTTTAACATTTAAAGGCCAACAAGATGAAGGACCTTACAAGAAAAACTACAGAATCAACTAACCTGGACTCCTAGGGGCTCACAGGGACTGAATCAAAAACCAGGGAATGTCAGCATCTGCTTTGATCCCCTCTTGGGTGAATCCTTTCAGAGGATCCTATATAGTAGTCTCTCATCCTGTTCAATCTCTTCCACCAATTCTGGTGTCTATCCTGTTTGCCATTCTGAATGACATGTAAGCATCCTCCTTACCGTCTTCCTTAGTGTTTAGCTTCTTTAGGTCTGTAGACTCCTGTCCTATATTATACTGCTAATATCTGCTTATTAGTGAGTGTATACCAAGCCTGTCTTTCTGGGTTTGGGTTACATCACTCAGGAGTATCTTTTCTAGTTCCATCCAGCATTTGCCTGAATTTCATGATTTCCTTGTTTTTAATAGCTGAATAGTATTCCATGTGTAGATGTATCACAATTTCTGTACCCATTCCTCCATCGAGGGACATCTAGGTTGTTTCCAGATTCTGGCTATTACAAATTAAGCTGCTATGAAAATAGTTGAGCAAATGTCTTTATTGAATGATAGCCAAAATTTGGGCAGAGTACAGGGAGTCTTTATGGAGGAAGAGAGGCATGGGATTAGAGAGACATGGAGAGGACAGGAGCCCCAAAAGGAGACCTACAAAACTAAAAGTTCTGAGCCCAGAGAGTCTTGCAGAGACTGATGCTCCAACAGAGGACCATGCATGAAGAGAACCTAGACCCCCTGTTCAGATGTGGCCATTTGGTAGCTCAGTCTCCGTGTGTATTTCTGAAGGAAGGGATCAGGAGCTGCTTCTATCATGAACTCAGTTGACTGCTCTCTGATCACTCATGCCTGGTGATACAGTCTTGGCAGGCCATGGAGGAATACAAGCAGTCCTGATGAGACTTTACAAGCTATGGGAAGGCGGCAATAATGGAGAACTCTTTCACTGGACTAGGGGAAGGGGATGAGGGGAAGAAGGAGGGAGTGTGGGACTGGGAGAGTTAAAGGAGGAGGCTTCAATCGGGATACATAATGAGTAAACTGAAGAAAAAAAATTAAAAAAATGACCCTTATGCTTCAAGCACAGAATTCATCAGCCATGCAAGATCTATCCCTTATAAAATTAAATAATTTACAAACTAAAACAAAATAAAGCAGGGAGTGTTCGTGGGACTGACTTAGGTCCTCTGTATAGATGTTAGAGTTTCAGGGGAGGTCTTTGACTCTTTTGCTAGTTTTTGGGATCCAGTCCTCCCTGCTAGGTTGCCTTGTCAAGTCTTAAGATGAGGGGAGCTACCTAGTTGTACTGAAACTTGATATGCCATGTTTGGTGGATATCTATTGGAAAAGAAGTGGATGATGGTGAAAGGGACTTGTAGGAGAGGAAGGAGGGATGTAATATATGAGAGAAGAATAAAACAAAAATAAAACAACAAGAACAAAAAAACAGGCATTAAGAAAAGAGGGAAACTTACCTTCTAAACATTCCTTGACAAAATAAACCACTGTCTCCGAGGGAAATGGCTGATTTCAACAAAGGAGAAAAAGTGCCTATGACACCAGTAAGGAATTCTGATGAAATTATGTGAAAATGTCCCTAACATACAGGAATCAACTCCAAGAGACTCTCATAGACTTATATAATACTAATGTATTATAAACCATTAAATAAGATTGAATTTCATAAATCTCTATTGAAAATAGTAGTTTGAGATGAATGGAAGGATAATAGATAATTGGTAAATAGATGATGGATCATGGTATAGATAGTAAGAAGATGGATACTAAGTAAATACAAAGATAGACACATATATGAATGATAGATATAGATATCCTGAATCTTGACTAGGAGGTAAACAGTATAAAGAGAAATATATATGAAACTCATGTCTACAGGTAGAAAAGTGCAAATAGATTCGTATTTATCACTCTGCACAAAACTAAAGTCCAAGTGGATCAAAGACTTCAACATATAACCAGGCACACTAAACCTGTTAGAAGAAAAAGTGGGGAAGAGCCTGGAACTCATTGGCATAAGAGACAACTTCCTGAACAGAACATCAACAGCACAGGCTCTAAGATCAACAATCAATAAAAGGGACCACATAAAACTGAAAAGTTTTTATAAAGCAAAGGACACTGTCATCAGAACAAAGTGACAAAACCTACAGACTGGAAAACGATCTTCACCAACCCTGTATCTTACAGAGAGCTAATATCCAGAATATATAAAGAACTCAAGAAGTTAAATACCAACAAATCAAGTAATCCAATTAAAAATGAGGAACAGAGCTAAACAGAGAATTCTCAACAGAGGAATATTGAATGGCAGAGAAACACTTAAAGAAATGCTCAACGTTCTTAGTCATCAGGGAAATGCAAATCAAATTGACCCTGAGATTTCAACTTACACCCATCAGAAGGGCCAAAATTAAAAAGTCAAGTGACAACACATGCTGGAGAGAATGTTGGGAAAGTGGAACTCTCCTCCTTTGCTGAGGGGAATGTAAACATGTACAAGCATTTTGGAAATCAATCTGGAGCTTTCTCAGAAAATTAGGAATAGCACTACCTCAAGATCCAACTGTACCTCTACTGAGCATATACCCAAAAGATGCTCCACCATTCAAAAAGGACATTTGCTCAACTGTGTAGCTTTATTTGTAATAGCCAGAATCTGGAAGCAACCTAGGTGTCCCTCAACTGAAGAATGGATACAGAAATTGTGGTACATCTACACATTGAAATACTACTCAGGTATTAAAAACAAGGAAATCATGAATTTTGCAGGCAAATGGATGGAACTAAAATAGATCATCCTGAGTGATGTAACACAGATGAAGAAAGACACACATGATACATACTCACTTATAAGTGGATATTAGAAATATAATATAGTATAAACATACTAACAGCTACAGTCCTAAACAAGGTAAACAACAGGGAGAACCCTAAGGAATGCTTAATCCTCATTCAGAAGGGCAAATGGGATAGACATTGGAAGCAGAAGACAGGGAACAGAAGTGGAGCCTATCACAGAGAGATTCTGAAAGACCCTACACATCAGGGTGACAAAGCAGATGTTGAAACTCATTACCAAACTTTGGGCAGAGTGCAGGGAATTTTATGGAAGAGGGGGGAGACTGAAAGACCTGGAGGGGACATAAACAGAGATTTGTTTGACACCAGCCAGGGAATCAAATCAGTGTCTTACTCAGTCATCATCAGAGAAGCATCCTCTTGCTGTAGATGTGGATAAAAATAGACTCACAATGGTAAAATGTGTAAAAAGTGAGAGACCTTGGAACACTCAGTCCTAAATGGGATGTCTTTGTTAAATCTCTCACCTCGGGAGTGAAGGAACCCTGTGTGGAGGAGGTAAAAACAGTGTTATGAAATAGAGGGTATGGGTGACATCAAGGAAACAAGGCCTTCTAAAACACAACACAACACACACACACGTGTGAACTCACCGAGACTGTGGCTGCATGCATGGGGCCTGTATGCGTCTTTGCCAGATGTAGCACTAGTGCTGAAATGGGAAATAGACAGAAGTCTCCATCCGTAACCCAGAAGCTGTCTTTAATGGTAACTTGCATTATAAGAAAAAACTTGTAGCACATGAAAAAGTTTTCTCCGGTGAAGACTTGCTAGGGATTCAAACCACTCTTAAGGGTATGTCCTATGTCTACCAGTACATAGCCAACAAAAACTGAGCACAATGAGTGGTTTTTTGGAGCTTCTTTGCCTCATAATGCTTTGTCAGGGCATTCTCTTTCATTACCTTAACAGGTTCTTTGCATATATACCATGGTTTCCGTTTTTATCTTTTTATGGGATTTCTGCAAGTACAAACATGTGTCTCCATACCTATATTGTATTTCTTGTGCTTTTTCTTTGACTTTTTCATTTGTTTTGTACTATTCCAGTTTGTTTTATATTATATTATTTAATTATTATTTTTAGATGCCTTTAATTTTTTTTAATGAGAAAGAGGGTGGAGATTGAATGGCAGGGGTGGTGGAGAAGATCTGGGAAGAGTTGGGGGAGACAAAGCCATAATCAGAATATATAAAATATATTTTAAATAAAAATAATAGGGAATATATTAATATTGTACATGAAAATGCAGTCACAGAGATTATATCACTTTTTTCCCTCAAAAATGGGTCTCTTGTGATCATGTGCTTTTTCCTTTTTTTTTTTTTTTGGCTCTTATCTTTGCAAGGATAGCAGGCTGGATCTTTCTATACTTTCGCTATGTACTCTAGTTTGGATATACACTTTCCCCCTATGAATGAGAAATCATATAACTAAGTTTTCTATTATTCCAAGAAGTTGATGCAAGGGTCACAGAAATGAGGGAGATACAGAAAGAAATGGGCTACAAGTAAAAAATCTTATAAGAAGGCAGGATGTCTGGGTGTTTTCCTGTTACTACATGTTAAAACATTAGTTGACTATTATATCTGTTCATTCCGTGAATTTCTGGAGCCTTAGCCATGTGCTAAGGCACATGCGGATTCTTCCTACGTTATACTCCTCCCTGTTTGGACAAATGCCCGTGACAATTTAGAACCCCAGGATCAATCAAATATAAAGAGAGTAAATTCAGTTTAGATTACCTTAGAATAAATTATATCTTTAGAAAAAGAACTTTTAAAATTTCACTTAAGGAATATTAACAGGCGGTCCTACAAGAAGTTGTTATTTTAGTTGTCACATCTTCAGAATCTCTAAAAACAATATATGGAGAGGGCATGCCGTTCCTTTTTATCATCCTTTCCTGACATGTGACTATTAACATTTGAGAAATCAGTTTTAAAAATCTTCACATATGATGGACAAAACATATACTTAAAAACAATCCAAATAGACCATCTCCCCCCTAAATTAACAAAATAATAACTCTTGTTACATTTGTTTGCTATGGAAATTAGGGCAGTGTCTTACTGCTGGGGTCACTTTAGAAAGTGATCTGAAGGAAAATATGGTGTACGTTGTAATTCTTTCTAATTAAAAATGAGGAAAGCCCTTAGGTGGGAGTCACAGTAAGCAACCTCGAAATTTTTTTCCCAAGCCTAACAAAAGAGAGAAGGGCTTGCACTGCCTGTGCCTGCCAACCTTGCATTGTGAAAGGGACGAAAATAAAGCGGCAAGGGGGTCAGGGATGAGGGGCTCATATTTCCTCTCTACATGGCCCTGTCTCAGGCTGGGGTATTCCTGTCAAGGACTCCTCTATCCCTTTTGGCAAAGACTCATGCAAACTGTGCTGGTGATTAAAATAGAGGGTTCACAGAAGAATCTTCCTCTTCAGTGTTTTGGACAAAGGGGTCTCTAGCAGGGACGGTTCAGACAATTACCTGCAGATTTAATTACTGTTTAGTTAATATAATGGGGAAAAACCACCAAAACCAAAAAAACAAAACCTTGTTTTTGCTTTCTAACAACTCCACCTTCTAACATCTCAGACTTGATAAACAGGATGTGACCTTCTCTTCTTGTAACAATGTATCGTCAGAACACTCACAACTTAGCTATGAGTTGTACAATAATTGATGTCTGTCTTATTTTCAGGATTTCAAGGTAGAGTGACCCTAGAACTGAAATTTGAAATTTTGCTTAATCATAAAAAGGAAAACAAGCAAATCACATGGTGATGACATCCTTGCAAATAACATTTAAACATACAAAATACATTGTATCTAAATGTTATAAGTTACAGAAAAAATTGTAACATTGGTGATGACTAAGTAAAAAACACTGGAATGTACCTTCTGAAGTTTACCATCATCGTGTTTTCACTGACTGCCTTGCTAGAATTCTCAGGAGATTATTAAACATATTAATGAAAATCCAAAAGTGGACTAGAAAGATTCTTTTCTGAGCACATACATCTCATTGAAATTAAGCCGGCTATGGTTGTTATTTCTTCTAGTGATTTGGGACAGTGAAATAAGACATAAGTCCCAGTTTTAAGCGCTATCAGGGGTCCAATTTCTGGAAACCCTAATGCCTAATGCCTAACCCATAGCTGTACTGATTAAGGCAGTGGCTGGCCAATTCCACACTGCTTCCACTAATGAGCCTACAGAAAAGTGGGAAATATCAGTTAAGGTTGTTCCTAAGCTGCCCCCTGCCTCAGTATATCAGCCACATGACTTTTCTCTCTAGTCTGTACAGTGCAGTATCCCTCAAAATTGTAAGATTCTAGTTAACATACATTTATTATAGAGGAACAAAGAAAATGAAAAGAGGTCATTTAAAATAGTGCACTCTGTCAAATGCCATCCCTTCACTGTGTACATGGAATTTTCTAGAAAAAAACTTCAAATAATTGATTTTCCATGTCCTTTCATTTTCTGTGTTTCTTGGCTTTCCAAAGTAGAACAGTTGAGGTGCCCTCGCCCTTGAAATGCAAACCACAACTATGGAACAACGAGGCCAGCAATACCGATTAAACTGAAAAGCACAGAATTCTAATTATATTCACAGGGAAGTAGTAGCAAATGAGTCACAAGCATCTTATCAAATAAAAGTAAATATAAAAATAAATATATATATGGGGGATTATAATAATAAGATCTTTTGCCTGTTTTCAAGAATTATAACCAAATTGTAAGTTTCAACACAGTATCCTTTTCTTCCGAAATGGTTCTTGTGCATATATCTGAGTATATCTGTTCCACTGGTCTTCAAACTTCTCTGCCATGCACATCTATTTTTGTTTCTCTTTTTCCCAATCTGTATCTCTTTCTCTCCTCTTTGTTTTTTTTTTTGTATGTTAAGTGTTGGCAGATAGCATGGTAGGCATAAACCTGGAGGTTCCTGAAGGTTGGGATCAAAATTCCGGGCATGGATGTGAAATAAGCTTTCCTTCATCAGCTGCATGCATTTAGGAAGTTAGGGAACTTCTCTATGCTGCAGTCATCATATACAAAGTGGAGATCACAATAGCACTCACTTAGTAGGCTTAATCAGAGAGCTGCTTTACTAACTTAAGTAGAGTGCTTATAAACTAATGTCCAGAGACCTTTATATACATGCACTTGCCTTATAGGCTCCTTGGAGTCAGAGATGCTATCTTCCTTTCAAAACAAATAAACAAACACTTTGATTACTTTATTCAGTGCATATCAGCAATACCCCAGAAGTACTTATCACACACACACACACACACACACATGCACACACGCATGAGAAACAGAGACGGAGGAGAGAGATACACAGAGAGAGGTGTGTGTGTGTGGGGGGGGGAGCAGATTACATGTACAAAACAAGGAAAGGAAAGACAAAGAATTCACCAAGCCATCATATCCTAGTTTTAGCTTGAATTCAGAACTTGGGGAACCTTCCTAAGTGGGCAAGGTTTTAAGAGCCAGAGGGGTTGGAGGATACCTCTCAAATCAACTAAGCAGGGCTTACATGGTTTCACAGAGACTGACGTGGAAAGCATCGGGCTTGCATGAGTCTTCACCAGGTCCTGTGCATATATATTATGGCCATTAGTTGGTTATTCTTGTGGAACTCCTAAGAGTGGGAGTGGGCATATCTGTAACTCTGTTGCCTGCTCTTGCATCTCTTTTCCTCCTACTGGGTTGCCCTTGACTGGTGACCCAATAGTAGGGTGTTTGGCTTGCCTTATTGTATCTTGTAGTGTCCTGTTTGGTTGTTATCTACTGCAGGACTACTCTTTTCTGAAGAGAAATGGAAGGAGAGTGGATCTTGGGGAAAGGGAAGTTGGGCAGGAGGGGGTAAAGGGCAGAAACTGTTGTTGGGATGTAATGTGTGAGAGAAGAATCTATTTTCAAAAAAGAAGGACAAACAGGATAGGCATTGGAAGCAGGAGAAGACAGGGAACAGGACAAGAGCCTTCTACAGGGGGCCTCTGAAAGACTCTACCCATCAGGATATCAAAGCAGATGCTGAGACTCACAGCAAACTTTGGGCAGAGTACAGGGAATCTTATGGAAGAAGTGGGAGACAGAAAGACCTGGAGGGGACAGGACCTCCACAAGGAAACCAACATAGTCAAAAAATATGGGCCCAGGGGGTCCTGCAGAGACTGATGAATCAACCAAGGACCATGCATGAAGAACACCTAGACTTCCTGCTCAGATGAAGCCTGTTGGCGGCTCAGTCTCCGTGTAGGATTCCCCAGTAAGAGGAACAGGGGCTGTCTCTGACATGGGCTCAGTGGCTGGTTCTTTGATCACCTCCCCTTGGCGAGGTGGCCTAACAAAGCCACAGAGAAAGAGGATCCAGATAGTCCTGATGAGACCCGATCGGCTAGGGTCGGGAGGAGGGTTCCCCTATCAGTGGATTAGGGGAGAAACATGGGGGAAAGAGGGAGAGAGGATGGGACCAGGAGGACATGGCAGAGGGGACTACAGATGGGATACAAAGTGAATAAATTGTAATAAATAATAATAAAAAGAATATATGAAAACCAGCAATATTTTACTATGTGGTAACTTTATAAGAGTTTTTCTTTAAAAAGTAAGCTTTACATTGTGAAACCAAATGATTAGTTCCTTAAGGAGAAAATAGATAACAAACAACTCTTTAGCTCTAGGGATGAGCTCTGGTTTAGAAAGAAAAATAATACCACAAACATTTATAAATTTCATGCTATTAACAGTATTAGGAGCATTCGGTCTCCACTGATGTCTATGTGGCAGCTGATCATTCATGACATCATTATTGACTGGCCAATAGCTGTGTTTGCTTTGCATGATTGCTACTTTGAGAAATAAGCTCCTCTGGAGACCTTTAAAAGGAACTTGCTTCCTTTATCTTTAAACTGCCATCATATTTGTTGTTGAGCATTTTTGCTTTGCACAGTAAAGGATATTAGTTTGAAGACCAGAATTGACAGGATTCTTGAAAATATGAAGTAGATAATTATAAGTTAGTAACTAAATCAAAGAAATGTGTTATTTTCATGTGCAACTTTGACTCTCAGCAACTGGTCACTGGTATTAGTGAGTGAATTAGTATGTTTCTTCTCATGTAAGATATGTATCAGTAAATTCTTAATTTCATTTATTAATGTTCATGTCAAGAAGTAGGGAAAACTATGTTAAGTATTTGTTTAGCTACTTGAATTATTTAGGGTGTAAACAAAATACTTTTTCTGAACCCCAGACTGACTTTTTATCAAACGTAATATTTTTATTGGTTACCTGGGAATGTCACATCATGCAACTAAATAACTAGTACTTCCCAGTCATCCCAGGTCCACTGCTTGACTTTTGTAAGAAAAAAGAGGAGAAGGAGAAAGAAGAAGAAAGAAAGAAAAAAGACAGACAGAAATTAAGAAAGAAAGGAAGAAATTAAGAAAGAAAGAAAGAAAGAAAGAAGTCCAATTTGTATTGCCCATATACACATTGGCACATGGTCAAACTCCTGGTAGCCAGCTCCTTCAATAAAACTGAGGCCTTCCCCACCTGCACTCCGACCAAAAGCCATCAGTAGTGGAGAGCTACAACTTACCCTCCTTATCACACATTTTAAAAGAGTTATCTTCAATGGCCTTCTGTCTAGGCTGTTACTTTTGGGGGGAGGGATAGGTGTTATTATAGAAACCTCCTGTGTTCCTCTTTCTCAGCTGTGAGTCTGAAGTCATTCATACCACTACTAGAGTAGCTTCCTTTTCCTTTACACTCAGCAGGAACATGGACCATGGATTTCTACATGGTTTCTGGCAACAGCTTGGACCACAGACATCCACATGGTCCTTGGCATCAGCATGTGCCACAGATCTCAATCAGCATGATCTCTGGTGGCAGTACAGGTCATAGACACCAACGTGGCCCTCTGCTGTACCATGGACCATGGACACCATCATGACCCTCAGTGGTAGCACAAGCCAAGGGCATCAACATGACATCTGGCTTTGCAAATCTTAGCTTCCTTTTTACTAGTTACCATGTGTGACATGGGAGTTGCTGTGATGTATTATAAAGAGGAGCTTTACACTCAAGAATCACGGTAATATCACCTAGCATTTTGCCACTCTCACAATACCTCGGGGGAGCAAAAAAAAATATTAGTTAGGATTTGTAGAATATTTAAGTCAGCCTACTTTTTTCCTCCCGCCTGTCTCAAATACTCTGCATTGGTTTTCAAATTATGTTAGCACACTTATATGTTTGTTAAAGTGATATGTTCTTCAAGTCTAGCTGATTAGGTTATTTATGATGGTTTATCTTTCCCTCCAAAACTATGCCAAATTTTAATTTCTATCATTTAATATGACTAAAATGGCTTATGTTCCAAGCAGACAATAGATTATGTAATACATTTCAGCTGTGTTTTGTCTTCAGGCACAAACTTTGAGTTACTTTGGTCTATGCCATAGGGCTTGGAGAACATTGTCAAAAAGTTTTAGGGAGTGGATAAGACCAAAATTTAAAAAGCCTTAATAAGTCAATGGTCTCTGACTTCCTATGTCATTATCTAGAAAGTAATAATGACACTGAAATACCTACTTCTACAAGCACTCCATAATGAGTAAGCCTAAGGTCCAATGACTTGTATGAAATTCTAATTGAAACAGAAGGAAAGATGGACACATGTGACATAAAGAACCCTGCATAAATAAACCCAGCTATATAATAAACCTGGAAACAAGTCTTAATGAAAACTCCAATAATATGTCTGTTTGCTAAACTGTAGTCAGTAGGCTGATGTCACCAAGGAGACTTCATGAAAAGCTGTCATAAATCAACATCCTTCTGAAAATATTTTTAAGGTTCAGGTATGTTAAAATCAATATTAAGATCCCAACTTCACTGAAATTATAAACAAAACCCAATTTATAATTTCTTGATAAAGATATGAATTACTTAGCAATTCAATGATTTTTGAGAATAATAAAATCTAAATGCCATCTAGTCTCCTTAAGTTAACATTTTATTGGTTACTTCATTATTTTCTTTCATGCCAACTGAAGTTATTTTCTTAATTTAGTTTAATCAAGCACCCCAATGCAGTTGTTTGATTGTTAAGTCTTTCTGTCAGCTGTGGAAATATGTTCCGTGGTTGCCAAAATGACTACACACCATCTTCATAAATAATAGTGCACCAGGAAGCATGCATGTTGCAAACATAAAAGTATGATACAAAAGACAGCTTCAAACTTAGGTTTTTTCATTTCTGTTCAAATAGTCTGGATATCCTGTTAAGATGCTCCAACTTTCTGTAATAGAGATTGAAATCATTTTTCTTTAAAAAAAATGTGTCCCTCTTGGTTATTTAATGTAGCAGAACAATAGCAAAATAAAATAGCAGTAGAATATTTGATAATTTTTTATTGAGGAAACAGGGAAGTTAGGATGAAATATAGTACTCTTCAAGTTAACAGGAAAATACACTTTCAGCTTTCAGACCCACCTAAAGATCTTCTACCATTTATCAAAAAAAAAATCTTCAATTTTCAAAAGCCTTCTAAAGACCTCCTGGGACTGTAAACAAAGACTATATTGTATCCTTGGCTGAAGCTTGTTAAGTGGCTCATGAATAACACTAAACGCATCCTTCCCATAAATCTCCTTGATGTAGGACTCCTGTTACCAGCCACAGACTTCACTGGCATCCATCACAAACTAGGAGATGGGAAATTTGCAAGCTGCATCTCAATAGCCAATTCCAGCACAGGGTTCCTGTAATTCTCTTGAACACTGCAAGTCAGGGAACAGAAAATGCTGGCACTTTTTCCTTCCCCTTTAATGCAATGAGTTGAACATACATTTCCTGCACTTGGAGTCATAACTAGCATTTATATTTGCAGCATTGCATTCAGAGAAACGGAAGAGAATGGAGTCATAAGTTTATTGCAGAGATTATATCCTGAACTCTCACTTAAAAAAATATTCTTTAGTCCCTGCAGAGACTGATACCCCAACCAAGGATCATGCATGGAGAAGACCTAAACCCCCTGCTCAGATGTAGCCCACAGACTCAATCTCCAAGTGTGTTCCCTAGTAAGGGGAGCAGTGTCTGTCTCTGGCATGAACTCAGTGGCAGGCTCTTTGATCACCTCGCCCTGGGTGGTGCAGCCTTGCCAGGCCACAGAGGAAGATGATGTAGCCAGTCCTGATGAGACCTGATAGGCTAGGGTCAGATAAAAGGGGAGGAGGACCTCCCTATCAGTGGACTAGGGGAGGGGCAGAGGAGGAGAAGAGGGAGGAAGGAAGGGATTGGGAGGAGATGAGGGAGGGGCCACAGCCGGGATACAAATGGAATAAATTGTAAGAAATAAAAAATTAAAAGATAGTCTTTCCTTTTTAATAATAATTTTTACTTTTTGAAATTACAATTCAGTTACATGAATTACCCCCTCTCCTTTCTCCAGCCCCTCCATGCACCCTTTTGCTCTCTCTCAAATTCATAGATTCTTTTACTTTACTTGCTGTTACACACACAGACACACACACACACACACACACACACACACAAACTTGTACTCCTAATCTATGTGCATTCTTTTATGTGTATTAACATATGTATATTCAGAAACATTTGCAGAATTCTCATGTCAGATAATGTTACCTGTATGCCGATGATCTTAAATCTGATCACTTGGTATTGGCACCACTTCTCTGAAGAAGACCAATTTCCCACTCTCAGCATGCCCCAGTTGTCCATATTTATTTGACTAGAAAATCATGAAATCGTAAATGATGTTCTCAGATGTGTACTTAAACAGACAAGAGTTTGGCGGTATTCCTTCTAATGAATCTTTAGTTTTAAATTTTTAATGCTTCATATGTGCTAAACAGGAAGAGATGAATGGCAAGCAGGACTGAAATCTTGCAATAATGTTTCCAGTAGAGAGGAAGATGGAGACATCACTTGCAAGAGTCCATCGTTGATTATCAAAGCTATGTGATAGGTTCACTGACACTTGCAGGAAATATTGATCATGTCTGCTTGAAATATTTTTGGTAATGTTTTTCTCATTAATTAATTTATTTACTTTATACCCCAATCACAGCTCCCTCCCTCTTCTCTTCCACCCTCACCCTCTCCCACCTTCTCCCCTCTCCTTCTCCTCAGAAAAGGGAAGCACCTCACCAACAACAACCAGCCCTGGCACATCAAGTTTTATCAGAACGAAGTTCATTCTCTTTCACTCAGGCCCCACAAGGCAACCCACTTAGGGGAAAGTGAAGCTAAGTAACAAAGAGGGCCCAAGGGAGGATGCTTGAATCTACCTCAGAAGGGGAAATAAACTAGAGTTGGAAGTGGATGAAAAGAGAGAACTGGGTGGGAGAAAGGGTTTGGGGGAGGTAAGGGTAGGGATCATGTGCAGGGGGGAACAGGGGTAGGAGGTGAGAGGGCAGGGAGAGAGAAGGGAAGCCAGTGGTGGGGATCTCTGAAACAAATCAGACCTGACAGGAAGTTATGGAAGTGACTCTATCTGAGACTCCTAGCAGAGAGTGATATGGAGACTGAAGTAGATAACTTCTAGAGCCAGGTGGGGCTTCTAGTGGAGGCAAGGGGACACCAACTTACCCATTAAACCTTCAGCCCAAAAGTTACCTTGCCTACAAGATGTGCGGAGATAAAGATAGAGCAGAGATCGAGGAAAGGAACAAAAGAAGGACTGGCCCAACTTAAGATCCACTTCACGACAGACAGCCAGACACAGTCACTATTAATGACGCTCTGTTATGCTTGC
Organism: Pachyuromys duprasi; assembly: GCA_028658305.1. Classification (NCBI taxonomy): domain Eukaryota; kingdom Metazoa; phylum Chordata; class Mammalia; order Rodentia; family Muridae; genus Pachyuromys; species Pachyuromys duprasi. The sequence continues at coordinate 28,167,651 of CM053749.1, forward strand.
ATACAGGAGCATAGCATAGCTGTCCTCTGAGAGACACAACCCAGCAGCAGATCAAAACAAATGCTGAGACTCACAGTCAAACATTAGGCAGAGCTGGGGTGTCTTGTGGAAGAGTTGGAGGAAATATAGAGGGACCTGGAGGAGAAAAGAACTCCACAAGAAGACCAACATGTCAACTAGCTGAGGCACAAGGGAGCTCACAGAGACTGAACCACCAACCAAAGAGCATGCCCAGACTGGACCTAGGCCCCCTACACACATACAACTGATGGGCAGCTTGGTCTTCATGAAGATCCCCTAGCAATTAGAGCAGGGCTGTCTCTGACATGTACTCTGTTGCTTGAAATATTTTATCATGTAAGGTTCTATATGTGAAAGGGATTTATTAATGTCTAAGAATAAACTTTCAATTTTCAAGCTAAGATTGAAGAAATGAAAGACTGTGCAAATCACATTTTATTCACTGTCCTGTGATTTAGGTCTACTATGAAAACTTTTTAATAAGCAAATAGTATTTCAACTGCATGCTTATTTTTTTTCTAAGAACTATGGATGAAGTTAAATTTACATTGAAGTATGTTGATGGTTGTGTACACAATAGAGCTCACTGAATGTGTCATACTACACAATTAAAGTAGATAAAAATCAAACTGTGGCTTTAAATTATTTAAAAATGTTAGTGAAAAAAATTAGGGATTTTTTGAGAACTTTATTTTTATATTACATATTTCTTTTTAAATTATTATCATTTATTACAATTTATTCAACTTTTATCCCATTGTGGCCCCCTCCCTCACCTCCTCCCAATCCTACCCTCCCTCCCTCTTCTCCCCCTA
>CM053749.1:28168986-28204149 GCA_028658305.1 Pachyuromys duprasi
TTTTGTTCTGACAACAGTGTCTTTTGGTTTACAGAATCTTTTCAGTTTTATGAGGTCCCATTTATTGATTATTGCTCTTAGAGCCTGTGTTGTTGGTGTTCTGTTCAGGAAGTTGTCTCCTATGCCATGAGTTCTAGCTTCTTCCCCACTTTTCCTTTGAACTGATTTAGAGTATCTGGTTTTATGTTGAGGTCTTTGATCTACTTGGACTTTAGTTTTGTGCAAGGTGATAAGTATGGATCTATTTTCATTTTTCTGCATGTAGACATCCAGTTGGACCAGCTCCATTTGTTGAAGATGCTGTCTTTTTTTTTCCATTGAATTGTTTTGGCATCTGTGTCAAAAATCAAGTATCCATGGGTGTGTGGGTTTATTTCTGGGTCTTCTACTTGGTTCCATTGATCCACTCTTCTGTTTCTATGCCAATACCATGCATTTTTATTACTTTTGCTCTGTAGTACAGCTTGAGATCAGGGATGGACGTGCCTCCAGACGATCTGTTGTTGTACTGGATCGTTTTGGAAATTCTGGGTTTTTTGTTTCTCCTTATGAAGTTGAGAATCTTTCTCTTAAGGTCTATGAAGAGTTGTGTTGGTATTTTGATGGGAATTATATTGAATCTGTGGATTGCTTTTGGCAGAATAGCCATTTTCACTATGTTAATCCTACCAATCCCTGAGCACAGGAAATCTTTCCATCTTCTGATATCTTCTTCAATTTCTTTCTTCAGAGACTTGAAGTTTTTTTTCAAACAGCTTTCACTTGCTTGATTAGAGTCACCCAAGGTACTTTATGTTATTAGTGGCTATTGCGAAGGGTGTTGTTTCCCTCATTTCTTTCTTGGCCCTTTTGTCTTTGATATACAGGAGGGCTTCTGACTTTTTCATATTTATTTATTTATTGTATTAGTTACAGTTTATTAACTTTGTATCCCTGCTGTATCCCACTCCCTCATTCCCTCCCCAACCCAACCTCCCTCCCTCATCTCCTCCCTGCCCCTTTCCAAGTCCACTGTGGGAGGGGGATTTTGAGACATTTTCCTGGTGATCTTGCTCTTAAAATCTTTCTGCACCAGGATCACTGAGGCATAAATGAAGAAACTGTGATGTAAATGAATTCACTGAGCTGGGATTCCCACAATTGACTCATCTCCGCATTGTGTCCAGTTGTGGTTTTTTGTGATGGTCTCCATTGGCTGTAAAGAGAGCTTTCTTTGATGAGGGGTCATAAGCTACACTTAGGGACTTACACTGTGGATTTAAAGACACAATTTAGAATATAGGAAGGAGTTGTTCTACTCTAGCAACATGATGGTAGCAGACTCTTTGCTAACATCCATGACCTTACTAGCTTCAAGAATGTTGTGAAGTTTCTAGTGCTAGGCAAGATTTTACTCCTGTTGGGTGGGTCTTAAGTCCAATTAGACAGCTGTTGTTTACTACCAAAATATGAATGCCACTTTTGCCTCTACACCCTGATGTTTGTTATTGCGGTGCATAAGTGTTGCAGCTAGGTAGGCCATCTTATGATTAAAATGTTCATGCTTTTATTACACATGTATTTATTAATTGCTTTCTTACTATGTACTGGGCACTATGCAATAGTAAGAAACATGTTTCCAGTGTTCTCAGTCATAAAATAGAATTGTACAATCGTGAGGATTTAAAGGCAATATTGAAAGACTAGCAAATTTTCCAGAGCTCTTCTCACACTCAACACTGCCTCTTCCACTTTTAGACTTGTCATTCACTGATTCTACCTTTGGGCAGTCTACTCTGGCTTATTTCTTACAGCTTTGTTAAATATCAGCACAGAAACACTCATATCTTCTGAGTCAAGGGTAAAGGCAAAGCATTAAATTATATGTGATCTATCTATTTATCTATCTGTCTATCTATCTATCTCTCTCTGTGTGTATGTGCGTGCACATGTGTACACAGTTGCATATAGGAAGGTATGTAAGGTAAAAAATTCCACATATTATTATGGCACCATCTTCTTATTAAGATTAAATGCATGCCCACCCTTTCTTGAAATCCTTTATTTTAGAAATATTTAATATTTCTTTGGTTTATCTATGGCATGTATTATACAAACTTTGTTTTGTGAGTGAGAAATTATTTTAATTCATTTATTAATTTAGGTGTAAAGTACTAACTTTTTCTAGACATTTGGTATAAGAATAATAAAACAGTTTTCAAAATACTTAAGTCAAAACAAAGCCATAAATTTATACTTATGTTTTAGTGTCTGTGAACATAATACTAAATACCATACATGATTAAACTCCATGGAATTGAAAAAAATTATAATTTCCAAGTAATATTGAGCAGTAAAATAGAATGTAAGAAGTGTTCTTATTTTAAGCAGGTTGTATAACATGGATCACACTGAGTGGGTTATGTTCACACATGCGTGACCTGATGGAAGTAACAAAATTATTACTCTGTTCTTTGGGAGAGTAGTATGATAGAAAGAAGTGACCTTCATCTCAACGCACACAGTTAGCTGTGTTCTAGGGACAGCAAAGGAGTCAGGAGTGAAGCTGAATGAGCGAAGGGAAGAGGATTTGGTGAAGAGGTGTGAGAGAGCATGTTGCGTGAGACCTCATAATATATGAAAGCTTGGCTTTTATTATGATTAAACTGGAGAATTATTGCAGGGCTTTGAGGAGCAAAAAGCAAAATCTGACTTATAATATAAAACATCACCTTTGCTGTGATGTGCTGTGAGAATGGTATAAAAAAAAAAAAGATAGAGAACCAGGAGAGAAGGAAATTTAGTTAAGTGAGCTGCAAGGAGGGGTTTTGTTCTTGTTCTGTAGGCTTTAAATGGAAATCTCTAATTGCTTTCAATACAATCTGTCTTAACTAGCAGAGGATTGTTGTTTATTGATTGTATTAGCATGGAATTGAATAATTCTAGTTGATTAATGCTTAAGGTCAATGAGGGCACCTATTTCAAGGGAAACGATAAGAAAGAACAGGGGATGATTTGGTTTGCAGCTATCCACTGTCCTGGGGTCTCCTAAGGTTCTCCTGTCAGAGGGGGTCAGAGAGCTTGTAAGAAAAACAACAGTTTCCGGGTCTCTTACTGAGTTAATTAAGTCAAAGTTATGCAGTTGAGGTTTTGTCAAATTTTAGATCTCCAAGTGAAAAAACTCAAGTCTGAATAGTAGAGAAATGGAAACATTTGTACTGTGGAAGGTTTTGGTTTTTCATTCTCTCTAGATTAAAGTAACATTTGGAAGGATCCTAGGTAGCTATAGTCATAAAAAAATCAATAAAATTATTGGTTCTATGGCAGAATTATAGTCCTGCTAAAGTGATAACCTTGGCTTGTTAAATGAATAACCTCATTATCTGCCACTTTCCTCTACTAGAAAATTACCTTTACCTTATGTTATTTCCCTCCATTATCTTCTGAACTCCTTTATAAATAGTCCTCAAATGGCTATAACACTAAACAAAATCTCTTTCACCCCTCCCTCCTTACCCTTCCTCTCTCCTCTTTCTCTTCCTCTCACACAAACACACACACACACACACACACACACACACACACACACTCACTCACTCACTCACTTACTCACTCACTCTAGAAACCATTAACAGTGAATAGCTTCTCAGAAATGTGTGGGTTTTCATGAGTACTGCTTCTTTCTACCATGAAATGCTGAAGTACCCAGTCTTTACAGATATCTATTGCTGGTGTGTGTTCATTATTTCTGAATGGCAGGCTTTCATGGTAACTAAAAATCTTAACATCAAGAAAACAAACAACAGGCTGGAGGATCAATGGAATTGAAGAGAAGACCCAGAAATAAACCCACACAACTATGGATACTTGATTTTTGACAAAGAAGCCAAAATCATCACTTGAAATAAAAAAGACAGCATCTTCAACAAACAGTGCTGGTCTAACTGGATGTCTGCAGGTAGAAAAATGCAAATATATCCACATTTGTAACCCTGAACAAAACTAAAGTTCAAGTGGATCAAAGACCTCAACATAAAACCAGACATACAAAACCTGTTAGAAGAAAAAGTGGGGAAGAGTCTGGAACTCATTGGCAGAGGAGACAACTTTCTGAGCAGAACACCAACTGCACAGGCTCTAAGAGCAGCAATCAATAAATGGGATCTCATGAAACTGAAAAGCTACTTTAAAGTAAAGGACACTGTCATCAGAACAAAATGTCAGCCTATGTACTGGGAAAGAATCTTTACCGACCCTATATATACCTTATTAGAGGGCTAATATTCAGAATATACAAAGAACTCAAAAGTTAAACAGCAACAAATCAAGTAATCCAATTTTAAAAAGGGGGGTACAGAGCTAAACAGAGAATTCTCTGTAGAGGAATATCAAATGGCAGAGAAACACTTAAAGAAATGTTTGATGCCCTTATTTATCAGGGAGATGTAAATCAAAACAAACCTGAGATTTCACCTTACACCTACCAGAAAATGCTAATATCAAAAACTCAAGTGACAGTACATGCTGAAGAGGATATGGAGAAATGGAAACCCACCTCCATTGTTGGTGGGAATGCAAACTTGTACAACCACTTTGGAAATCAAACTGGCACTTTCTCAGAAAACTAGGACTAGTGCTACCTCAAGATCCAGCTATACCACTCCTAGGCATATATCCAAAATATGCTCAAGTATACAACAAGGACATTTGCTCAACGATGTTCATAGAAGCTCTGTTAGTAATAACCAAAAGCTGGAAACAACCTACATGTCCCTCAACAAAGGAATGAATACAGAAACTGTGGTACATTTACGCAATGGAATACTACTCAGCAATTAAAAAGAAGGAAATCATGAAATTTGCAGGCAAGTGGTGAGAATTAGAAAAGATCATCTTAAGTGAGGTAACCCAGAAGCAGAAAGACACATGTGGTATATATTTGCTCATAAATGGTTATTAGACATACAATATAGGATAAACATACTAAAATCTATACTCCTGAAGAAACTAAACATCAAGAAAGACCCTAGGAAAGATGCGCAATCCCCATTCCAAAGGACAAACGAAAAGACATTGGAAGCAAGAGAAGACAGGGAACAGGACAGGAGCCTACCATAGTTGGCTTCTGAAAGAGTAGTGATCAAGGTATTGAAGCAGAGGCTGAGACTCATAGCCAAACTCTGTGCAGAGTGCAGGTAATCTTATGAAAGAATGGGGAGATGGAAAGACCTGAATGGGACAGGAACTCCAAAAGGAGACCAACAGAGCCAATAAAACTGAGCACTGGAGGACCTGCAAAGACTGATACCCCAACCAAGGACAGTGAATGGAGAGGACTTAAAAATGTAGCACATAGACTCAGTCTCCAAGTGGGTTCCTTAATAAGGGGAGAAGGGGCTTTCTCTGGCATGAACTCAGAGACAGGCTCTCTGATCACCTCCTCCTGGGGAGTGTAGCTTGCCAGGCCACAGAGGAAGACAATGCAGCCAGTCTTGATGAGACCTGATAGGCTAGGGTCAGATAGAAGGGGAGGAGGTCCTCAGGAGAAGCATAGAAGAAGAGGGAGAGAGAGAGAGTGGGATTTTGAGGAGATAAGGGAGGGGGCCACAGCCGGGATACAAACTGAATACATTGTGATAAATAATAATAATTTTAAGAAGAGTTTTAGATATTTGTATAGACTAGACATTAATTCTCTGTTATGTAGTGACGGGGGGGGGTCTCTTATTCTGTCCACTGCCTTTTTACTTGATTTAGTTTTCTTGGCTGCTCAGAAACTCTTTAATTTCATGCCCATTTGTTGACTGTTGGTTTTATTTCCCAAATAGCTTGTTTTGAAAAGTCTTTACCAGTCTTTACTTTTTCTATATTGTGGGATGTATTCTCTAGCTTTTCCTCTATCAGGGACAGAGCTTAAAGTTTTATGTTGAGATCCTTGATCCTTTTGGAATTGATATTTGTTCAAGGTGAAAGATAAAAAGAATTAGATTTATTCTCCTACATGTGAATATCAGGGTTTCTTTTACTATTTTTTGAAGATGCCCTCTCTCCTCCTGGGTGTATTTAATTATTTGCTCTTTGTAAAACATAGGGTACAGAGCTGGGCATGGCAGCACATACATTCAATCCTTGCACTTGGAAGGCAGACACACATGGATCTCTGTAAGTTCCAGGCCAGCCTGATCTATATACTGAATTACTAATCACTGATACATGGTGAATCTTCTTTCCCTTATCCCCCACTGTATTTGCGTGGGTGGGGGTGGCTTCTCTGTTTTATTACTTTTATGCTGATTTTGTGCCAGGACTATAATGTTTTCTTTGTTGTTGATGTTGTTTTGTGTTATTTTTTTAAACTATGGCTCTGTAGTATAGCTTGAAACCAGACATAACAATACCTCCAGGATTGTTCAGGATTACATGCCTATGTATAAAGAATGTCATGTGGATTTTGATTAAGTTTGAAGTGAATATACATATTGCTTTTGTTAGGATAGCTATATTCACAATATTAATTCTTTTGATCCAAGACCATGGTAGGTAGGTATTTCTGTCTTCTATTATCTTTTACAATTTCTTTATTCGGTGTTTTAAGTTTTTCATTGTAGGAGTCCTGCTTCCTTAGTTAAGTTTATTCTCTCTCTCTTCTTCTCATTCTCATCCTCCTACCTCCAATATAATTCTTACTATGTTTCTCATTGTTATACCTGTTTTTTATATTCATTTGGTATTCTGAAAGTGTTTATTTGCTCGAGGGGATTTCTGATTAAGTCTTTAGTGAATTGAAAGATACTACTGAAATAGAGGAACAAGGTATTTTTATTTTTCCCTTATGTTTCCGTCTCTCATTGTACCAGATAAGGCTTTAAGTACTATATTGAAGAAAATAGAAAAGAGTGGATGCTCTTAATGTGTCTCTGACTTGAGGAAATGCTTTTGAGTTTTTCAGCACAAGCTCAAGCATAGAAAAAAAACAGCATAGAAGAGGGGAAGTGGGCACAAAGGCACACCTCTAGTGAAGAAACTAATCACACCTTATAACTCTCAGGAAAAGGAAAATCAATGGAGTAATAATGGGTGTATGAACCACACTACAGGAAAAGTGCCATGACTAGAAGTACTCCATCACCACAAACGAGACTCCGTGTTTTGATTCTTTGTTTGCTTGACCAAGAAAGAACATGAAGTTGGGTAGTTAAGGAGATGAAGGAAGGTTTGGGAGAAGTTAGGGGAGGGAAAGAATATGACCAAAATATATTGCGTGAAGTTCCAAATAAATAAATACATCATTTAAAAAATTCTCAGTATCCGCAATGAACAGCATATCAAATGGCAGGAACAACTGAGAACTATTTCCCCCACGGGTAATCAGGTTATCTACCTTGGGTTACTTCAGCAAATGTTTTTCCATTTATTCAGAACTCTTTAAATCGACTTCTCTTGTCTTCAGATGGGTGAGAAATTGGCTTGATTAGAGCTAAATGGGTATAATTTTCCTAATGTAGCTGTTATAACATCTGCTGTCATTTATTTTTTTGAATAAATTGTAACTGGTGAGCCAGACTGGAAGCTTAATGATAGCATTACTGCAAAAAGCCAGTTCAATTTCCCATTTAAATGACAAACTAACTACATAGGAGTAGAAAGGCTAGGTTAAACTTCAAGCTCCCCAACCGGCAAAATGGTGGCCTATGACACTGATCTTCTCAAGTAATTATGAATCAGAACTGTGGTGTTTTAGATATTTTCCATATTTCAATTTATAAAATGTTATGGAAGCTATTATACTCTTAAATGGATTAAGAGCATATTAAAAAGAAAAAGTAGGTGATAATGGAAAAGACAATTTTTGCTCATCTATTTTTTTAAACACTGATAAACCATTAACATGTTTCAAGAAGAAAATGGGGACTGAGAGATAGTTAAGCCTTCTTGATGCTCTGGTAGAGGACATAGATTTGGTTCTCAGCACACATGTGACAGCTAACTGCCATCTGGACCTCCAGTTCCAGGAATCTGAGCCCTCTTCTAACCTCCCAGGACTACTGCACAGATGAGGTACGCATATGTACACTTAGAGACACATATATACTCATAAAATGAAGTAATCATATTTTAAAAACAAAAATGTTAAGAAATAAAAGATTATCTTAAAAAATAAGGCCATGGTGGCATTTTAGAAACAAGAGTTTACTGATAATTCAAGAATTTTGTTTTTAAAGGTTTAAAAAAAACTTTAAAACAATATATTTTGATCATGTTTTCCCATCCCCAAACTCTTTCCTGCTCCCAGATCCTCCATGATGGCCTCCCAAATTGATTTTACCAATAAAGAGATCTGTGCCATTTATTAAGGGAGTGTAGCAGGTGTTAGAGGTCATGCAGGGGATCTCTGAACTTGTTTTTATGAAAAGAAAAAATTGAGCATCTGGGAAATATGTAAGACCCATCCACAGGGAAGATGAAGCTGACAGCTTTACTGCACACAACTCTCTGAGATAAGAAGGGCCTCAGAACTCAGAGTGTGTCAGTCAGGTTTCAGGGGTGAGTGTCTTTTAGGAGCCTTGGGTCCTCTATTTCCCCTATTGGTCCTGTTTAGATACCAGGATCCCTAGCTTCCTAAGGATGCCTTTACATAGCTTCTCCTTAAACTGTTCTATGGGAACAAGGAGTGGCCATCTCTGAGGCCCACGCTCATTTTTCCTGCCTACTAAAGTTTTCTTCTCTCTATTAGCATATGTACATTTTAAAGGAAAACAAGCAATTCTATTCCTTCAGCAGAAAAATATTTGACTTCTATCTTGTCTTGTTGAAAGAGAAAAAGAAGTTGCAATTCACTAACAGACCAAGCCATGCAATTGTGCGCTCTGTAATTTAAAAACATCCCTTGCAATCTTGCTTTAATACATAATTTTGGAGGTAATGTTTCATAGAACATCAACGATGCAAGGTTAATGTGCTAAATGGCTCTTTAGGCAACACTGCTTCCAGGTCAGGGGTTCCATCATCCTGAAGCTGCCATGTTATGGAGACACAAACCAGAAGTATATGTCTGTGAGAAGTACTTTATTTTTTTTTCAAGTATACTCAAACATTTCATATAAAGCCAATTTTCTGTATTTAAGTTTAAATCTCATTTCAGAGTTCAGGTACTTTACATCAAGGAATGATTTACATTAAAATCAACTCTATTTGAGAAGGTTGGGTCCTATCCATTAGTATAGGTTTAGTTATTAACAGATGTCATTGCTAACTCTTATTTAAATACAGTTTTATTAGTATGGAACTATGTATAATACTTGGTTGAGATGTAATACATATCATTAAGCGCTGACGATATTGGAATTAATTGTTTGTGAACTTTTAAATTTGTATGCCCTTACGAAGTTTTAAGTATTTGCTTCCAGAATATCTATTCTTTTAGAAATAAGCAGCACAGATAGTTTATATTTAGTATCTCACGTATTTACAAGGCATAAGCAACACTAAAAATGAAGAAGAACTTTTTAATTTATATTTGTCCCTATACAACTGATTTGTTCAGATGCTGAACTCCATGAACCCTGTTCTGGAAACTCCCAACTTAAATATGGTCATATTTGTACCACTTGCGGTGCTATGTGGAAATGTGCCCCCATATTCAGGCGGCTGAGGAAAACACTTGAGACCTAAAATCTGAGGACAGTGTGGGTAGCAATGCAAGACCTCATCTCTAAAGCAAAGATTATCCTATTCATGGTAGTACATTCATCTGAACAAGACAGAATCAGCACCCAGAATGGAAAGGAAGCAGTTAACCATATCCTTACCGAAAACTAAATACAATAAAGAATGATGGTAACCTGTTTCCACACAAATGCAGATGTTGACTGCTGTCTGGTTATCGGTATTTCTCTTACTCAGAAACAGTTCATCTTTTCATCCCATTCCATCAAAATAATAACCTAGTTACACAAGTTTATGTATGTGTTCATAACTGCAGAATGAACAAAAGAACATAGTGATGAATTTTTATAGGCCAGCTAACATGGACATTTAGATTACAAAGTAATCTGAAGAGGCCAAATTCTTATAGCAAAGAGTGATTCTCTTTCAAAATTACAAGAAAATACTGTAAATTATGTCAGCCTCATTTAGTCTTTTATCCAGATTTAGTTCATGCTCTATCATAACACTAACTCAAACACAACCTCTGATAAAAAATTTTTTCTATTCACTTACCAAAAGTAAACTTGTAAGACCATTTAAGAAACATTATAGATCACATATTGCTGTACTGAGACACTTCACCTAAATCAGGAGGTACACTCAGTTTTCATCTACCATGCTTTATTTACATATGTTTTCCAAATTAGTATGAAAACAAATTTTTACCATTAGTCATCAAATACACATATGCACAAGTAAGTTCAAGAATGGTATTAGAAATGACTCTAACTAAATAGTATTATAAAAGCATTATAAAAGGAAATTTTAATGAATAAGTTTCTTGAATTTTTCTTTAGCTTTTGAAATCTACACCTTCAGTATACTGCCAAACACAAAGCAACCTTCCGTGCACATATTGGTGAGGTCAGTATTTTTCAAGAAAACTGAGTGCTTTAACTATTGTAAGATAAACAGCTGCCTCCCCAATACTTGCATACAGCCGAATTCCCAGTAAGTAAGAGAGGCTCCCCAAACAAATATTACTGACTCTTTAAATGTCTCTCATTGAATTATTTTCAGGAGTATCCTGTAATTATTTCTCTTGAGAATAGAATTCTGAAACAGGTCAATCCCCAGCAGGCACCGTGTATAATGGGGGTACCAGAGTGTTTTGCGCCGTCTCGGAAAAACAGAGTCTCAGGGACACATGGACACACCAGGAGAGACGAGGTTTTAATGTGACTTTAAAAATTCCTCTTCTTAAGCTTCCTGATCCTCCTATATCATCATCCCAATGACACGAACAGTTTACTTTCTGTCTACGTAACCTCATGCACAGCTTGGAAATAATGATTTAGGACTTGAAATTTAAAGCATAATAGTGTTTTTCCCTCGTTCCTCATTTTACTCAACACCCCTGCAGAGTTGATGCAAGTACTGACTTCCTTTGAAGTCAGCTGGCTTCATCTTTGATGGAGTATAAAGCAATGGGAGATACTGACTGCAGTTTTGAGGCATCTCAATTCTCATCTCAAATGATTCCCATGTATTTGTTATTAAATACATGGTGTGAGTAAATCCTTGGAAGAATTGCCAAGCAGTTAAGATAGGCAGCCATCACCTATGAATATGTGCTACATAAGGATAGGAAAGGAAAAAAGTTAACCTGTTTTTTAATGCAATTCATCTCATGTTCTGCTTCAGCTATTTTCATTTGTAAGTGATTTGGTGGCAAATTTTGTGACTTGGTTCACACACACACACAAAAAAAACCATAATGTTAAAGTTGTAGGAGATATGATATAATTTTAGGATCATGAAAAATGGTACTTTCCTTTGTTCACATCAGAGAACAAACCACTAACTGTGGCTGGATATTGTTAGGGTTGGCTTTTCAATATGCTTTGCTCTTATCAATTGTTATGTTCTACTTAGTGAAAATCAGAATAAGGTACAGATAAAGAAAGAGGAGTGAACTGTGGAAATTCTATCCACATCTGTGTCATTTCTACGGAGCATCAACCTCTACATATTACATTCTATGAAGCATGTGGAAAAGTTGTACTTCTCTGGATCTTCTTTGAACCATGTGAAATGTTTGTTGTGTGTTCATGTGCATGTGTGTAAGGCACGCATGTGTGCTCATAGTAGAAACTGGAGGCTGATGCTGAGTATCTGTTTCTCTACACTGTGTTTTGTGATAAAGTATCTCTCTCATTGAATCTGGAGCTCACTTACTTGGCAATCAAAGTTATCCAGCAAGCCTCACTAATCCTCTTGTCCTTTTCAACACAGGGTCATTTAAAGCCCACTTTGCCATGTCTGCATTTTTTTACATGGGTACTGGAAATCCAAACTCAGTACTTAATGCTTACTCAGCAAGCACTTTATCAACTAAAGCATCACCCCAGACTCCATGATGTGTTTAGGCCAATTCTATTTTGAGCAGAGGGACTGTATAAAGTCTTTAATTACTTGAACTTTCTTCCTTCTCTTCTTTAGAAGCAATCATGGAAGCATATGTACTGTATAGAAAGCAAGTTGGAATGCAGAATGAACATGTGGCAAACAGCTGCTGTGAGGAGAACCCAAGGATACTGCAGAGAAGTTGTCTGATCAAAGATTTAACTTCTGAGTGGTAAGATGGCAGAGTGTGGACAGAAAACATTCTCCCACATCCCCACAGAACTGAAAGAAAACTTTAATCTGTGACTTCCAAATGAGGTGGAAGCATGAAAATATAATAGGGGATCACAGCAAACAACAAATGATGAAAGATTAGATAAAACACAGAAACATTGGACATTCCATTTAGAAAAGAAACAAGAAACTCTAAGCTAGAGCTAAATGAATAAATCAGTCAAGGACAAAGGGTAAATCCCCCAATTGCTGGGTCCAGAAGAGATTAGAAAAGGAAGATTGCAAAAGAAGAGAGGTGGGGGAAATGAAATTACATACAGCAAAGTGACAAGCTCTGTGAAGCAGAGGCTGGAACACCTGTACTCACCCTCAGTAGGTGGTATGCTTGGGGAAGGTGGAAGCAGACCCTCAAGGAAATCACCTTGCTGGGAAGAGTGAAAAACTCATTGCAGCCACATCTTCCAACTCTAAATCACCTGCCTCCTCCAGAAGAGCAACAGAGAACCACAGAACTATGTGAACACGGCACAGAGGCTGACTGCACTGAAATTCAGTGAAACCAATATACTCAAACTAAACCCACAGATGCTGGTAGAAAAGGGGCTTAAGCCCCATAAGATGGACCTACTCAATGTCAAAGGTAAAAACTAACTTGAATCGGACCACATTGACATCTAGGATATTAAAATCTACCCATTATAACCTAAAATACATAAAGAAGACAGTAACAGACCACGTGGGAACTGTGCTGAGATAGCACCTTATGGTAAGGGCTGAAAAAGTCTTAAAGAAGGGTTAACATTCACAGACACCTAAGCACAAATTCCACAGATGACTAAGATAAATCATGTCTTCTCCAGCAACAGATGGGAGCAGGTACAGAGACCCATAGCTGGACATTTATACAGAGAGATAGTGCTCATATGGTCTCACAGAGACTGACATAGCAACCACGGAGCCTGCATGGATCTGTACCAGGGTTCTCTGTGTGTGTTATGAATGCTTGCCTGCTGTGTTTTGTGAGACTCCAAAACGGTGGGAATGGATGTATCTCTGATTCTTTTGCCTGTTCCTAGGACTTTTGTCCTCCAATTGGGCTGCCTTGTCCAGCCTGCATATGAGGGTTTCAGTTTGTCTTATTGTATCTTGCTTTGTCCTGTTTGGCTGTCTTCTCTTGGAGACCTGCTCTTTTCTGAATCTATTTCCAAAAAACAGAAAAGAAATAAGAAACCACAGAAAAGAAAAAGATACAATCAGGATTGTATAGAGAAAGGTAACTTCATATTTGGTGGGGGTCTGAGGAAGGGACATAACTCATCTGGTGTGGACTTTTGAAAGCAGTGGTTGTGAAGTGGTTGAAGAGATTAGACATATTAAGGACATATTGGACATACTATTTATTGCATTTGAATTGTTTAGGTAACTGTGATATAGATGGGGCAGTTTGGGATTAAAAAAATATGAACCAAAGAATACTGAAAGAACAAGAGAGAAGCAGCAATCCACATATGAAGACAAACTCACAACCATCATAGCATAATTGTCAGCAGAAGCCCTAAATTCCAGGAGGACATGGAACAATGTATTTCCACCTCTGAGAGAGGAAAGCTACCAACCATATTTCTATAGCCAGCTAAGCCTTCCCACATAAATGAAAGAAAAGAAGAGAGTTCCATGATAAACATCAACAAAAGGAATTCTTAACTAAACTAGTATTACAGAAGGAATCTGACACAGAGGTGAAAAATAAACACATCTACAAGGTTGTAAGAAAGGAAACGCTGCTCTAGAGCAGCAGTACAGAAAAGAAATATTTAAAAAGCAACAACTATTTTCACAACAAAATAAAAGGTTTTATATGCATCTTCAGCAACAACTCTAAATATTAATTACCTATATATCCTCATCAAAAAGCACAGATGATTAGAATGCATAAAAATAGACCACAGCTACTTGTTGCCTTGTAGAAAGGTACCTCATGAGCAAGGACAAACATATCTAAAATAACTAAAACCAGAATTACAGGATCAAATGCCATCACTTCCAGGTATATATACTCCAAAGCCTCTAAGTCAAAAATATCCTGTCAACTGTTGCCTGAGATTATTGTAGTTCTGTTCACAACAGTCATTATGAAATCAACCTAGGTGTCCATCAACAGATGAGCAAATAAAGAAAATGTTAAATACATATGCAATGGAGGTCCATTCAGCCACAAAGAAGAATGAAATGCTGTCTGCAAGAAAGATGGATGCAATTGGAGATCAGCACACTGGGTGAAACAAGACAGATGGAGATAGAGAAATATCACATTTTTTTCTCATTTTTATTTTGTTATATTAAATTATTGTGTAATTTTAGGGTTGATCATTCATTGCTTGACAGTACTTGATCTATACTGACTAGTACATGTGTGAGGTGTGTGTGAATGAGAGAGAGAGAGAGATAAAGAGGGAGAGAGAAAGAGAGAGAGAAAGGGTTGGGTATGTGTGTGTACATGTTAAAAATAAACTAAAACAACACATTAAAATATTGGATAAATATTTTATAAATAGTCCACAGCACTATTATGATTCTTGAAAGCCTCAGTAGAATCATATAGCTGTTTATTAAATGTCTCTGAATTTTCTCTAAGTATTCATATTTTACTTTCATTGGGATTTATCATATTATTTTCTATTGTTTTATACTCTTAAGCGATTACAGTCTTTCAAAATCATATCTTTGTAACTGTGTGAATAAAGTGTATCCTTTGAGCGAAAGAATGCCAAAAGAGAGAGAAGGGTTTACATTTTCATAGGAGCTTTAGGGAGATTTTATTTTAAAGAATTTATTTTGAAAATGTCTAGTTACTTGGGACAGTTGGTTCACAGTATAAGGAGATCTGCAGTGGAGAACTGTGGCAGAAAATGTGTAGATAATTGTTTTCCCATGCCACTTCACATCTATATATCATAACAAGAGGTTGCATTCCATTAAATTCTATGTTTCGATTAGAAATACAATCCAAATCCTAAGAGGAAAATACTGGATAACAGAGTTTTGAAACTCTCAGAGGGCTGAGCAAGTCTATGCTAATTGCAGACAGACATCATAGTTTCCTTTGAATGAGTAGATTTGGTCTTTCTCCTTATTTTCCCATCTAATATTCAGTTGTTCTTTCTAAGTCAAAATTTAATTTTATGTGGTTGAAGTGGAAAAGTCAAACTTAAATTACATACTGGAAGGGGAGGAATTTTAACCTACTTTAATAGCCCCTTTGAAAGATACTTTGAAGATATGACTTACTCTCATAGCATGTTGACTATCTGAAGAATGAATTATTATATCCTTGTCAAATTTTAAATATCATGCTGTTAAAAATATTAGTCACACAGGGGGCTGTTTGACAGTAGTGTCTCAGAAAAATTCTGGTCTCTATGAATAAGCAGACTATGTAAGTTAATATCAGGGTTCCATGAAGCTCAGCCTTCTACTGACAGCCCTGGCTCTGTGCCGCGGACAGCGTCAAGTTTCCTTGGAATGTTGGCAGGACTCTGCCAACCTCATTCTGCTTGCTGTTCTAGCCAGCTGAGGAGGCCTTGCATCTTTCTCCCTGTCATAATCTCCCAGTAAAGGTTTAGAAGAAAGTCTAAAAGAAATGGGGGGGGGGGGGAAGCTAGCATTTCAAGCAAGGAAGGGTTTTATACTTCTTATATATATATATATATATGAAATGAGAGTTGAGATCTAGACTAGAGGTTGAAAAAAAATAAAAAATGATCCAAAGAATTTCTTTTTAAAGGCGTTTGCTTTTTTTAAGCCTTAAAAATAAGATTAGAGATTGGCTTAGATGAGCCCAACTGTGATTAAAAAATAAACCTTTTATAGTTGTCAAGATTTACCCCCTTTTTTTGTTCTTTGACTTTTTCTGGCAGGGAAAGGGGCAATCTTTACTTAATCAGAGAGAAGCAAGACTCACTGAGGCAGCAGAAGCTTCATGTGGGTGAAGGTCAGGCCAATTTTCACCCAAGTAACGCTGTTTCATCACTCCTCCGACAAAGATCCAGATCGTTCTTTTCTTGGTGCTTTTGTGCTTTCCCCTATTACTTCTACAGATCTGAAAAAAAAAAGCCCAGAGTTTTTCTTTTTCATCCAAAAGTTCTATTTATTTTAAATCCTTCAAATTTCAAGTCTCAGTGCTGTAGCAACTTAAGGAAGATTCAAAATCCCACAGGTTTAGGCTGGGAGGTAACTAATAACTAACACAGACTGTAGTTGATGTTTTTGGAGGTTTTTTTTCCTTCTTTGTTTTTTAAATTAGGAATGAGCCATTTGTTTAGCCTTTGAGTTTATGTCACTTCCAAGGTTTCTGTCTTCTGTAGCTACAAAACATGTTGCCTGTTGATGAAACATTGGGTTACAAACTGGATGACACTATACTTGGTGAGTTGGAAAGAGGCCCAGCTGAGAAGCCAAGACCATAAAAGAAATCCTCACCCTAGCAATGTGTGGTGTCCAAAATAGATGTCTCTTATATGACTTCAGTCTTAAACATCAGCAGTTATTTTATTTATAAGCTGTTCTAATGCACCATTTCCGAGACCTGATATTTTGACTCAGTGTTCTAATATCTGAGTAACACCACATTTTCCTGTGTGCTTGCTCTTTTCTTTCTCTTTCCTGTGAGTCTTATTTTCTCATGTCTTTAGTTGACGGTTTTCTCCTTTTCTCATGTTGCTCTTATATCTCACCAAAGCACAGAGTGGGAGGTGACAGCCCTCTGGCTGAGGAATCCATCTGGCCACTTACCACCTTGAACAGACTTTAATTCTTAGAGCTAAAAATCACCTAGTTAAACAATAACTTCCTTATTTGTAAAGTTCTCCCTAAACAACCCAAACTACTGAATAATTATGAAGCTATTAACATTCCCACCCTGGCTATTCTGAGTATGTGCCAAGATGCCCTAGTTTCTTACTCTAAGATTTATTACTGTTGTTTTTAGTTATGTGTTTGTGTGGGGACTATTATTGGAGGTCACAGGCATCAGATCCTTCTAGAGATATTGTTTTGGGTGCTGGAAACTGATCCTGGATCCTCTACAAGAGCAACAAGTACTCTTAATTTGCTGAGCCATCTCTCCTACCTTGATATTTTTGCTTTATTAAGGAAAGACATCATGTAAATCAATGATTTTTTTCTCTTTGAAATAATGGTTAAAAATATGTGAGTCTGCTTCCTCTAGCATTTGTTTTCTCATCTCTGGCGATGGAGATGGTGTATCCAAGGAAGAAAATATTGTGAATGGAGGCATCACATACAACTCTAAACAAGAGAAAGGTGACATTCTCCAGTATTGAAGAGTTTGTATACTCCAGTGTATAAGGCATCATCTCTCACTTCTTCCTTTTTCTGTGCCTCAGATCAGCTAGCATTCACTCACACGGAGCTCAGGCCACTTGACACTGTTACCCATCACAGCGTATTTGTTGGTCCCCCTGATTCTACTCTCCTTCTATACAGTCTCTTTTGCCCAACCCAGAAAAAAACCACCATTACCACCAGATATCCAGCTTTGGATACAGGAATGTCCGTGCTCACTCACTGAAGACCTAGCAGAACCAGCAGGCAGTCTCTCTTCCCCTCAGTTGCATAGAGAATTATGCCCTATTTTTATTCTTCAGTACTTTGACACTGCATATTTGTCTCCTAGAAACAAACAAACATACAAAAGCAAAATAAAAACAGATTAAAGGTACAAGGTAGGTAGGAGGCCAGAGGAGTGCAATCACAAATAATCAGTAGAAAGGGCCATATACTTGCAAGATTAATTAGGCTGGAGCTCATGCCTACCTATTTTAGGCGCCACGAAGGTCAATGTTCATATTAAATTATGAATTTGATATTCACTATAAAACCCTAGAGTTACTTGCTGCCATTTTACCTTGAGTTTGTTCACATTATTCTCTTTCTTTTAAAAGGGGGTCTTTAACATACCAGTTTCTCCTTCACTTTGAGATTTAATTTTTAGCCCTCTTTTCCAACCAGCAAACATCCACTCTGCATGTTTCTCCCTCTCTAGGTTATTTTTCAGTGCCACAATTTCAAGCCATATTGTTTATTATGATTGTTATTCAAAAGTTCAGCAGCTTCCAATTTTATCACAAATATGGCTTACGTAAAATAAAATAAAACAAAATAATTACAAAGTCAGCATTTCTGTCTGAGTACTAGCACAGCTCTGAAAAAAAAAAAAAACAGTGGCATGCAATTCCATGTCAGTATCACTGAGCAACAGTGTTCTTTAATATGCTTAGCTAGTGTTTGTATGCCTGACTCACCAGCCCTTGTATGTTCTGTCTCTTTTAAGGACTGCAGCGAGTTATAAGCAGCTAACCTGCTATGACAGCGCTGTTGCAATCGAGGACATTCATTTTTTTTTTTAGTAGATCAGTTCGCAATTACTTCAGGGCAGTCATATAGGCCATTTTACTTGGTCATTAATTAAGCAATAAGACATGACAGGCAATATATTTCTGGGCCATTTAACATATCTCTTGAGGGATTTTTAAAGCAGGAGGCTAAAGGTCAAGTGACTTTAAGCACTTGAGAAGTTCACTGCCAGGCATTTTTCTATACTACAAAAACTTGAGTATAAATGATTGAATATAAGACAAACATAGGGGTTCTCTTTTTCAGTGTACTGCACCAAAAAGTTAGTATATAAAGTCAAAGGAATTTTAAACTATATAAAATATTGTACACTTGTATTTTTTTATTGGTAGGTCAACTAATTTTTGTATTAATTTTGTGAAATGTTTATTATCTCCATTATATAGTACAAGCATGCAAGGCCCAGGGAGTTCAAAAACAGCTATGTTTTTGCACTACGACTAAGGATTACAAGTTATTGTCTTAAAGCATTGTTCTCAACCAATTTCTGTATTCTTTTGATGAAGAAAGACAAATATCATTTTAGAAAATAGGATTGCCTCAGTAAACAATTATTTCTCTTGATCTTATGATTCCTTTAGTAAATCGCACACAAATTATTAACATTGTTTATTAATTCAATGGTTAATAGCATATATAAAATAATTATAACAGCTGAAGGCTATAGCTCAAGGTCAGAGTGCTTGACCAGCAAGCAGGAGTCATGAAGTCAATCCCTGGAAATGGAAAAATTATTTAAATTATATACATAAATACATAAGTAGTAGATAAACTCGATAAACTACCTAAATGAACTTTAATGCTTTGATAGAAGATGTGTAAGATTTCCCTAGAATCTGAACCAATGTGCAGAGATTCTTTCTCCTTTGACATACATACCAGTTGTTCATTTGCCTCCTGAATTTTCTGCTTCTGTTCTCTCTCTCCCTTCTCTGTGTTAATATTTTATCATGAAAAGAATTCTTGAGCCCAGTGATATGGGCTCGATAGTAAAGGTACTTGCCACCAAATTTGACCACCTTTGTTGATAACTGGGCTGCACAGAGTAGAAGGACACAACAAAATCTTACAAGTGGTCACATAACCTCCAATTCATGCCTTGGCTACCGTATACACATATTTACTAAGTAAACAGACATTTTTTAATGAAAAAGAAATGAACACTCTCAGACCTTTTATAGCTAGCTGAACAATTTTCCCCAACTTTTTCTATTCTGGATGCTTTCTACTTGATGTATAAATTTCATAAAACCAAAAAAATATTTTTAATTTAAATTTTAATTTTTTAATATTAATTACAGTTTATTCATTTTTAACCCAGTTGTTTCCCTGTCTCATTTCCTCCCAACCCCACCCTCCCTTCTTTATCTCCTCCCATGAACCTTTTCAAGTCCACTGACAAGGAAAATCCTCCTACCCTTCCACCTGACTCTAGCCTATGAGGTCTCATCAGGACTGGTCGCATTGTCTTCCTCTGTGGCCTGGTAAGGCTGCTCCGCACATGGAGACTGAACTGCCATAGCACACAAAAATCTCAAATTATAACTAAACATTCTCCAATAAATAACTATCTATGATGATAAATAGCCCTTTTGTGGGAGCTTTATATGTATATATAATCTGTCTTATAAAATAGTAGCTTTCCACATTTTTTCCATCCTTCTTGGTATTCCTCCCAAGTCTCTCCTCTTTCCTGCCATCCATCTCCCTGCTTAAACCTCCTTGCCATTATTCCTCTCTTTCCCCTTCATGTCACCTGTGCTCTATTCTTATTTCTCCCTTAGGATCTTTCTTTTCTCTCCCTAATACTGGTCCATTTACAGTTTTCTGGAATCTTTGGGTACTCCAAATTAAATGTGCAAAGACTGTTTCCTATGATAGAAACACATGTTCACCTATGTCCAAAACTGTTCTACTCACAAATAGCTGGAACACAGAGAAAGGCTAGGTGTGTATCAATTGAATAGATAATGAAATATGGCACCTATATACAAAGGAGGTTTATTCTGCTACAATGAATAATGAAATTATAAAAGCTGCAGGAAACTGGATGGAGCTAGAAAAAATGTGCTAATTGTCATCGCTTGGACACAGATCCAGAAAGACAAACATTATATGTTCTCACATAATCAACTTTACTTGTAACATTCTGAACTTCACTTTAAATAAACATGGATTATTAACTAGATTTTATTATTTTGTTTTTTACTGAAACATTTTCTTCTGTCATCTTGTAGTACTTACGTTATTTTTGTTATGTCCAATTACCACAATCATTGATTTATTTTATATTTATTGACCTTTGACTATGAGTCTCCTTTTTTCCCCTTAATGTCATGGTTGGAGTTTTGGCATGTCAAATCCATAATGATTGGCTTTATGCTACCGTGATATCCTCCCTCTATTATATATCAGTCTTAGATCCCCCAAACTCTAAAGTTTTGCTGTGTGTACATAACAGTCCAAGTGTATGTATACAAGTGTGTTTGTGGGGTAGATGTGTATACATGCTTGAATTACTAAATGTGTTACCAGTAGAAGTTTGTTAAAAAGCAGTTTTCATGAAGATGAAGCCATCTATTTTACCAAACTCTTAGGAAACCATCGTGTATGGTTTCTTGTCTGAGAATGATATCTATGGTTATTGCCTAACGTCAGGAAGCCAGTAACATTCATTTTATCCTTTAAATCTATGTTGCTTTTATTGATACAATAAATCAAGGCTATCTTGCACTTTTAAACAGTATTTTATATTTGTTAATTTCATGCTAGAGAGGTTAATTGTTTGCACTTGCTCCTTGCAGACACATAGAGATCAAAGGACAGCTTTGGGGAGTTGGTTCTCTTCTTCCTCTATGTCATTCCCAGAACATAAACTCACGTTTTTCAGTCTGTTTGACAGGCACCTTTACCCAGTGAGCAATCTTGCTGATCCCCCTGGTGAGTTTTTAAAAGGATGTTTTGATTTGAAATGCTGTGTGAGGAGCAGTCCTTTCTTCAAGACATTCAGTGAGGAGGTCCTCAGTGCTTGAACTACGGGTACAACTTTCCTGAACTGATTGCTAGCTTCTGACAGAAGACAAGCTAGGGAGAAGAACTGGGAAGCTATACTCAGAGACCACCTTCTCTCTGGTCATTCTTTGGACTTTGAGGTCCACTTTGCTTCCAAACAGATGTTATAATTATTCAACAACTAACAATAACTCCACATATATTTTTTTCTTTAAATCAGTTTGGAGCTTTATTATTTCAAGTTTACCACTTGTAATTAATGTATTAGTGATAAGAAACCTGCAAAAGATTCTGAACTTGCCATAAGTCACTAGTCTCAAATTACCCTTTCAAAAAGTTGCTATGTGAAACGTTGACCCACCATATAGATTTATATCCTGCCTGAAATAAATTTCAAAACTGAAAGGTCTCTATAGTCATCGTTGTTTATTAGTCTCTGTCTATATTTACAGCCATTTAAAAAGCCTTGATTAGGTCCTAAAAATATATTGAAATGGGTAAATGAGATGGTATTTCCAAAATTCATTACTTTTCCATTCCTGTTATTCCTCCAGTGAATGAAATATATATTACCATAAATACATTGAGCCAAGATTAAGGCCAGCTCTTTAAATACAAATTTATGGAGAAGCAGAGTTCTAGCAGAATAATTTTTTAAGATAAATTGAATGTTTATCAGATATTCCTCTTTGCCTTTACAGTATCATGTAAAAATTTATGTAATAAAATCTTCTTGTGAAAGTTTAAGGCAAAAGAGTGTCTTGGTGATGAATTGTGGTGTTTTTGTCCTGTTTAAATGGAGATTCATGAAGATTATGCATTTTAAGGTCCAATATTGAGACCAAACTTCATGAGCCATTTTGTTAATACTTTCATGGACATTTGAGCTCTGCCAAAGTATTAAGCTTTTATCTTTAGCATGCTTTTTCAAACCATTGCCAAGAATGTCTGATCCACTGTATTACAGCAGATGGCTCTCTCTAATATACCAATAGTCATTAAAGGCTCAAATCATGGGTTCTTAGACTTTCCCCCTCAGTTTTTCCTTTCTTATTTATAAAAGGCTTCTATATAAATTACTGTACATGCACAAAAAGACCCCATTTAGAAAATAGTTTGTGAATCCCCATTCTGTACAGTAATGGTCCATGCGACTGTATTAAGTCAGTGCCTTTAATGGGGAGAGTGCCTTTTGAGTTGGTGAGAAATCTGCTCCTGCTGAGATTTGAACCAGCAACCCTTAGATCTAAGAGCATTTGCCTCACTCTTTAGATAAAGCGAAATCTTCTTAGAAGGTGTGGGGGTTGGGTAGGGGTTTTCTTTGACTTTGGAGCTGAATCTTTTGACAATTTTATTCTTTCTGATTTTTTTCTTAGTCTCTTCCCTCCACCACGTGTTTTGTCTGTTCTAGTTTTTTTTTTTTCTTATTTGATCATTTGACTGACACTGGCTTTAAACATATGAACATGAACCTCTACATCTAAGACTAAGATTAATATCTATTGTTGAAACACTATTTAAAAAGCTGTAAAATGCCTCAGGAATGAACTGGAGATTCTTTAATATTCTTCTACCTATAAGAGTAGAAGTATCTTATTTGTCTCAAGTTTAATACTCAATTTTCTCTCCACAGGAGAAAATCATCGTGTGGTCCCTTGAACCGCATGATGTTTGATGATATTCATTCTTTCAATAAAAAAATGTAGCTGTGAAAGAAAAGTTGACTTTCTCATAGGTTGAGCCTCATTTGTGTACTAGTTGAATCCCAAAGAACTTTGGATGCGGTAGTTCTCAGCCTTCCTGCTGCTGTGACCTTCAGTTTAATAAAACAGTTCCTCATGCTGTGGTGACCCCAACCATAAAATTATGATCACTGCTGCTTCATAACTGTAACTTTTGCTACTGTTAAGAATCATAATATAAATATTTGATATGCAGGATATCTGATATGAGAACCATGTGACAGGGTCTTTTTTTTGGGGTCACCACCCGCTTGTTGAGAACCGCAGAATCTGATGTACTATTCTATCACACTTTTCAAATCCCATCTTCCCCTCTAAGGTTTAGCACATATATAGTTTATTATTAGATGAACCTGTTTTATCTAGTCTTGTAATCTTTATGAAGTGGAGGATGACTTTGAATTTCTGATCATCCTGCTTCAACCACTGGTGTGCTGGGATTATAGCAGTGTGTCACCATGTTGGGTTTTATTTTCAAAACTAGATGTGTTTTGCATGTTTTTCTAAGGAAAGTCCAGTGCTAGTCTCTAAAGCACAAGGCAAATGAGGAAACAGGTTATGATGTTACAAACACCAAAGTGACTTTCTACTCTCTCCTTTATCACGAGTTGCCATTATTTCATGGTTAAACACTTAAAAAAAAACTCACAATGTCACAATGTCAGGTGATTTATGGATACAAGGATTCCCTTGCATAGGGGAAAATGTTTATTCAAAAGTGAGATTGGACACATTTAAATATTTCAATGGTAAGTATATGTAGAACAAATAGGTTTCCCATACAAAAAGGGACCATAGTAGTTCATATTCTTTCATTGTTGCAATGTTAGTCCTATTTTTTTTTTTACTGAAATCTCCCTCAGGTCAAATTTCAAACAATATATATCAAGACTTGGTATTTTATGTGATATTAGAATGTTAGGAACTTGTACTCAATGGGATTTTTCAAGAAACAGGAAACTCAAGTTCTTTCTTAGATAGTCGATAACAATCCATAACTAAATCAGTAAGTCACTTGATTGTCCTAGAATTATTTCATCAACAATAGCTACATCCTAGAAGGTGTAGGATGACCTGAAATTGGATTGAAGAATCTCCAATTTGCAAAGGCAATAAAATTTTTGTACTACAATAGGAAACAAAATTATAAAAATAAATACTCTTTTCTGACCCATAGTCTGTTTACTGTCAGACCTAGTGCATAGATGAATATACATCAAAATATCAAAATGCTTGCAGTATAGGAATCATTCAGAAACTGTGTGATAAAAAGGAGTTCCAGTGATTGCCATAAGAAAATATAAAACATGATGCCTGGCCATAAGACAGCTAAATGAACGTATTCAAACCAATTTATAGTTGAGATGTGTGCAGTCAAAATTTCTGTTTCCTGATTAGCTTTTATACACTATAAAATGTTTAAAAAACAAACAAAAAACAAAACCCACTTTTTGTCAAGGAATGAATTACTTGTTTTTCAGTTTTAGGGACATTAAGAAACTTTGGGTGAGCTGAAAGCAAATGACTTACCTATTCTCTTGTATTTTGGATTGTGAACCTAGCCTTTAATGACTGAGCCATCTCTACAGCCATGACTTACCCATTCTCAACTGTTTTTATTAGTGTTAGACTTTCCGTACCCACCCAAATAAGCAAGATGAGAATACTACCCGGCCTCTTCCATGTGCCACAGGGGCATGGTCTTAGGAAATGGAAAGGCAATAGGCAGATAAAGGAGTTAAAATAAATATCAATGAAATGAAGCATGCAAGATCGTACAACGGTAGTATTCTATGCTTTCAATCATCTGCTTCTTGGGGGAAAAGTAATATGCAGCTTTTTCAAACAACTCAGGCACTGTTGTTGAATTTGGTTGTTTTTATGTGATTCTGCTCCCCTGTTAAGTAGTGTAAACACCAGCATAACTCTCTCCAGGTAGTGATTATTGTTTCCCTAAATATGATTCTCTGTATTCAAGACCTTTTCTTTCCTCCTTAAATTCTTCATTAAAGAAGCATAATGATTACAAACGTGTTCTAGAGAAAGGTGAGAAGACAAATTACAATTTAAAGGGATTTGAATGAGTGTCCTCTTCGGTGTGATTGCACTGTCATCTCCAGAAATATAACTGACACCATGAAGAGGAAAAACCAACAGGGTGCCGGGAGCACGGGCTGAGTCTCCTTTCCCTGCTTTCTCCATCGTTCCAGCCCCATCTCCAACCTCCAACGTTTGTTTTTTTCTGTTGGTTGAATAAAATCTGAAGCAAGTACTGTAACTTTCTTAAGCTATTCTCTGATGGGCATTCTGCCGTTAATTTGATAGATGAGTTCACATAAGTAGTATGCAATTGTCCTGCCCAGGCTAAAAATTAAAACTAAGTTAAATTTCACCTAAAAATTAAAGTTTTTCTTTTTTTCCCCTCATATACTGATTTGGGCATGAGGTGGGAAGAAGGGCATGGATGCTGCTGTGAGCCTTTTTGCTAGGGAGACTTGAAGGATCACTTATTCTCCTCTGGTAGGACAGCAATGACAGACCAAATATACAGTTCCAGCCAAGCTTAGCATAGTGAGCCAGAGAATTTATTAGGGTCATTAACAAAAAACTGAGTGAGGGGTCACTTACAGGACCATGAATGACTTAAAATCAACTGCCTCATAAGAAAAACAAAAATACACACAAAGATCCTAGCTCCGAATGAGTGATGCTCCAGGAAGCTCTCTGAAAAGCTCACAGGCAGCTCTGTGAACTGACTTCTCTCTTCTACCCAGCAAGTTATTCATTCCTTTTATGGCCTTGAAGAGAGGCCTTAAGAATCATCTCACTGCCTTAATTGTGTAAGTTTTGGGAATTTTCTGAGCCTTGAAAGTTTCCATTAATTTCTTTGGTTTTGTGAGCCTCCTTCCCGTTTCCAGGAAACAATGTTGCAATTTTGAGGAAATGGCTGCTCTATTTTGTTTCTCATAGACCCTCTTCCCACCACAACTACCTTCATCTTCTTCCAATAGTCTAATCCTCTCATAAACAGAATGAGAATGGTGAGAAGTTAGAAAAATCAATTATACCTTTACTGAGGCAAGGGTGTATTCAGAAGAAGGGTGTATTCAGACTCATTCTTCCAGTAGAGTAAGAGGCCACCATGGCAGGGAGACATGGCAGCAGCCAGCAGGAAGGGTGTCAGGAATAGGAAGCTGAGAACTCACATCTTCAAATGCAAGCAAGAAGCAGACAGAGAGAAATCAATGTGGAGCGAGGTTTTAAATTCAAATCATTAAAAAAAAAAACCCTCAAATCTCAACCCCCCAGTGAAGCAGTTCCTCCATCAAAGCCACACCGCCTAACTTTCTCCAAACAGCTCCACCAACTGGGGAATCAAATATTTAAAAATGTGAGCCTAATGGGGGCCATATCCATTAAAAGCACCAAAATTCTTGTTCTGATTTTGCCAGATGTCTTTCCTGTATTATTTGGAGAAGAGCCTGCATAGCCTTCCAAACGTGGTGATCTCATATGCTGAATGAGGCTTTGGCTCACTTCTTGCAACCTTAGTCCTCAATGTATGATACCGCTCCTCACATAGACCTCACAGATGAAACCATTAAACATTCCAGAAATCTCTTTTGCTGATTTCCTTTGCTGGCTGGCTTAGCTGCTGCTTTTCTCATATGGTCCACACTTGATCTAGAGTTGTAACACCATGCCTGCCCTCATGCCAGTCACACACCACTTATCAGAGCTTTTGGTTCCTTTAAAATTTATAGAGATATTTTATTTTAATCGTATATGTACAATTGTTTCGACTTGATGAATGTGTGCGTACCGTGTGAATGCTTGGTGCCCGTGTAAGCAAGATGAATGTGCCAGATAACCTGGAATTGGAGTTGCAGACAGTTGTGAGTCACAGTACGGATTCTGGAAATTGAACCTGGGTTCTCTACTAGAATAACAAATGCTCGTAACTGCCATTTTTTTCAGCCTCTCACCTTTGATTTCTAAGATCAAAGTTAAAGCTACCATATTCTGGGAGATGGATATAAACTAATACTAACTGATTTCATTCCTGTAGCTTCCCTGTGTGTGTGTGCATGTGCGTGCGTGTGCGTGTGCATGTGTGTGTGTTTTAGGGGTGGGCAGAACAGAACTTATATTCAGAAATACAGTGTCAAGCAATCTCTGTCTCCCTCCTTCCCTTCATTCCTCCTTTTCTTTACCTCTCTTTCTTTCTTTTCTTTACTTGCTTTGAAATAGGGTCTCACGCATGAGCCACTGCTGGCCTACATTTCACCGGTGTTGCCAAGAATAAAAACCATGAATTCCTGATCTTCCTATCTCGACCACTAAATTTTAGTATTATAGGTATATAGCAGCTTGACAGCCTTTATTTGCTTCTTCATCCATTTCTCTATCTACTTATTTATTTATTTATTTATTCTTAACTTGACCAAGATGCTTTCTGCCATGCCCCTCCTCTTTTCTGTTGGTTCATAACAATTTAGTCCACTTTGCATATTACATAGTAAACATTTTTTTCTTTAATCAAGGGAATCCGTCTTTAAAATTGTTCTTCAATTAACACAAGAACTAATGAGCCCCATCAAGGCAGCTTCAAACATATTTATCTTTCTACTTTGTTCAAGTCCAATTATGTCCCTTACTATCTTCCTCTGTGCCCCTCTCTTCCCTCCTACTTCTCAGCCCTTCCCCTTTCTCTCTTTCTCTCTCCTCTCTTTCTTATGTTCAATTTGTGTGAGACAAATACTTTTGGGTGTGTGGCCACCTTCTTGAAGCCAGCCAGCTCTTCCTTTCTAGACCCCTACCACTTGCTGCTAAGGGGGTATTTGTTCCTCCTCACTCTTTGCTGGGATTTTGGGTGGCTTTAGCTTGCACAGACCTTGCTCATTCAGTACAACTACTCTGTTGTATCTGGAAAAGAAACTGTATCATTATAGTCATGTATATCCTCTGGATCTTATAATCTTTCCATTCCCTCTTCTGAACTGATCCCTAAGCCTTTGGGTGGAGATGTAAAACAAATATCCGACTTAAGGTTGTGAGAGGGACAGTAAAGGTCCCTGGTTCGATCCCGGGTTTCGGCACCAGTTGTGGGTCGCATAGTTGTCTTGCCAGCAAGAACGCACACGGACACCAGGATTCTTCTGCAGCAAGCGTTTATTTCAGCAGTGGATGGAGGAAGACCCCAAGCCCCAAAATGGCACGGCTTATATACCCTACTGGGTGGCGTGTTTGGTTCCTGATTGGCAGAGGCCAGTCAGGCCATATGACATACCCGGATGGCGTGACTCTGGGGTTCATTTCCAGCCCAGGCGCATGTGCAATGACAGTTGTTTACCAGTCAGCCGGCCGGATGCCGGCGCCATCTTGTAATGGCGTTTACAGGCTCTCTACATCGTTGAGCACTCTGAAGTCTCTTTCTCTGTATGTGTTGACCAGCTTTGCGTCTCCATGTTAGTCATCAACCACTGCAAGAAGAAGCTTCTCCCATGAACATTGAGAATTGCTCTACTCTATGGTTATAGCAAAAAGTTGTTAGAAATCAGATTAGTAATGTTCATTTAGCAGAATAAGAAGAAGTAGGTTTTCACCTAGGGTCTTGGCTCTATCTAGGCACAGGATCTTACATGCTAAAATGGTACCAGGTATGAGTTCCATCTTGAGAATTTGGTCACTCCCATAATTTTCTTTCCAGTATTGCACCAGTGGTCATATCTTGGTTATGTTGTTACTGTAGCTTGCAGGGTTCATGACATGGTGAGATTGATGTTTATTTTTTCCCTCTGGTGTCATGCAAAGTAACTTCCAACACAATGAAAGCTGGACAACAGGGCTAAAGCTTCCAGGTGAATACCACCATGATTTCTTGAGTTTTATGTTTTCATATGACTTTCTCTAAAAGGCCTTTAGTATTTAGTTATCCCTTTGCTTCACCTTACCTTTGCCCTGACCCTTGAATTCCCCAACTTATTTAATCCTTTCTCTTCTATTGTCCCTCCTTCCCTATGTTTGTCACAATATTTTATCACTTCCATAGCCCCTTGTGTTTCCTAATTTCCATGGGTATTCTAAATGAAATATACATACCTAAAGATTCAAAATTAGCATCCACATATAAGAGGGAAGATGTGAAAATTGTCTTCTTGAGTCTGGGATGTCTGACTCTGGATGATTGTTTCCAGTACCATCCATTTACCTGCAAATTCCATAATTTTGTTTTTCTTTACAGCTGAATAATATCCCATTATGTAAACTGCTACATTTTCATTATACACTCATCAGGTGATAGACATTCAGTTTCTTTCCAATTTCTGTTAATTGTGAGTAGAGGAACAGGAAAAACAGATGAGCATGTGTCTATATAAAAGTATAGAGAGCCTTGGGTATGTAGCCAAGAGTATTGTAGCTGGTTCATGTGGAAAATCTATTTCTAGCCTTTAGAGGAACCTCCACAGAGATTTTCATAGTGGCTGCACCAGTTTTCACTCTCAGCAGTGAATAAGTTTTCCCTTTTCTGAATTTGAGATATATTTTTACAGTATCACGAGGCTCAATTTAGACCTGGGACCAAACAGCAAGATTATTAACTATGGCTTCAAGATTTATGCCATTAACTTGTAATTAGGCAAAGTAGAAGAGTTCAAAAATAGTTGATGACACAGAACAAAGTGTTTCTTGGAGTTTCAAGAGTTTGACCTTCTGAGACGTTAAATGAAGAGTCAATTGAGTCTGCCTTATCCTTTTGAATAGAGACATCAGAGCTAATAAATGTATGTCATTTTAAGCTGCTAAGTACATGAATGTATGTTACATAACAGTAGACACTGAATATAGTTAGATAAATGAAATAAAAAACGTAGTCATTTGAGACAAGCTTCATTTAGTCAACAAAATCTGAAAGAATGAATATACAACAGTTTGCTTTTCAAGCACTTAAAGTCTGTTTGGGTTGTCTCCAGCTTTTGGAGGTTATACAAAACCTTTCCTCATTAGTGCACATGTTTTGTGTAAGATAAAATTTCATTTATATTATATCATCATCTAGGAGTAAATATTTCACATCAATTAGCATGTTTCCATTTAATAAACAACAATTCATCTGTTTTCTCTTGTGTTCATTTGTATTTTCACTAGCAGTATCTCAATGAGTCATAAAGTGCACACTATTGTTCATTATTACTTCCAGTTACTGCTACCTTTGGAGGTTCTGTATACTCATTTTCAAAAAAAATACAGGTCTTCTTTATAACATATTTTAACTTGTTCATTTAAAAGGTACATTTTTAATATATACATTTTGGTCTAGACTATCATGGTTTTAGATACTGATAGTTCTCTAGGGCCACTTTGAGAAAAAAGATCTGGGGTAAGAGTAATTGATTATTTAATACTAGGTACTAGGTGTAAGGTATGTACTAGGAGTTGTGCTAAGGTCTGCATGCTAGAGTTATATAGTATGGCCCTACCCTTCAGAAGTTCATTTCTACTGCAGAAGCAGTCATATAATTCATAACTGCAATGCGTGATGTAGTTGTCATGATTCAAGGATATAAACAATGCTATTAAGTCACAAGTGAGGGAACAAAGGACTGTGTTTGAGAAAACAGGATGAAATATGTTGAAACACGACCAAAGGTGCAGAATGACTGAGACTGAAGGCTGGACTAAGCAGAGTATTTACACAGACTAAACCTCCGGTGTATGACTGGAATCATTTTAAGTAAATTGATGGCAGAGGTGTTTCCTGTTGACACATTTTAGATTTTTAGACTCTTTCCCAAATAATTGTGTTACCTATATCATTAAGAACAATGTGTAAAAGGATTTTGTAGATTCCCAGTAGAAAATCTCTTATTCTTACAGGTGTGTTTCCACAGAACTAATAAAGTAGGCAACAGTCAACACAGGCACTTTGGAATTCTGTTTAAGAGGTTTTAGTTAACACATGCTGCTTGACAGATTATTCAAACTTTGTTGTCTTATAACTGTTTTGTGATTGTTTGCTTGGGTTACATTCTTGCTTTATAGTCTAGCAAAATCTCAAATTTGTGGACCTCTAAGGTATTAAGAATATGTCTATACCATCATGATCTCCCTCCTCCCTCCTTTTCTCTTGTCTTTTTCTCTCTCTCCTCCCCCCCCTCTCTCTTCTGTGTGTGTGAGTGCGTGTGTGTGTGCATGCCCACCTGCATCATATGCCATGCTAAGTGGCTTATTTTGCAAATGATATGATCTGGCTATCTTATATTGAAAAAC
The DNA here is from genome assembly GCA_028658305.1 of Pachyuromys duprasi. Lineage (NCBI taxonomy): Eukaryota > Metazoa > Chordata > Mammalia > Rodentia > Muridae > Pachyuromys > Pachyuromys duprasi. The sequence goes on from CM053749.1 coordinate 28,200,714, forward strand.
AATTTATCTACACAGAAGTTAGTAATGCAATGTGTTTTAAACATAATGAGACGGTTATGTTGTTTACATGTTCAGTCCTTCTTATGTCAAAGAGAAGAGCATTTGTGGCTTTATACACACATAAATGGCGGCTGAGAGAAGATAAATGCTGCCAAAGAAATAATGGGATGCTGGGGTGCTTATAGGATGAATCATCCAAAAATTAGAAAAAAATTAAATACATCCTCATGTGCAGCATCTGAGTTTTAAAGAAAACATTTGGATATTTTTAGTTGTGTTTGATTTAACTTTCAGAAGAGTTTTCACTGGGGTAACAATTTACTTTTGAGGTGTGTAATCAGAGCTCAGCAGGTTGTAATGAAATAGCCTTTGATGTTCTCCAAGGCTGTTTATAAATTGTGCTAGAGACAGCAACCCAATGTGTTCAAGGAAAATTCAGAAACACAGGATAGCTTTTCTGCTCTGTGCATGCTAATGTCTTTACTGCTTGAGAGTAACCAAGTACCTGTTAGAAATGTAAGCAAGACTGTTGATGGAAGAGGATGTTATATTTTGCCGGTATGGAAAGTCATTGTATTTTAGGTAAAGTATTTTCTACATCTGCCTGAAACAGAACAGAAACATCAATTTGACAGAATTAGGAAAGATTGGTGTACATCAACACTTCCAAAATTTCAAATATATTTTGTTTTTATTTTGGCTTTTATTTATTTATATATGTATTTGCAGCCTACCAGCTTAAGCTAGGTTTTGAGAACTAGGGAGACACCATATTGTAATTGTTGAGATCTCTGTTTTTGATGGCTTGCAATAAACCACATAGGCTATTCCCACAGTGGGAAAAGAAGTTATAAACTGTCTTGAATATTGCAATATACATGATTTGGAGCTTAAGGATATTTTGTTTAGACTTTTTCTCCAGATAATCACTTTTTTTTTCTGTTTTGAAAACAATGACTTGAATGCAAACCAACTTAAAATGACACAATAAAGCAATTTCCACAAACTAATTAATTTTGACAAAGAGGGATTTTCACATGCTCTGAATTTGTTTGTTAGGGTTGTTCAAGAATATAAACTTCATTTGCACAATCAGTCAAATCCAGCTAAACTGGTGAGAATAGAGCTCATTGGCCTGAATATAAAGATGATACCTTTGAAGGTAATACTTTGAAAATATGCTCACACTCATCCAAAAGAGGAAATTAGGAAGTGTTAGGTGAAAACACTTCATGAAAAAAACTAATTTTAAAAAAAGGTTTTTTCAAAGGACTATTAATCTAGAATTTTTAAACGATAGACTTATCTGAATCTCTGACTCTTTTATTTTAAAATTTTAGTTTTTAATTTATTGTTTGAGAATTTTATGCAGAGTATTTTCATCATATTGTTTCCTTTCCTCCAACTCCTACAAGATCACCTCAGCAATCTGATTTCATGTTTTCCCTCAGTTATGCAGAAAAAAAACAATATATAACATATAATCTGAATTAAATTGGCCAAATATGAAGTGGAAGTTTCTGGTTTCTTTGAAAACTCAAGTTTGTCATATGATGTTTTGCTTCAAGCTGGGTATGTGATGTTTTGCTATGAGTTGTCTTGTGCAAGGGGTATAACATTGGCCAGCTGAGAACCTATGTGGGTGGACTTTGAGGAAAGGAGATACTTGGAAGCCCATGAACAGTGAGATTTTGCTTTATTGGATCAACATCACTGTGCTGATCTTCATGCTTTGACGCTTGACTTTGCAGAGAGAAACTTTCCAGAGAATTTGGGGGAGCAATCAAACTGAATCTTGTGGCTTTCACTGACTTGTGTTGAGTTGTGTTGCTGCTTGATGTTAGCTTTTAGACTGGACTTCTGGTATCCTGACAACTGAGTTGGTAATCCCCTAAAGACTCATCAACGCTAATCAACAGGAAGTAGGTAAAAGAGGTCTACAGACCTTTTCCCTACTAATCTCCTATCTCTGGTCAGGGGTTTGGAAGGGAGGTAAAGTTGCTTAAGAACCCTAAATAAAGTAGGTTTGGTGAAAAATCCAAGCCTACATAACTACTCTTAAGCATGAAGACTGCCTTGGAATGTGGCTCATTTGCCAGTGTCACCTCATTAAACAAAACAGATCTCTCTCCTAGCACCTATCATTCACGAATACCTTCTTGGCTAGGACCTTGTGCCCACTTTCATTCCTCCATGCTGGGCTTTTGTTGGGATTGAGCTTGTATAGGCATAATGCATGCTATCACAATCTAGATGAGTTCATATGTGTTTCCACCCTGTTGTATCTTTCGGTTCTTATAATATTTATTTATTTATTTATTTATTTATTTATTTATTTATTCATTTATTTATTGTCATCTTCTGCATAGATTGTAGAGCCTTTAAGGGATGGGCATAACAAAGACATCCCATTCAGGACTGAGCACTCCAAAATCTCTCTTCCTCTGTATATTGTCTAGCTGTAGGTTTCTGTGTTAATTACCATCTACTTCAAAAAGAATTGTCTCTGTTTACGGTTGAGTGATGCTCTAATTAATGTATATAGGAACATGCTATTAGGAGTCATTTTATTGTTATGTTCATTGCAGAATATTAGCATTGGATGTTCTCTGTGACCTATAACCTACATGAGTTGGAACTTAGAGATCTATCTAGTTTCAGGTTCTTAACCTCATTAACAATATCAGTGTGGTTTTGATCTCATAAATTGGACTTAAATCCAATCATGATTGTATTGCACTGTTGCATTGGTGGGCGTATATTATAGGCAAATCATTGTAGTAGCTTGCAGAGTTTGTAGCTGAATGAGTATAGTATCTTCTAGCACTATGAATGCTAGCCAATAGGGATTAAGCCTACAGTTGAGTACCAGCTAGACTTTTTCTCATGTTCCATGCTATAAATATGTAGTGTCTTAAGCAACAAAATACTGTTGTGGAATATTTGATCACACTCTGAACCAAAAGATTGTGTTATTTATGAGAAAAAAAACTGTTTTTAGTTGTGGTATGATTCTACTTAGCCATACACCTTTAATCCAAAGCTTTCTGCTTGAATATAGTAAAAAGGGCTAAATAAGAGGATGTGAGAAAGACAGATAGAGAGACACACAGGAAGTAGAATGGAGGGACACTGAGTTTGAGAGGTTTTTGAGATGTATCAGAGAAGGTGGATTCCTTTTGGGACATCAGTTGAAGAGAATGGTCAGTTGAGTGTTTTCTCTGCTTCCCTAAGTCTGGCTCCCAAGTCTTTATTGGCAAAATCAAATGATTGGAATTTTGCTAAAAAACAATATACCATCAAGTTGTCGAGAGTACCCAAAGACATTAACAATAGTCTATAGTATGGGGTGGGACTACTGGAATACTTTGGCCAGTAACCAATTTCTGGTACTGTTGTTTTTATTTGGTAGAATAAGGCCAAGAGTGGTACAGCA
>CM053749.1:28204649-28223530 GCA_028658305.1 Pachyuromys duprasi
TCTATATATATAGATAGATATATATATATATAGAGAGAGAGAGAGAGGCTCCACCCAGCATGGATAACAGTCTCCTTCTGGCTATCTTTGGGTCAAGATGTAGAACTCTCAGCTCCTTCTCTAGCACCATTTCTGCCTTTTGCCTCCGTGTGTCTTGCCATAATGATAATGGACAAAACCTCTGAAACTGTAAGCCAGCCTTAATTAAATGTTTTCCTTCCTAAGAGTTGCCTTGGTCCTATTTATTGTCTCTTCACAGCAACAAAACCCTGACTAAGATAGGCAGATTATGCAGAAATTTTTTCTATGAAAATTTAGGCTTTTATGTGTTCCTTTTTTCTTTTTTAATTAATTAATTGTTTATTAATTACAATTTATTCATTTTGTATCCAAGCTGTAGTCCCCTCCCTTGACCCCTACCAATCTCACCCTTCCTCTCTTTTTTCTTCCTATGCCCCTCCCCAGTCCACTGATAGGAGTGGTCCTCCTCCCCTTCCATCTGATAAAGTATTATATATTCACTACATTTGCCTGTCTCTGTCTCTCTATCTTTCCCCCACCCTGATGTTCTCTCTCTCTCTCTCTCTCTCTCTCTCTCTCTGTGTGTGTGTGTGTGTGTGTGTGTGTGTGTGCGTGCGTGTGTGCGTGTGCATGTGTGTTTGTATGTGTGAGACTGTGTGTGTACCAATCAGTTACTTATAGGATTATTGTTGAGGGGTTATTTGCTGTTGCATGAGTAAGTTACCAATGTCTAAACCCATGAAGTAACTGCTTATCTTCCTTCCAGAAAGCATTAAATTCTCAGAAGTCCTCAGAGAAAGGTAGGACCTTGTGATTACTTCCAAATTCCATGACAGAATGTTCACAGGACCAATCTGGTGCAGGTGTTATATAGGCAATCCAGATGCCGGGAGTTGCGAATGGAATAGCCAAGTCATGACCGAAAGACAGCACTCCACCTCTTCTTGCATACTTTCAGTCCCCCTTTTCAAAATATTATCTGAGCTGTGGACGGGGTAATATTCATGTTTCATTTAGAGCTTGTCATTCAACTTTCTTACTTGGATACTTTGACCAGTTATGATGCTCTGTAACAGTTTCTACCCTCTGCAGAGAAAATAAATACAAAAATAAAAACACTCTTCTGGCCAAAGCGAACTACATCAGCAGCTATCTATAAACACGGCATGAATCTTTAGAAGGCAACTTGATATCCATCTTATGTCTAGCTAACCAAATTACAGCAGCATTTTCTCCACTAGCAGTGTATGACTGCCACATTCATGGGTTTTAACTAGACCTTTGGTATCAGATGCAAGCTGCTTCTTGTGGAGATGCCCCCAAGTCAAATTAGAAGGCAGCCATGCCACTGCTAGCACTGGACAAAGCTTGCCTCTTAGGTTGACACTGAAGCACACAAAGCTCAAACCAAGGAAGTTCACATTAAAAACAAAGCAGTTTTATTATTTTCCAGACAGGGTCTAATTTTGTAGACCAGGCTAGATTTATTCAATATCTTCCTATGTCAATCTTCTGAGTTTATTTTTAATTTCAGGAATGTGCCATTATATCTAGTTCTGAGTTCATATTTATTAAAATCAGAAATCAACACACTGATCATTTTTTTCTTTCTGAGTTTTACACTGTGCATCCCAGTCCCACTCATTTCCCTGTCCTCTCATAGCCACCTCCACTCTTGCAACCTTCCCTTTACAACAAAAAACACACAACAAACAACAAACAAAAATAAACAAAAAAAGAAAACAAAGCATAAAAAAGGTGTCATCATGGAAGCTGTAGTGTGTATCAGTGTGTCCACAGGATACCACTTCATCCTCATATCTTTACTTGCAAATGTTCATTGCAATGAGTCATTGGCCTGGCTTGAGGTCTCTGGCTTCTGTGACACCATCAATACTGGATTTCCATAGAGACTTCTGATTATCCTCTTGTTGCTCTGTGTCATGGAAATCTACATGCCCCAACATCTCATAGATGATGTAGATTTGGGGATGAGCTAACTCAAATTCCTGGCTCTAGACCTGAGTTGTAGCTGAGCTGGTCAGCACGCCACTAGACCACCCAATGCCTCCATCAGCTGGAGGGAGAGTTAACTCTCTTGCTCTCATGCCCTCAGGGCCAGCACACCCATACCCTTGCCTCCAGAGCAAGCACAACTGTGCTGTCCTGTCACAGTTCATGACCCATTCCCCCTCCACCAAGAGAGCTGGACTAGCTCACTTGATCTCACACCTTCAAGGCTGGCTCACCTGTGTCTTACATTGGGGCCAGCTCCACTGTGTTACCAAGGGTACTTGCAGAGCCTGCTCTTCCAAATGCTACAGCCAGTGAATGGCACAGATAGCTCACTTATTCCTACTGCTGCAGGTGGTGGGTGGTAAGGGGGGGAGGGAATCAGCTCCATGCCGTTGCCACCTCATGACAGATGAGTGCTGAGGCAGCTCTTCCTTGATCTGGTCTTTGGGGCTGACTCATCTGTGTTCTTTCCACCAGGGCTAGCTCTACTGACCTTTTATCTCATCTCTTGGCAGCTCTCTTGTATAATCTCTCCTTTTTACTATATATGTTGTTATTAAAAGCAATTTTTATAATTAAAAACAATTTTTAAATTTAAATATTTTGATATTATTCCTCTCTGCCAAGTCCTTCCAGAGCCTCTCCTTTTCCTTACCTACCCAACTTTAAGTTCTTTCTCAAAACAAACAAACAAAAACTCGATACAAAAACTGAACTAAGAAAACAAAATTAAACCAACTCCATCAACTCCCTCCCTGCCCCCCGCACACACACAAAAGAACCCTACCAAACTGTAACAGAATGAAAGCATGAACCAAAAAACTTTGGACTCCATTATATGTTGACCAACTATTCCTGAACATGAGATCTGCCCTGGAGTGTTTGATATATCCAGTGTCATCCTATTGGAGAAAACTGATGTTTAAAATCCCAGCAGGTAGAAATGACAGTTCAGTTGCTAACCTTTACCCTAGTGCCTGGGTTTTCATTTAATTAATTCATTTTTTAAATATAACAAAATAAATTATAATGAGATAAAACACCAACTATCATATCAAAGTTGGACAAGACAAACCAGCAGAAGGAAAATATCCCAAAAGAAAGCACAAGAATCGGAGAGCCGCTGGTTCTGATACTCAGGAATCCCGTAAAAACACTAAACTGAAAACCACGATATTAGTGCAGAGGACCTGATGAAGTCCCGCTCAGGCCTTTGCTTGCTATTTCAGTCTTTGTAAGATTATATGAGCTTTGCTCATGCTCATATAGAGTGCCTTGTTTCCTTGGTTTCCTCCAACATCTCTGGCTCTTACATTGTTTTTGCCTTCCCTTCTGCAAAGTTCCCTGAGCTCTGAGCAGAGGGATTTGTTGGAAACATCCCATTTAGGGGCTGAGTATTCCAAGGTTCTCTGCATAATATCTGCTACCAGTCTCTATTTGATACTATCTGCTGCAGAGGGAAGCTTCTTTAAGGATGGCTGAACAGATCTCCTACAAACGCACCCCTGAGTGAAACCACATGAAGAAATGCATATGATTTTAAATTTCTGCTTTAGGAAAGTTTACAATATGGAGTTGATGTTTAAGTCAGAAAAGATAGCCACACACTACAAAGGCTGCTTTATGAACTACTTTGAGTGCAAGTAAGCAAACAAATACCCCTGAACATTATCAGGAAAGTGAGTATCTGTCCAGCATTGTGATAACTCAAGAAGTAAGAATACTACAGTAGTTACTTACGTTGCATGATGAAATAACACGGCCGATAAAACTTACAGGAGAGTGTTTGGGGGACTTGATGTTCCAGAACTGTAAGAGCCCACCACTTATCACATCCAGCTTTTTATGTGGATTCCCGGAATCAAACTCAGGCCATGAAGCTTGCACAGCAAGAGCTTTTACCAATTGCTTTTTCTCCCTGGCCCTGAGGAACTTCTCTCATAGCCATTCAGGATGCGAATAAATAGAGTTAAAATATTAATGATATTGTAAATAAAATGTATTATGTACATAACATAATCCAAAGGATGAAGTGAGAATGCAATGAGTTCATATCTAATGTAATATTTATGCTTCACAAATATAAAACATGCGTGTATATGCTTTCCAGGGAATGAATGCATTGTAGCATAACATTTGAGAACCTAATTATTTCTTGCCTTTTCCCCCCATCTATTTGGGTCAAATATATGTAAAAGACATTTTATGCAGAGAGTAACATGCTCAGCATGTAAACATACAGTTGTTCTGTGAAACAATGAATGGATTAAAAGCACTTAGTAATGTTTCTTTGTCCATAGTCATGAATGGATCGGTTTGAGAGGCACTCACATGCATTTGTGGCTACTTCAGTGCAGTTATTCTTTCACAATGTAAGTCTCTTACAACATCTCCTTCATCCCAAAAAAAAACATCTCCTCCATGGCGGACCTGGTTCAGACCCTTTCATACCAGTTCCTTTTTCCTTTGTGTGTATGGTGCTCATGTGATTCTAGCTTGTGTGAATGTATGTGTGTGTGTGTTAGAGATTGAACCTAGGGCCTTGTGAAGTCTAGAGGCTGGAAATTTTGACTTGAGTTTTAAGAGCACAGATATGATAAAGACTTTAAAAATAAAATGTGTTCTATTTCACACCCAGTGGTTTTGAGGCTAGCATAAGTCTTGAAGGACAGCAACATGGATAAGGTAATGTTTAGGAGATGGGAGAGTAAAATAAACACATTATTTTTCCGTTAAGAATGTTAAACAGTCTATAAGTACACTTTTAAAAACAATTTATTTTTGCTACAATAAATGCTTAGAAAACAAAATGGTCCTCATTGGACAACTGATGTTTATTTGAGACAGGGTCATGTGGTCCAGGTTTGTCTTGAATCTTCTATGTAGCTGAGAATAAACTTGAGCTCCTCCTCCTCCCATCTTCATCTTCCAGGTGTGCATCATCGTAGTGCTGAGAGCTTTTTGTTTGGTCTGATAATATTTTAAAAACTTAATAACAATACATAATAAGGTAATACAATTATGCTAACTAACGATGTAGATTTAATCCATGAACAAGCACATAATAATATGCTCAATGAACTGTAGAAAACAGAAGCGGAATTTAAAACCGTGTGCAAACGTACCAAATCGTCATAAAAGGGGGATCAAAGAATACACTTTGAAATCACTTCTTTACTCACCACTCTTCTTGGTATTTTTTCAATATTTTTTTAATTTTTGTTTTAATTTTATTCTTTTTATCTGCATCTGTCTTTTGCCTACATTTATATCTGTGTGAGCATGTCAAATCTTGAAGCTAAAGACTGTTGTAAGCTGCCTTGTGGGTCCTGGAAATTGAACCTGAGTCCTCTAGAAGAGTCATCAGTGCTTTTTGGTGTTCATAATTGCTGAGCCATCTCTCGAGCCCAGTATATTTTATTTTGAGACAGGGTTTCGCTGTGTAACCATGGCTGTCCTGACACTTGCTGTGTAGACCAAGCTAACCTCAAACTCACAGAGATCCACCTGCCTCTGCCTCCCAAGTGCTAGGATTAAAGGTTTGGCCACCACCACCTGGCCTTCTCCTGGCATTTTGTTTTACTTTTAATCAGTAAAAATAATAGATTACATCTGGCATTCTCATACATATTTTCCCTTATACTTTGTTTTCATCTTTCCCCAACATCTTCCCTTCCCCCTCTTGATGATTGCCTCTTCTCATGTAATCCCCTTGTCTTTCATGTCACACATGTTCTACTGCCTTCTCTTTTCTTCTTCTCCTGTTTACTTTAAAATGTTTTCCTCTCTTCCAATGGCCCCATTCTAATTTCAGGTGCAGCACACAGAAACACACACATACACACACATACACACACAGGGGTAAGGGGGACAGAGAGAGAAACAGAGGCAGACAGAAACAGAGATATGCTGCAAATGAGAAAACTAGTATTTATCTTTCTGATCTGGACATATTTAGTTTACTGGCAGAATACTGAAAAATTGGCTCTATTGTTAAAGTTATCTATAAATTCAATGTAATTCACACCAAAAATTCCAATGCCATGACCCTGGGTAAGATGATAAATCTTCATTCAGAAAGGCAAACGGAACAGACATCAGAAGAGGGAGAAAACAGGAAGCAGGACAGGAGCCTACCACAGAGGGCCTCTGAAAGACTCCACCCAGAAGGGTATCAAAGCAGATGCTGAGACGCATACCTAAACTTTTGGCAGAGTGCAGAGAATCTTATGAAAGAAGGGGGAGATAGAAAGACCTGGAGGGAACAGGAGCCACAAGGAGAGCTACAGAACCAAAATATCTCAACACAGGGTTCTTTTCTGAGACTGATACTCCAACCAAGGACCATTCGTGGAGATAACCTAGAACCCCTGCACAGATGTATCCCATGGCAGCTCAGTGCCCAAGTGCGTACCGTAGTAAGGGGAACAGGGAATGTCTTTGACATGAACTCAGGGGCTGGTTCTTTGATCACCTCCCCTCAGGGAGGAGCAAACTTACCAGGCCACAGAGGAAGACAATGCAGCCACTCCTGATGAGACCTAATTGACTAGGATCAGAAGGAAGGAAAAGAAGACCTCCCCTATCAGTGGACTTGGGGAGGGGCACGCATGGAGAAGGGGAAGGAAAAGAAGGATTGGGAGGGGACAAGGCAGGGGGCTACCACTGGGATACAAAATGAATAATATGTAATTAATAAAAAATAAATAAATTTTAAAAATTTCCAATGCCAGTCTTCATAGAAATGGAAAAAATTCAAATGAAAGTACAAAAGATCATGATTAGCTAAAAACAATTCTGATTGGAAATAACAAAGCAGGAGGCATTAAAATTCCTCATCTCAGTCGTACAACACAGTCAGATAGCCACAGTAACAGAAAGCAATATGGTATACAAGTCAGCACATAAAGGCATTACTTTAGTCTCCCGTTATTTAAAGGCTATTTTAGTAAAGGAAGTCAAGCTCTTACTCTTATTTTCTGAGCACTGTAAGGAAGAAGAGTGATCAAAACTACAGCCACTGCCACAACATAAGCTGTGTAACCGTAAACTAGGACCCGAGAGTCTTGTGCGTGGGCACGGCACTGGGGCCCTACTCTCTTTGTCCCTATGATGTCATGTGCACACTTTTGAGTGCAAGGTATTTCCCAAAGTTTTCAACACCTTCCTATTGGTTATTAAGTCCTTGCCACTTAAAAATATATAAATAGAACTTCAAAAGTGCCTCACACATAGACTTTCGCATGTTGATCTAACCACTTACTTAGAATAAGCACCAATGTTAGTATATGCAAGTAAAATCACCACTTTAACATGTAAGATAGTAAGAACATAAAATCTTGTTTATTTATTGCATGCTTTAGTTCCTTTTTAATCAACATTGCTTATATTAATTACAGTTTATTCACTTTGTATCCCAGCTGTAGCCCCCACCTTCATTCCCTTTCAATCCCACCCTCCCTCCTTCATGTCTTCCCATACCCCTCTCCAAGTCCACTGATAGGGAGGTCCTCCTCCCTTCCATCTGAGCCCAGCTTATCAGGTCTCATCAGAACTGTCATGCAACCATTGTCCACACTGATAGTAAAATATTATTTTTTTGCCCTACCCAATTTTATAACCAAACATTACATTCCTAAATTAGCTTAAAGTAGGTTTTGAGATTTAAATTCTCTTTATATAAACTTAACACTGTAACTTTTATGCTTTTATTGTCTATTATAAATGTTTATGTAAACAAATTGCTTAATCTTTTTGTTGAAAAGCTGTTTGGATCTTTAAATTATGATATTTTATACAATTATTTTATTCCAAGATTATTTGAGATTTTTAAATGTAAGATACTACTCCTTGACTAGGAATAATATAGCATGAACTTAATGGCTGGCTCTTTGACCTCCCTACCAACCCCCAAGGGAAGAACAGCCTTGTTAGGCCACAGAAGACCACATGACAGCCAGTCCTGAAGAGACCTGATAGGCTAGGGTCAGATGGAAGGGGAGGAGGTCCTCCCCCATCGGTGAACTTGGAAAGGGGCAGGGAGGAGATGAGAGAGAGAGGGTGGAGTTGGGAGGGAATGAGGGAGGAGGCTACAGCTGGGATACAAAGTAAATAACCTGTGATTAATATTTTAAAAATAAAAATTAATTTAAAAAATATTATGTTTAATGTTTTTATTAACTCTTAGAGATTTTTGTTCACATTCACCTCACTTCCCAATTCCTCCCAGGTTCCCCACCACCTCCCTATTTAACCAACTGTATATTCTCCCTCCTTTCTCTTCCTCTCTTCTCTTCTCACCTCTCTCCCCTACTCCCTTTATTTCTCCTTTTCCTCTTCTCCCTCTTATTTCCTCTTTTGTCTTCTCCTTACCTTCTCCTCTCCTCTTCCCTCTTACCCAATCCCTGTTTCTTTACTGGGTCCAGTCTATGCTTGACAACTACTCCTGGTCGAGGATACTGACCTGGATCATGGTCTATATGCCAAGTACCATGGCGTTAAAACAAAACAACTTCCCCTCTTCCTAGCAGCAATTAAATGCCAATAGTCCTCAGCTAGGGATGAGACTTTATGTCCATCTCCTGTCTACCATGATGCAATTTTTTTTTCTGTATTAAACTAGGCTTGTGCATACTGTCAGAAACATTGTGAGCTCATCTGTGCATCTGCTAACAGCATTTGGAAAACAATGTTTTTTCTTTAAGTCATCTACCATCTCTGGCTTTTACAGTCTTTCTGTCTCTTTTAAGCATAGATCTCTGAGTCTTGAGGAAAGGTGTATAATGTAAGTGTTCCATTTTGGACTTAGCACTCTGTCTTAGTTACTTTTGAATTGCTATGACAAAGTGCTATTACCAAGGCAACTTATGAAAGAAAGTTTATTTGGGACTTAGAATTTCAGAGGGTGAGTCTGTGACCCTCATGGTAAGGAGCATGGCAGCAGGCAGGCATCACACTGGAAAAGTAGCTGAGACCTTACATCTTAAGACACAGCCACCATGCAGAGAGAGAGACAGAGAGAGAGAGAGAGAGAGAGAGAGAACTAGAACTTACTGAGTTTGATCCTGGCTTTTGAAACATCAAATCCCACCCCCGGGATAGACTTTCTCCAACAGTGCCATACCTTTTAATCCCTGCCAAACAGTTTTACCATCTGGGGACCAAGTATTACAACATGGGAGCTTATGAGGTTCATTCATATTTGAACTACCATACACTCTGAATTACCTTATTCTCTGCATATTGACCAGCTGTGGATCTCTTTGCTAATTACTATCTAACGCTTCTCTGGTAAAGGTTGAGAGCTGTACTGACCTATGGGAACAGCATTAAGTTATGAGATGTTGTTTTAATGGTATGTTCATTTACAAAATAATAGTAATAGGCTTTGTGGGGAGTGAATGAAATCTGGAATGAATATGGGTTTTTTTTTGGCATAATCAAGGTCATGGCAAGTATCCCAATGCCTCAGACCCATGCAAATGGGTCTAAGTAAAAGATGATGGTGGACAGTTGACCTTTAGCTAAAACTAGTGTGTGCAGAAGATGTGAACTGCAGTTTCCTGGTCCTGGACATTTACATTATATACAGAAAGTGTCAACTCCAGCTTCTGGATGTGGAAGCCCCCCACAGAGACTTCCTGCAGAGTCTCCTATCTTGCCTTGCCTGCTTCCTTCTTGTTCATACTGTGCATAAAAAATGAACCTAGTTTCTGAGCCTTTACTTTTGCATCTCCATCAAAGCACATAGCTCACCAAATCACACAATTTCTGAATGTGTATCTTGTTTTCTTGTTGTCTATTGTCCCAGTTTGGTCAATTCCTAAATTGTACAGCAGCGGTTTTCCTAGGACGCATGACCTGTCTAGCAACAGGATCTTATTATCTTTGAGTGTCAGGTATAGGTTCAATTTTAATTTTTAAGTGGTTGATAACTCTTATAACATTCCATGTAACTATTATACCAGCAGATCTATCTTCCCAGGCAGATTATTAATGTAGCTTACAGGGTTCACAACTTAGTGAGGATGATGATAACTTTTTTCCCTTGGTAACATTCACAACATCTTTCATCACAATAAAACTAGCTGGTAGAGATCAAACTTTCAATTGAGGACCAGCTAGATCTCTCCATATTCTATGGTTCAAGAATGTGGTATCTTAAGCAACAGAGTATTGTTGTAAATATAACTTTTATTCTCCAGATGTAATTGTCATCTCAGAAGCTCAGTGCTGAATAAACCTACCCTTTCTAGCTCTTTCTGAACTCTTGCTGGCTGGTTCAACTGAGCTGTTCTGGCTCAAAGTCTTCTCTAAGCTGAATCTGACTTTTCTTTCAGCTTCAGACTGAATTGCTCTGCTTGGCTTCAAGCTAACACTGGCAATATGTTCTAGTATTCTAGCTCCTTCTCATTCTCTGGCTCATTCTCTCTGTCTCTGTGCCAGTAAAACTGCCACCCACATACACTAGTCTTATCTTACTCCTCTTTTCTCTCCCTGCACTGCTCTTAAGTAGCCTTTCTTTCCTGTGCTCATGAGAGTTGGGCTTATCCTATCTCTGACTCATTCAATCAAATCTTTCTCTGATTCATCACTTTGTCTACACCTCAATTAGACATCACTTTCAAATATCACTGCTTCCTTCTATAAACTAATCTTACTTTCATTGTTTGGGATTAAATGTGTGTACTAAGGACATGTCTGTAATCTAGCCTGATTACAGAGACCTAGAAGGTATTTGGATGTAATCTCTTGCCACCATAGCCATGTTGTTGGATGAAAATTCCTCTACATCTTGCTATGACGTTCTAGAGGGCAATCAAGTACACTAGCAATAGTCTGTAATTTGGGGAAGTCTATGTGATTGCATTGGCCATAAACTCAAAAAGAGGTAACCCATTCAGGGTACTGGAATTTTTATTTTGTTGTGTATTATATCTACTTGGGGTATTACCATCCTATTATAGAGTAACTCAATTTACATTTTAAAAGTATGAATATGTATATCTTTTAGGAAGCTTCTGTGGTAGGTTTCCATATGGCTTTTGAACAGCTTTTATAGCTAGTTATCTCTCCCCACATTTGCTTCTCTACCCTAGTCTAACATCTCTCACCTCACTTAATCCTTGCTTTCTATCCCCTTTTGTGTCTTTGCAATATTATATCCTATTTCAACTTCCTTGAAAGATTACCTCTTACCTTTACAAGTTGCTTAACCCCTGTAGGCATTTCAAATGAACCACCCACATCTAAAGCTTCAAAAGCTAATATCTACATATTACAGAAAATGTTTAACATTTACCATTTTGAACCTGGGTTATTTCATTTGGCACAATTATTTCCAGTTCTATCCCTTTTTCTGAAATTTTCATAATTTTATTTTTAATGGCTGAATATTAACCCATTGTATAAATGTACCACATTTTCATTATCCATTTCTAATTTGATAGTCATCTAGGGTTTCTATTTCCTGGCTATTATGAATAGTATATCCGTGCACACAAAAAAGAAAGTACTCTGTAGTAAGATAATAATCCTTTGAGAATATATCCAAGAGTGTATAGCTGGATCTTGTGGTAGATCTAGTTTTAGCTTTTTTGAGGAAATTCCATATCGGTTTCCATGGTGCCTGAGCCAGTATGCATTCCCACCAGCAGTAAATGTTGCTCTTTCCCAAAATCTTCTTCAGACTTGCTATCATTTGCTTCTCTTAATCTTGGCCTAAGACTTTGATAAGATGAAACATCAAAGTAGTTTTAATTTGCTCTTCCCTGGTGGCTAAGGATGTTAAACATATTAAAACTGTGTTTTGCTTTTGTAGTCCTCTTTTGAGACTACTTAGCTCAGTTCCATTGGATTGTTTTCTTGGTGTGTGTGTGTATGTGTGTGTGTATTCTAGATACTATAATTTTACAGATGTATATTTTTGTACTCTATAGGTTGCATTGTCACTCTAATACAGATATATTTTATTGCCAAGAAAATTTTAAGTTTCATAAAGTCATTGTTGGTCTTAATGCCTGAGAATATATGAGTTCTGTTATCATGTTCTTGAGTTCAAGGACCTTCTGTCTTTTGTCCTATACTAAACTCGGGGTCTAAGACTTCATGTTGAGCTTCTTGATTCATTTTTAGTTGAGTTTTGTGCAGGGTAAGAGATATGGATTTAGTTTCTACTTTTAGCTATTCAATTTGACCACCATTTATTGAAGTTGCTGTTGTTTTTCTTCTGTGTATTTTTGGCCTCTTTAACAGTAACAGTTTTTTTTTTATTGCTTACTGAACTTACATATTAATCTTCAGTTCCATTGTATTGGTTAACCAAAGTGTGTGTTATGCCAGGACTCTGTGCTCTAGTATAGCTCTTTGATGAAGTATGAGTGCTATACTTATCAGCATGGTGGTATAAGGATAAATATTTAGATTTTAGTTAAAGGTTATGTTGGTTTAGTCAAGAGGTGATTATAGATTCTCTTCCAAGAGGCAGGATTTCTGAATTTTTAGGTTGAATTAGGGAGTTTTTCTATTTTTTTTTAATTTTCTTAATACTTCTATTTCTTCATTAAACTCTGACTTCAAATTCTGAATTATCTTTGTAATTTCATTCAGTCATATATCTGTACTTGTTTTGAAAATACAAAGGCATTGATTATCCTGGTTAAGTTTGCTGAGTTTTTTTTTTCTTTCTTTTGTGTATTCTTTAAACTTCTTGAAGATCTTGTTGACTATCTCTTGGAATTTGCTGCAGGGCTTAGAGGCATATTTCTTTAAATGTGACTTTTATTTTTGAGTAAGTATTCCAAGTGTTTTCTTCAGCTTTCTTTCATGTGGGCAATATATATTTTCCTAGGTCTCACATCTTTAATTTCCTGCTCTACCTCAGCTATTGTAGACCTCAGCAGGTGGTGCTGTTTGTATGAGTGGTCCCTCACTGAGCTCTTCCCTGCAGTTCACCATGAAAACTCCAGCTGCAAGGATGCATGCAGGTCAGTTGTGTCCAGTCATCTTGTACCAATGGAACATGAGTTGGAGGTGGAACTTCTTGAGTACAGCAACAACAAAAGTATTTTCTACAAGTACTCTTCTTTCCTAGGTGTGGCATTTCAACTTCCCCCATCCCAGAATAGCAATTCCCTTAGTTCAGGGACTTTCTATCTATAAACACACCTCAGCTTTTCTATAACAGTGTTTCTCATTTGTTGCTTAGTCTATTTGGCTATAAATCATTTATTTTCTCAGAAAATACCCTACATGACATCAGCTATACCTTTGTAAAGAATGATTACAAAAAAATTTAATGAATTATATTTTCAATTATCTTGTTTTAACTAGGAAAACTATACAAACTTGTCTGTGAAGACAAGCTTTTACTCTGAAATAAAAAAGTCAATGCTAGAAAGACCTCACATGCAGCCTCAGTGCTTAATTCCTGGAAATGTGAGAAGTGTAGTATTGCTATAAATATACTCCTTAATGCTTACAAGAAACCCATTAAAACAATGCTATGGAAAATGAAGAAATGGTTACAGTAAACAGCTTCTTTTAAAAACGAGAACAATAAACCTATTTTTTTTAAAGGATAAGAAAATAATGGACGATAATGGAGTCTCCAGGAATTTTCCATTGGTACCATTTCAAATAGATTAAAATTTTCTGCCTAGAAGCAAATTGAAAACCCAGCCTGACTTATAAAAAGAAATAAGTATCCAGTGAAGAGGACAGTCTCAGAAAAGGGTTGGATCAAACCAAACTCTAGAATGACTACACAGGGATGATGTGGAAAAGTTTACAAACGATTGCTTCACACATTAAGATAAAATATATAAATATACTTTAGCACTCGTGTCTGTTCAGAATTTCTAAATTTGTTACTGTGACGAGCCATATAGAAAATTTAAGCAGATTTTACTATTTTATACATATAAATTTGTTTAGAATTTTTTTTATAATCTCAGTTGGGGGAGGATTAAAATAGAATGCTGATTTTTTTTCTAAATAATCTAATATGTAAGACTTTTGAGTTGTTATATTTTGGAATTATATTTTATTTATAGTATAGCCATTAATAATTATGCCACGTACTACCAGCTAGAACTTTGAAAGAAGGCATGTATTAAAATTCTATACCATCTAGCAGGTTTGCTTCAAAGTTTGTTTTGTCTGACACACATTCTGTACTGTATGTGTGTGTGTGAGAGAGAGAGCGAGAGAGAGATCAACTTCTAGTTTTTAAAGATGGAATAATAAAACAAATTCTATTTTTAGTTCTTTTATTCATTCTGTCAGGTTTTTAAGAGCAAAGAAAGAAAAACGTGCATTTTTTTTTCCTCTGCCAATCTAAGCATTGCTGATTGCCTTTTAAATATGAAAATATTTGTGGTTGAATTGATAAGACTCAGAGTATTTAGCACAAAGGGTAGATTCATGCACCTTCCCTGATTCATAAATATATAATAAAACATGTAAAATTATATTAAGGTACCATGAATTCAGGGAAGCTCTTATGCTTATATATTTGTTGTTTAGATAATGCTCTGAAGCATTTAAATAATTATTTTTTAAAAAAACAACATAAGTAGAACTAGAAGAGCTTACTGGAAATGAAAATGTAACACCCTTTGTCTTTCACTGGGAAATCCTGCTCAGAAGTATTCGAAACCATCAATGGCTTTTCACGACAGACACAAAAACATCACCATGAGAAGGATATTTCTTCAGGTTGGGGTGTGATAGTTTACAAGTGACATTTGCAAAGACAAACTTGCTTCAATTAGATAGTGTTAATTAGTGCTTCTTATGTAATTATCAACATCTGGTCTGCTTTTCACCTGTTTTTCTTTTGCTGATAATTTCAATATTCAGTTAGGAGAAGTCAGCAAGTAAGCTTCAATGTAGGAAAAACAAGTCAGATAACATATCTGGTGCTTAAGTTTAATAAGAAAATGAAATGATAATTAATCATTGAGAATAATTAGTATCAGAAAAATAGCACATACGCAATCATATCTAGCAGGACCAGAGATCCAGGAGCTTGAACAAAGGTCTGAACATTGTACCTGCAGGTTCATCCAACTTCAATGCAGAGATTATCATAACTTATCTGATTAGATATAAATATATAAGAGTTCTGATAAAGTAAATACACTGATGTAATTTTCTGATTAGTTAAAAATTCAGGGGCTACCTCTGTCCCTAGTGCACATATCAGTGGCACTGTGTAGACTCAGTGATTTTTCTTAAAAAAAACACATAGCTTTAGGAGGAAAATATTTTCAGGAGATAGGGAACGGTTTTGAGGGAAAAAAATAGAGGAACAGATTTGATCAAAACATTATATACGTGTATGAAATTATCAAATATTAAGAATCTTTAAAATTATAAGATTGTATTTATTGGAAAGAATTAATTTTCAAGACAATTACCACAGGAGAATAAAAGATCTTTTAACATGTAACATTCAATGTTCTTGGTAAGAAGCTCAATGTTATTGAAGAAGAAAGCCCACAAATGTTTCAGAAGCAGAGGACATCTGACAGAAATGTCTCATAGGAGAGGAGACATCTGACCAGAAAGCAATAAAGGAGAAGTTTGCATGGGAACATCTCCAGAGGAAGATTCAGTTCTTCAAATTTAACTGGATGCCTTGAGAGATTTGGGAGACCTCAGAGCATGCGATCCTCAAGCCAGAGCAAGGAATGATGCAGGAGCCTCTGAGACAGTAAATCATAGCAAGCCACCCCAAAAGACAATTTTAATTATATGGACAGACATTTCCTGCATTAAAAATGGGAAACTCCATTTCAGATCCTTTGAAAGCAAAGGTAAGAGTATAGGGGAGAGAAAGGTTAACATAAAAAAGCCATTGCTGTACTTATTGCAATTATGACCATTTGAGTAAGCCCCTCTCTGTTGTCAATTGCAATCTTTATATTTTTCTTCTCAAAAAATGGTTGAAAAAATAGCCATACACAAAGAAAAATTAGTTATGGCAAAACAAAGGCTTGAAAGACAAGAGACAGAGAAACTAAGAGAACAAAAATTTCTTAATTGTGAACCATGGTACCTAATGAAGTTGTGAATCAAAGTAGACAGCCCATTGATAATGGGTAAAACAATCTGGCTTACTGGAGTAGAGCCCAGTTCACTAGCATGGAGCTAGGCATGGGATGAGAGTGAGTAAATGTCTAGTTTATTTGTGGATTCATAAAGATTTAATTGTACCTTGATAAAAAGAAAGAGGGAATAAGATTAGCTAAAAGACACTGGATTGTAAACCAGGTATTGTAATGCAATGTTTTAATCCCAGCACTCAGGGAGGCAAAGGTGGGGGAATTGCTGTGATTTCATGGCCAGCCTGGTCTACGTCACAAGTCCAGGACAGCCAAGGATACACAGAGAAACCCTGTCTCAAAACCAAAACCAAACAAAAAACATAAAAACAAACAACAAAACAAACAAACAAACAAAAACCCCACTGGATTGCGGGGGGAAAAACTACTGAATTAGATCAACCTGTATATTTCAGATGTTTGAGCATCAGAATGGAACTCATGGAATGTGTTATGTTGGGAAAGAGGTTTTGCCTGTATTTCCATAGGTGATGAAAGACTGCGGACTGCATCAAAATTCATAAAGGTCTGATCTGAATAAGAGAAGCTTCCAAATGAAAGGCATGACTCAAGAAAGATATGTAGGAAAAAAAATCCTCCTGCATGGGGACAGCTTAACAAACCAGCTAAAAGACAAATAGTTCATCAGACTCGCAGACTGGAAAACTTTGATGCTGACATGGACTGTTTGCTGAAGGACAGATGATCATGACTGTAATTATGGAGGATCGTCACATCAGTGGCCGAGTGGATCTTAATAAGGATATTCAGACTATTAAGTTTGTGGACTTGACAATTGTTTCTTTGTAAAAGTTAAGCTGTCTACATTTTTTAGTTTAAACAGAAAGGAAAGTTGCAGAAGAATTTTAATACAGAACACGGTTGTTCTGGCAAGAGATCACTTCCAAAGACCTTCTAGGTCTGAGTGATCTGGCTGGAATATAAACACACCTTTAATCCACTATAGAGAAGCAGGCAGATCCGAGTTCAAGGCCACCCTGGTATAAAGCAAGTTTCAGGTAAAGAAAAGGTTAGGTCCAGGTGTGGTGGTACTCACCTTTAATTCCAAACAATGAAGGTAAAGTTATTTTGTAGAAGGACGCACCCATGTTTGAAAGTGATGGCTGAGTGGCAGAAAAAGTGATGAATCAGAGAAATATTTGACAGAATAATATGGAAAGGAAAGCCACTTAAGAGGCAATCAGAGAGAGAGGAGGCAGGTTTACTGGGACCGTAATAGAAAGACAGGTTGCAGAAAGAGAACTCAGATGAAGAATGAATGAGCCAGAAAATGAGAAGAAAGCAGGAGATTTCTGGGGTTAATCTAAAGCCAAGCAGAGCAATTCAGAAGCCAAGAGAGAAGCCAGATTGAATGAGTTAACTGGGAGAGGAGTTTGATCCATAACAGGTGAACTGAACAAGCCATCTTTGAGCTCAGAAAGAACAAGAAAGGGTGAGCATATTATGCAGTAAGTCTCAGAGGCTGAAAACTTTCTAGACCTAGGTAATATTGTATGGAGGCTAGAAGATTCCAAGATTAGGCCTGGGTTAACAGATTGAGGTAGCAAACTTCTGAGACCAAAATTAAAGGAGGCTAATAAAAGTTCGTTTTACATGTTCTTGTTTCAGTATATATTGTTTGGAAAGTGTTATGAGATTCCCATTAACTTTTACACCAGTAAGTGGACAATAAGCCTATTCTACACATTGAAGAACAATCATTGTCTCTGAGTCATTCTGCACAGTAAGTAATTTGGAGCTATCCAGACATACGGAAATGATGGAAAGTTACCTAGAAGAACAATAGCACTAACTCCACCAACTCCAGTAATTCTTCTATACCCTACATTGTGAAGATGCTTGCATACAATTCTTATATGAATAAAGTTGTGCTTGAAGTTTAAGAACCAAACGTGTATTTGGAATAGGAAGGGCACAAGTATTACAATGTGTTATAATAGCTAACACATTATAGTCATGAGAAAATTTCAACCCCAGTTTCTTTATTTGAAAATTTAGTTGATTAATGTTCTACAGATATGTATTAAACTCTAAAATGATGATATTTATGGTTTAATATGTTATTGGTGTGAAAGAACTACAGAATAGAGAAATCACTAGAAAGGCCTAAACCATGCAGTACATTCATAGTTGGAGAAGCTAAGATTCAAATAGCATTTCAAAACAAGGGTGAAAGAGCACTATTAGTGAACATTTTCAAGGAGCAAAGATGCTTCGACAGAACAAATACTATTTCGTAGAACTGAAAATGCGAGACAATTTTGACAGACTCCCCATGGACTCCAAAGTAAAGATAAGCAAGAAGAGAAAATGTAAAAAACAACAGTAGAGTTGGGGAAATCAAATCTTATGAAATCTCTACCTTAGCGTTAATGAAATTGTCAGTAACTCCTTTTTCCACCTCTTACGCTGTAAATGACAGATACTGTCTCTTTGCAAATTTGTTAAAAAAAAATACACTTGAAAACAAAAATAAAATTGAGAAGGCAAGAAATGTTTGGCTCTTCTCTAGGGCTTGTGGCCTATCTAGTTACAAATCCTTTGCCCTAAATAATAGTGCCAAATAGGGGTTTGATCTTGTGGCTTGATCCTTACATCCAACAAGCAAATGACTGTTTATTACTATAATATTCCTGTCACTTTTTCTTTAAATGTCATTTATTTATTTTTATATTAATCATAGGTTAGGTACTTTGCATCCCAGGCATAGCCCGC
>CM053749.1:28224030-28259329 GCA_028658305.1 Pachyuromys duprasi
GCAGGCTGGTCACCCCTCTGGTCTGGAGGCTTGGCTCCTCACTCTGTGCCAGAGGTTGAGTGTCCCGGTTTTGGATGGCAGCTGGGGCAGTGCTCTGGTCTTGAGGCTCCATGCTCCAACCTGTGCTTGCTGCTAAGGGCTCTCCTCTGGACTGGAAACTTGGCGCCGCCTTCTGGGCCAGGGGCTATGCACCACGGTCTGAGATGGTATTTGGGGGCACCTCAATATGGACCTGATACTGTGTGTCCCTGTCTAGGAGTGTGCCCGCCCGATGCAGCCTGTTCTGGGGAATGGAATCTGGGGCCTTCTCAGACTGGCCCGTGGATAGACAGGGTCTGGTGTGGTTGCTGGCGGAGCTGAGCGGTGAATTCCTGTCACTTTTGCACTAGTGGACATGTCTTCTCAGAGTGGTTGTTACTGTAGCTCTTGGGATTCACAGTTGGGTAACAGTTGTGACTACTTCTCCACCCTAGCATTATGCATAACATCTCCAAGCCTATGAAAGCTATCCAGTAGGGATGATGCTTCTAGATCAATACAAGTTGCATATTCTATGACTCAAGTATATACTATCTTCATCAACACATTCTTAAGGTCAGGTTCTTGAAGGCAACCAAAATTTTCTCTTTTTTTCTTACCAGTACTATAAAATTTTTTTCCATGAAAGTTAGTTTTGTTATTGAGATTTTCATATAATTATTTAGTATACATATATAATATATACATATATTATAATGTGTAACCTATTATACTATATATAAACATATGATATATAATACTATTAATATTATATATGTATATATTATACTAATATGTAAACATGTAGTAATTTGTATCTCATCTATAAACCATAAATATTGTTCTATATCTATATACATATATGTATGTATATATCTACACATATATACATATATACGTATATATACACATATATATTCGTATATACGTATATATATATATATATATTGGTTTAGGTCTTTCAAATGATGATGCCTTACCTCTATCTATCCTGTAGTTCTTTCATATTAATAACTTACAAAACTATAAAAATTGTTATTTTAATACATGTTAGTTTAATACATTGTACATATATATGTATATATAATCTTCTGCTTATTCTAGGAAACCTTACTTGTATGTTTATGTTTTTATGCCTAACCATGTAGCATTGGATAACCGATTTTTGTGCTCTTCCCCACAGAAGATTATTTTTCCTGATTTTAGCATTCCTTTTTTGCCTGTTTTGTTTGTTTGTTTGTTTAGGGTTGAGGCCTCATGAGATTTTTTTTTTCCTTTCCATGTTAAGATGTCATTGTTATCATTCTTACTCAGGCCTTGGTTAGGTAGTCATGTTGGTGAGACTACATGGGTATAGATTTTGACATTTCTCCTACCAAGTTCCTCCATATACTCCTAAATCAGTAGCATTATGCATGTTGGGTACATTTCTCTGACCATCCACATACTTTGATGGGCTTTTGTCTTACTGGTAGTTTGTAAAACCAAGAACCTAAGAGACAAGAAGAGGTCAAAATGAAACAGTTTTAAATGTCAAAGATTTAAGATTTCTGTCATCTTCATTGATACAGGGTATTATTTCCCTTTCTTGGTAGGGAACTAAAAAATTAAACATTGTATACAGTTTCTTTCTGTGCATACACCTTGGTGCCTGGTTGAATTACCTTGTTTATTTAAGGAACAACATTAAGTCCTTTGTTGCTCTATATCTATTTCTGTTTCCTGTTGCAGCCTTGCATATTTATCTCAGGTGTATACATCCAAATGGCTACTACTGTCATAATCTGTTTCCTCATTGTCCTTACATCATGTGATATGATCCCTGAATTTTGTAGAGTATCATTATGCTACTAGTTTTTCTATTCTTGTGATATTATTTTACCTAGTTTAATATCCGGTTAGTGATGGAAACAGAAATTCCCCTTAAACATAAATCTCCAGCACATTAGGATAAGAATCATGTCTCCTTTTTTATATGTCTTTTCTCATTTATTTTTGATCTTTAGAGGAGGAATATTAATCCCATATACAAAGGAACCAACTATACTTTTACTATGTTAAAAAGGGTAGGATGATAATGGTCTTTACCCATGAAGGTAACTTGCAAGTCCCATCCACTGGTCTGGAAACTTAGTGTTTGTTGACTAAAGTAAGTGGAATTGTAGGCAACATGATACCTTAATTCACAGTTATCTTTTGGGTTTTAATCTTTTTTGGTCTTTTTAACCAAAGTATATGCTGCAGCAGATTCACAGGCAATGTATTAATTTTGAAACTTAGTTCTCAACATGACAGTGTTCCTATCTCAAAGGCTTTTGGCATTTATTCCTTTTCTGCTCTTACTGATTTGCCTTTCTGTTTGTTCTCCATACCTGGGATTACCATGATCCTCAAACCTTATAAAGAAGTTAACTAGTCCTTATACAATGTCACCAGGCAATTTAATCACTTGTTCTTAAGAATGACAAATAACTGGTGATTTGATCTTTAACATGCTCTGTAACTTAAATCCATTTTATAAAAAGCAAAACAGCATTCACAAGATTGACGTGATGTGCCAAGTTTACTGGGGACAGTGCCACCCCTTGGCAGGTGGCCCTGAATGGTAAAAGAAAGCAGGCTGGCTGAGCACTGTGGCACAGATCTTTGAAGTGGAAGTTTCTGGTTTCTTTGAAGACTCAGTTTTGCCAGGGGTTGTTTTGCTAGAAACTGTCTTGTAAGAGGACATGCTATGAGCATGATTTTGGCCAGCTGAAAACATCTAGGGGTGGACTCTGAAGAGAGGAGATATATAGAAGCCCAAAGACAGTGAGACAACACTTTTTGGATCGACATCACTTTGTTGGTTTTCATTCTTTGACACTTCAGTTCTCAAAGAGAAACATTCCAGAGAACTTCCCAGGGCAATCCAACTGAGTCTTGTGGCTTTCGCTGACTCATTTTGATCTGCTGAATCATGCTGATTCCTGTTGCTGTTTTGTGTTGGCATTTGGACTAGACTTCTGGTAACCGGACAATGAAGATTGGATTCACCACCAGGAGCTACTTCTAAGAAAAGGTCTACAATTCCCCTTTCCTCATAACCTTCTCCCACCTCTCCCAGCCCCCTACCTTGGTCAGTGGGTTGGAAGGGAGCTAGAAGTGTTTAAGAACCCTAAATAATATAGGTTTGATTAAAAATCTAAGCCTACAGGTCTTTAATACCAAAAAGAGAGGCAAGCGGATCTCGCTGAGTTGGAGATCAGCCTGTTCTACACAGAAAAGATAGAGCTACATGGCAATGTAGAGATGTCTTGTCTCAAACAAAGTAGGCTGAGCTAGCAATGGAGAGCAAGGCAGTAAGCAATATCTCTCCACAGTCTCTGTTTCAGTTTCTGCCCTCAGTAATGGGTTGTGACCTGAGAGATGTCAGCTGAAATAAACCCTTTCTCCCCTAAGTTGGTTTGTTCATGGCAATAGAAACCTTAGGATATATCCCATAAGAGTTAATGCAACTGGAATTATGAGTCACCTGGACAGAAGCTTACACCTCAGGAAAGGCCATGCACCCAACAGACATGCTATTGAGAAGAAAGTTATTTACAAATCTTTACTGCTAAGCTTTCCTGCTTTTTTCTAGGTTCTTACTCAGAAGCATAACTTTTTCTATTCTCCATTTCTAGATCAGCTTTGGACACATATATAAACATGCTTAACCTCACTAGGCATTTCACTCTGAAGGGAAAAACTGACAAATCCCAAAACTAAATTTTAAAAACAATAGAAAAATATTAATGAATATAACTAAAATGAGAGACACTGAGAGTGAGGTGCCATCAAAGCAGATTAAGTAGCTAATAAAAAGAGAGAGAGAAAGTAGGCATACTTAAAGAATATTCTGTGAGGACATTATAATTGTCAAGAAAACCAGTTAAGATAAGCTAGAGTTAGATGGAAGGGGAGGAGGTCCTTTCCTATCAGTGGACTTGGAAAAGGGCAGGGAGGAGATGAGGGAGGGATGGGGGGAATAGGGAGGGAATGCTGGAGGGGGCTACGGCTGGGATACAAAGTACATAACCTGTGATCAATATAAAACAAAAATGTTAAAAATTAAAAAAGAAAACCAGTTAAAGTAATGAGGTATACATTTAATAGTTGCTACTGAAATTAAATAATGAAACAAAACATTATTTAAAACAACAATTCAACAAGAAGCAAATACAATTGATTTCATTGAAAGATTATCCCACTTAACATGGAGTCAGAGTAAGATGAAGATACTAAATGGGAATATTTGTTTTTTGAAATCTTACTATATCCTACTGCTAGTCATCCCACCAATGCATACATATATAAATTAAGAAAATGAGATTTCTTATTTCTTATTTTCTTATTTGTTGTTGTTGTTACTTGGGACCATCAATCTCCTTGTGATGGTTATCTTTGTACTAATACTTTTTTCATTTTTATTTATTCATTTATTTTTAATTTTAACATTTTTATTTTATATTAATCACAGGTTATGTACTTTGTATCCCAGCCGTAGCCCCCTCCTGCATTCCCTCCCTATCCCACCCTTCCCTCCCTCATCTCCTCCCTGCCCCTTTGCAGGTCCACTGATAGGGGAGGACCTCCTCCCCTTCCATCTAACTCTAGCTTATCAGGTCTCTTCAGGAATGGCTGCAATGTCCTCTTCTGTGGCCTAGCAAGGCTGCTCCTCCCTCGTGGGGTGGGGAGGTCGAAGAGCCACTCAAAATATTTTCTTTTCTCAACAGCAAACTTTTAAAGCAGAAAATAACAATGCGGAAGTCCTGGAGGAAACAAATGTGATTCAAGGATTTTATACTTGGTGAAAGCTTTTTTAAATGCTACAAAGAGTGATAAAGATCAAACACTTGAAAAAATCTTATGTCCATGAAAAACTATCTCAGAGAGAGTTTCAACAAGCTATGACTTATGGCGCAGTTATGTATTATATGTGTTTAATCCATAAATGACAGTGGTGAAAGATGGAACAATTCACTTCTCACATTATAGTCTCTGACACTGTGCAATTAACACAACAATTTGAAAACAGGGAAAGCTTTAGAGTAAATGGAAATAAAATATACGTACTAATTGAGTTACTGGTGTTGGAAATGAAAGCTATTTAGATAGACTAATGAAGAATTTCAAGATCAAAATCATTTAAATTTACAAATATCAGCACTAAAACTAAACTTATTACAAATGAGAAGAAAACAAAGTTATATATTGACACTAATATGGAGAAAAACTATCAAAACAAAGTTTGTTAAAATATTGTAGAAAAGTATTAGTACAAAGATAACCATCACAAAGAGATTAATGTTCCTAAGTATCAAAAGAAATGCAGGGGCAAAAGAACAAAGCAAACAGCAAAAATTGTGGATGATATTCACTTATGTATTCTTATTTTAGGATCAAGACCAAAGGAACTAATTTTCTGAATACATATTAGCAGACGTAGGTAACATGATAGAAAGAGATGTCCAGGTGGTTAAGAAAGCAAAAGTTAACATTATGCTGTATGCAAAAGTCATATCTAAAGTGAACTGGAAAAGGTAAAAGATGAAAGAATGAACAAAAATACACTAAGCAAGGGCAAGTAAGAAGAAATCAGGGGCCATGATTTTGATCTCAAACAAGGTTAAATTTAGGCCAGAATTAAACAATATAAAGTAGGACACTCTATGATGAGAAAGACTACAATTCACAGTGAAGATATTAGTATCTATTCACCAAATACCAGTAGCAACTTTTATAGAGCAGAGACTATGAGATGAAAGAATAAATAGATACTAAATCCAGGAAACCTTGGCACATTTATCTTAGATCTAGATAGAACAAGGAGATGAATGTTAGCAAGGACACAGAAGTTATAAAAACCCATAAGCTAGAGTCTATAAGCACATAGTTAGAACTTTTCTTGAGAAAATACCTTATTTTCAAGTGAACATGAACATGTATGAACAGGATCATATGTTAAAAGCCTGCAAAAATTTTATATATAGAAATGCAAATAGCATTGGTGGACTACAATACAATAAATTTTCCGTCAATACTACTAGTAAAGAAAATATCATTTTCATCAGAAAGACTTCATTTTGTAACTTCCTGAATCAAAGGAATAATACCACTTTTTTAAAAAACTCTCTAAATTTATACTAAAAACTAATAATGAAATCATTTGGCTAAAAATAACATTGTCATAAAAAGTTGAGCTTCTGTTTGAGAAAAGATTTTTTTGTATTTGGGAAAGTCTTCCAAACAAGTCCATCCTTAATAATTAAAGAACAAGAAATAGCTATCCACCATGAGCACAATCCAAAGGGATTCATAACCACTAAGTCAGTACTGCAGAAGATACTTGAAGAAATCCTATCAGCTAGAAAGAAGAATAAATATATCCATGGGGCCAGGAAATAAACTTTGCTAGCATGGTAAACAAGGACATGAAGATTAGGCAAATACCAAACATGACAAAAACAAAAAATAACAAGAATTAATACATACTTTTCAATAATAACCCTGGATTCTGCCTCAATTCCCCAGTAAAAGAGACACAGACTAGCACATTAGAGTAAAAACAAAACAACACAACACAACCCCAAGGACCTATCTAAATTTTGTTTTGCATAAAAGAAAAAAACTCATTTGTAAATACAAACACAGCCTTAGGGTAAAAGGCTGAGAAAAGTTAATCCAAGTTAATGGAAATTGACAGCAAGCAGGCATACTAATTTCTGGCAAAATAAATCTTAAACCAAAATTAGTCAGAAGAGATTAAAATAAAATCACCACTGCATATTAAGGGAACAACTTACCAAGAGAATATTACAACTCTAAACACGTATACAAATTTTATAATACAAATTCTATGTGTGTAAAGATGGAACACATAATAGTGGGTTATTTTATATGCATATGTAGATCACTCACACAAAAACATAATAAGGAAACATCAGAGTCTAATAACATTATATATCAAGTGGGCTTAATAGACATCTACAGACTACTCCCTCTAAATACTTCAGAATACTTCTCAGCAGCACATGAAATGTACAATGTGTTTTGATATATTCAGTCTATTCCCTGGACTCCTTCAAAATCTAACCCCCTTTGTTACCCACCCAACTTCATGTCTCCTTTACTTTTATGCCCTTCAAGCCCAATTTGTTCTGCCCATGTGTTCTTGAATGTATGGCCTTCAGTGGAGCATGGGTGACTTGCCAGGGGGTACATTTTTTAAAGGAAACTGACACACTTCCTCCCAGTGGTTATCAATTGTCAATATCTCCTCAATGGGAAAGTGAAACTGTATGGGCCGCTTTTCCACTCCATGTAGAGCTAACACATATTACCCACATGCAGTCACAGCCTCTGTGAATTCATATGTGAAGATTCCCTGCTGTGTCCAGAAGACACTTTTCTTGTAGTCATCGAGTGCCTCTGAGTCTTAACTCTTTCTATCTCCTCTTCCATAATGATCAAGGCTTCTTAAAACCTTGGCAAGAAGGGGTGTGAAAGAGATGTCCTGTTTCAGACTAAGCTTTCCACAGTTTTGTTCTCCAAAACTTGACCAATTGGGCATTTCTGTGTTAATCACTATCTGCTGCAAATAGAAACTACACTGATGAAGGTTGAAAAATACATTAGTCTATGTATAAAACAATAAACAACTAGGAGTCAAACTATGCCCCTTCAACAGAATAATAGTTTTATTTTCTACCCAAGGGCCCATGATCTGTCTAGCCACAGGGTTTTGGCCTAATAACAGTGTCAGATATGGGCATCATCTTGTAAAGAGGATTTAATCCCAAGAAAAAATAGTTGGTTACTTCCGTGGTGTTCATGCCATTAGTGTACCAGTGGACATGTCTTCCTGTGTCAGTCACTATTGTAGTTCAAAAAGTTTACAGCTAGTAAAGACTAATGCGTATTTTACTCCTCTGGTAGTATGCATAATACTGGCCTGCATTATGAAAGATAGCTTGGAGTGTGTAGGTTAGTATCCTACCTTGATGTCTCCATGGTCTCACACACAAGCATCTAATGTTTTCTCTTACCATCATGTTCCAGATGGTAAGCAAGAGCCCTGGCCATAGCCTTTCATCTACAGAAGTCTAAGAATCTTAGAAGCCAAAAGATCCAAAAAATGTAATCCATTCTTGAAACCATGATTTTGTTAGCCTTAGATGTCTTTGTCATTCCATTATAGGGTAAATCCTCTCTGTCTCTTTCTGTCTCTCTCTCTCTCTGTCCTCTGTCTGTCTCTATCTCTCTGTGAGTATGTGTGTGAGTGAGAGTCTTTGAAAGGTCTTTAATATGACTGATCTCTGCTCTTCTCCCTTCTCTCCTCCTACCCTCTCATTCTTCACCATAATATAAACCTTTCTGTTCCATTAGCCCATTATAACACTGCATTCTATCTCCCCTCCTTCCAGCTTTTGCCCATCACTAATGCCCTGACCTCAGTATTACTGCAAATGAAACACACATATCTGAGGATTCAAGACTCAAAGCTAGCATCCACAAGAAAGAGAAACATATGACTTTTGTCTTCCTGAGTCTGGATTAACTGACTCAGAATGATTGTTTCTAGCTCCATCAATTTATCTGTGAATTTCATAATTTTTGCTTTTCTTTACAGCTGGATAATATTTCATGTGGAAATGTATTTCATTTTCATCATCCAGGCATCAGTTGTAAGACATATAGATTGTTTCTATTTCCTAGCTATTGTGAATCGGAGTAGGAACGAACATGGAAAAGCTGCTATCTCTAGAGTCAGAAAAGCCCTCTTTGAGTTTATCCCTGGGAGTGACACAGTTGGATAATATGGTAGATACATTTAAGACTTTTTGATGAACCTCTATACCAGTGGTTCTCAGTCTTTCTAACTTTGATATAGATCTTTATGTTCTGGTGATCCCTAAGTGGAAAATTATTTTATTGCTACTTCATAACTGTAATTTTGCTACTGTTATGAATCATAACATGAGTATCTATGTTTCCTAATGGCCTAGGTGACTCCTATGAAAGGGTTGTTCAACTTCCCAAAGGGCTATTGAACCATAAATTTAGAACCACTGCTCTGCACTGGTTGCAACAATGGCTGTAGCACTCCCACAAGAAGTCTACACATACAATAGAGTTCCCCTTTGTCATCATTTTTTAAATTTTCTAAAACTTAATTTATTCATTTTATATCCTGATCATAGTCCTCTTCTGTGTTTCCTCCTAGTCCCACTCCCCCTACCTCTTCCCCTCTATTCCCATTTCCTAGTCCTCAGAAAGAGGGAGCCCTCCTCCTGGGTCCAACTGACCTAGACTATCAAGTCTCTTCAAAACTGTCTACATCCTCTTCCTCTGTGGCCTGGTAAGGCCGCCTAGCCCAGGGGAAAGTAATCAAAGAACAGGCAACAGAGTCAATGTCAGAGACAGCTCCTGTTCCCCTTACTAGGGAACCCACACTGAGACTGAGCTGCCTATTGGCTACATCTGAGCAGGTGTTCTTGATCCTCTCCATACACAGTCCTTGGTTGGTGCATCAGTCTCTGCAGGACCCTCTGGGCCCAGATTAATTGACTCTGTTGGACTTCTTGTGGAGCTCCTGTCCTTGTATTCCCCCACTCCTGTTCCCCCACTCTTCCACAGACTGCCTGTGCTCTGGCCAAAGTTTGGCTGTGAGTCTCAGCATCTGCTTCAATACCCTGCTGGGTGAAGTTTTTCAGAGAATATTTGTGGAAGGCTCCAATCCTGTTCCCTTTCTTCAACCATGTCTGGTATCTATTCCATTTTCCCTTCTGAATAAGAATTAATCATCTTTCTTAGGGTCCTTTTTGTTACTTAGCTTCTTTGGGTCTGTGGATTGTAGAATGGCTATCCTGTATTGTATGACTAATCACTTAAAGAAATGCTCAGAGTCCTTTGTCATCAGGGAAATGAAAAGCAAAATTACTCTGAGATTCCGTCTTATACATATCAGAATGACTAAGATCAAAAACTCAAGTGCCAGCTCATGCTGGAGAGGTTGTGGAGAAAGGAAACCACTGCTCCATTGCTGGTGGGAGTGCAAACTTGTACAACCACTTGGGAAATCAATCTGGCACTTCCTCAGAAAATTGGGAACAGCCCTACCCCATGATCCAGCTATACCACTCCTAGGCATATACCCAAAATATATTCCAACATACAATAAGGACATTTGTTTAACTTTGTTCATAGCCATTTTTTATACTTAATAGCCAGAAATTGGAAACAATCCAGATGTCCCTCAACTGAAGAATGGATAAAGAAACCTCCCCCTAAGGGGGAAGGGCAGCTTTACGAGGCCACAGAAGAAGACAATGCAGCCAGTCCTGATGAGACCTGATAGGCTAGGGTCAGATGGAAGGGGAGGAGGACATCCCCTATCAGTGGACTAGGAGAGGGGCATGGGAGGAGAAGAGAGAGGGAGGGAAGGCAGGACTGGGAGAGGATGAGGGAGGGGCCTACAGCTGGGATACAAAGTGAATAAGTTATAATAAATGAATGAAGAAAATTTTAAAAAGGGAAACTGTGCTACATCTACACAATGATATACTGTTCAGCTATTAAAAACAAGAACATCATGAAATTTGCGGGCAAGTGGACAGATCTGGAAAAGATCATCCTGAGTGAGGTAACCCAGAACCAGACAGACATGCATGGTATATACTCAATTATAAGGTTTTTTTGTTTTGTTTTATGTTGTTTTGTTGTTAAATCTTACCCATTCTGACTATGGTAATATAAAATCAATTTTCATTTCTCTGATGGAAATATTTTCTAAAATGTTTTTCAGCCATTTATATTTCACCTTTTGAGAATTTTTGCTTCATATCCTCGTTTGAAAAAAACATGTTATTCTTTTTCTTGATCTTTAGTGTTTTTCATTCTTTGAATATTCTAAATATAAGTCCTCTGTCAGAAGCACAGCTAAGAAATTTTTTTTCCATTCTGTAGGCTGTCTTCACTCAAATGATACTGACTTTTGCTGTAAAAAAAATCCTTTTTATCTTCATAATGGCCCCTTTATTAATTGTTTGTTTAAAAGTCTGCACTACTGGAGGTCCTCTTCAAGAAGTCCTACCCAGTATCATTGGGTTCAAATGAATCTCCTACTTTTCCTTCAGTAACACTCTTTGTACCGGGTCTTATGTTAAGATCCTCAGTCAACTTTCAGTTGAATTTCATAAAGAGTAAAAGAATGGAATACTCAGCAACTAAAAACAAGGAAATCATGAAATTTGCAGGCAAATGGTGGGATATAGAAAAGACAATCCTGAGTGAAGTATCCCAGAAGCAGAAAGACACACACGGTATATATGTACTTATAAGTGTATACTAGACCTATAAGATAGGATAAACATACGAAAATCTGTACACCTAAAGAAGATAAACAAGAAAGAGGACCCGGGGTAAGGGAGTCAATTCTCACTTAGAAAGACAAAGGGGAAGGACATTGGAAGAAGGAGAAAACAAGTAACAGGACAGGAGCCTACCACTGAGGGCCTCTGAAAGACTCTACCTAGCAGTGTATCAAAGCAGATGCTGAGACTCATAACCAAACCTTGGGCAGAGTATAAGGAATCATAAGAAAGAAGGGGGAGTTAGTAAGACCTGTAGGATACAGGAGCTCCACAAGGAGAGGAACAGAAACAAAGTATCTGGGCTCAGGAGCATTTTCTGAGACTGATATTCCAACCAAGGTACATTCATGGATATAGCCTAGAACCCCTGCTCAGATGTAGCCCATGGCAGCTCAGCAACCAAGTGGGTACCCTCGTAAGGGGAACAAGGACTGTCTCTGAAATGAACTCAGTGACTGGCTCTTTGACCTCCTCCTCTACCCCGACCCCCCAGTGAAGAGCAGCCTTGCCAGGACACAGAGGAGGACATTGCAGCCAGTCCTGATGAGACCTCATAAGCTAGGGTCAGATCGAAGGGGAGGTGAACCTCCCCTATCAGTGGACTTCAAGAGGGGCATGGGAGGAGATGAGGGAGGGTAGGATTGGGAGAGAATGAAGGAGGAGGCTACAGCTGGGATGCAAAGTGAATATAATGTAATTAACATAAAAAATTAAAAATTCAATTTAAAAGAAGAGTAAAAGAAGAAAGAAAACTGAGTGTATTTTTCTACAAGAAACTATTCAGTTTGACCAGCACCATTTACTGAAGATGATAAATCTTTTCTCCAATGTGTGTTGTTGGCCTATTTGTCAAAAATCAGGTGTCTGTAGAAATGTGTATATATAGAAGTCTTCATATCTACTTCAATGATCAATGAATGTTTTAATGCCAATCACATGCTGTTTTTATTACTATAATTCTGTATTAAAATTTAAAATTTGTGATGATGAGACATCAGCAGCTCTTATATTGATCAGGAATGCTTCTCTCATGTGAAAGTTATGATAATTTTTTTTCGATTTCTATGAAGATTTGTATTGAAATTTTGTTAGAGACTGGTGTTGAATCTGTAGATTCTTGTGGCTATTTTCACAAAATTAATCCTACCAATTGAGTACTATTTTAGTGTCTTAAGGTATTCACTGTATCTTATCACTTTCTGGGTTAGGTTTATTTTCAGATTTTTTTGAGGTTATTGTGAACATATTGTGAAGTTATTGTTAAAATATATTTTAACAAATATAAGAAATTTAAAATAATTTCTTGTGTAAAATCTTCTCTCAAAGTAATGAAGCTGATGTCAAAGCAAAGAAAACTATATAACTTAAAGGAAATGAGAAGAGAGATTAAACACAGTGTGTTAAATTATGAATGGATTAGTGAAAAAATATCAGAAGAGAATCCAGATTTAGTCACTGAATGGAATTGACAACAAAATTTACCAGATCCTTTAAAATACAATGAAAATCAGTTCAAAAAGAGCAGTTCAATTTTCCAGACCCACAAGCTTAGTTCTAGACCTACAGCCCCTGTAAGCCCTCTTTTTTGTGAGCACCTTTGACAGGTAAATCACATCTTCTCATTTCTATTCCATTTTCATCTCCCATATACTGTTTCTGTGACTACGTCCACACTCAAGGCAAGAATCATACCCACATTCGAATTCCAATCCATATTGGAAACCATATTTGCCTGGTCCAATTAAGTAGCTCATCTTCCAGCTTGACCTAGCCAGCTCAGGTCACACAGCAACTTTATGGGCCCAATCAAAAGAAAGCCACCATATCACATCAGGTACACAGCCAAAAGAAGTCTACATCCACAAGTCAAGTTGCCAACAACAAAAAACAACATAAATGGCCAAAACAGCCTATGTCACATCAAACTCAGTAGGTTTATAGTCTGACATGAATGACCCAGATGAACCAAGGACAATTTAAGTGTTCCAGTAACTGAAGAAAAACAACACAATCCAATGAGTCCAAGAGGATAACAATAAATGCTTGAGTGACATCCAAGAGAAGTATGAAATGAGGAATGTGACTCAGGTTTTGAAAAATGAGTTAAATGAAAAGAAACATTACAGTAAACACAAGCTTAAATAATGGTGGAATGGGAAAACTAAATATCCCAATTAGAAAGCTCAAGGGAAAGTCTTACAAGCAGAATGAATTAAGTAGAAAGTAGAATATCTGCACTTGAGGCAATAATAGAGAATCAAGACAAAATAGACAATAAAAGAAAAATAAGAAACATTTAAAAGAAAACATAAAAAGAAAGGAACATGAACGAAATGTGAGACACCATTAAAAGACCAAATCTTCAAATTATTGGCATACATAAAGGATAAAAATACAAGGCCAATGGCACAGACCAAATATTTAACAAGATCATAGAAACTTCCCCTAAACTAATGAAAGAGATACCATACAGATACAGGAAGCACAAAGAATTCCAACTAGACAAGACTAGAAAGGAAACACTCTTTGACATATCATTTTTAAAACACTAAATATGTGAGAGTAAAAATATTGAAAACTGCAAGAGAGAAAGCACAAGTTGAATGTAAAGGGAAACTTATCATAATTTCATAAAAGCCATGCTAACAGAATTAAAAATACAAACCCAATAATGGTAGGCAATTTCCACACCCCAGTTTTTCCAATAGATAGTTCATCCGGACACAAAATATACAGGGTTCATTTGGAGGCAGTTGCTGAAGGTGGAAAGGGGACAGGTTCTAGTGCCACATGGCTGAGGCCATCTTCTGGGCTGTACAGAGGACACTGGACCAAACAGGTGAGCCAGAGGGTGAAGGTCATAGCTGAAAACGCATCAACATTTCCAACAATTTCTACAGAAGCAAGTTAAAATGCCTGGCCTTTCTCTAAAAGCAGATGAACAC
This sequence comes from Pachyuromys duprasi, assembly GCA_028658305.1. Lineage (NCBI taxonomy): Eukaryota > Metazoa > Chordata > Mammalia > Rodentia > Muridae > Pachyuromys > Pachyuromys duprasi. Next base: position 28,238,387 of record CM053749.1, read on the forward strand.
CAGCCCATCCTACACTTTCTGTCTGAACTGCATCTTCAGGCACAATGTGTGCGACATGCTGCCCAACAAGACAAAGCAAAGCCAAGCAGCCCTGGAACACCTTGAAATGTTTGAGGGGGCCCTTCCATCCTATGATGGGAAAAGGCAGTTGGTGCCATGCTGCCCTCAAGGTTGTGTGACTGAAGTCTACCTAGAGGTTTGCTTACCTGGGGCATCCAGCTCAGAAGGTGGGTTGGGAAGTACCTGGCAGTGACATCTACCCTGGAGGAAAATCAGAAGGAAAAGGCCACGATCTGCTACTGACAGCTCACAAGCTACTGAAATAGGCAGAAAAGAACGTGCAGAAGAGAATCAGCCAGGACACAGAAGTCCTGAAGACCAACGGACTCTTGGTGTGAGTCCAATCAAGACTACGTCTCAAAAAATAAAATGAAATGGAATAAAATAAAACGGAGAAACCTCAGAATGAAATGACATTCTACATCAAATGCACATAACAGATATCTACAAAATATTCCACCCAAACCCCAAAGAATATACAGGCTGCTCAGTAGCCCATCCAGGAAGCTTCTCTAAAACACAAAACACACCTTAAAAAATACAGGAAGGTAAAACAACCCTATGTATCCTATCTAAACTTAATACTTTATGTGGGTATCTTCATAATTGCATCAATGTGGCAAGATGTAGGAGGATAACATGGCTTTGTGGTTTTGACAAGATGGTGACAAATAACCCAATTAGTGCTTCGAAAGCAGGGTGTATAATTAAGTTGTATCATTTTTAGTGGATGATTTTAGTCTTTTTGTTTTTAATTAATTTTTAATGATTTTTCCAACATAATACTTTTATTGATTCTTTGAAAATTTCATGTCATGCACCCCAATCACAGTCGCTTCCATGTCCTTCTCCCACCCTTAAGACCTCCCCCACCGAAATATAACAAAATAAGACCACAGAAGAAGACAATGCAGCCAGGCCTAATAAGACGTGATAGGCTGAGGTCAAAGGGAAGGTAGGAGGACCTTCCCTATCAGTGTACTAGGGTAGGTGCATAGGGGGAGATGAGGGAGGGAGGCAGGGAGGGAGGGAGGGCTGTATTGGGAGGGGAGGAGGGAGGGGGCTACAGCGGGGATACAAAGGGAATAAACTGTAATTTATAAAATAAATAAATAAATTGAAAAAAAAAGAAAACAGAATCATCCATGCACACAGAATCCTAGTCTACCTGCACATCTGTGAATGCATGAATAAAACTGTAGACCACTGAAAAGAAATTATAATAAAAAATAAGAAAAATCCAATTTCTGTGATCTATATAATCGAGGAGAATGCTCAAACTCTTAGTGGCTTGCCCTTTCAAAAGAACAAGAGTTTTTCCCCTCGGGTAGCCTAGCCAGAAGCCACCAGTTATGGAGAGCCACACCCCAGCATCCTTGGCATAGTTTTTAGAGTTCTCTTCTTCAGGAGCTCCCCTTCTGGGTTGTTACTTTTGGGGGGCATCGGGAGAAGTGATGAGGTTAAGGAGCTAGGAGTTGTCTCAGAGGATTTTCGTGTCCCTCTTTCTCAGTTGTGCATCCACAGTCATCCGTATCACTGCCAAAGCAGTTTAGTTGCTCTTTACAGACAGTAGGAGCTTTTTACACAATTCCTGGCAACAGCATAGAGCATGAACACAGCACAAGGGTGTGTAGTAGGACCATAGACCCATAGTAGGACCATAGGGCCTTTGGAGGTTGCTGGACCGTGGATATCAAGATGGCTTCAGGTGGCAATACAGACTACTCACATCAATATGGCTTGGTAGCAGCGTGGCTCACAGACATGAGCATGGCTTCAGGCTGCCGCACAGACCATGGACATACAGTTGGCCCTCAGCGGCAACATCACTCACAGACATCTTCGTGGCCCCTGGCCGTGTATCAGGACCACCAACCGACTCGTGACCCTCAGCGGCAACATGGACTTTGGGTGGTTACACAACATGGCCTCGCGCGGGTACACAAGCCACTCACATTCACATGGCCTCCAGGGAGAAACGCCAATGACATTACTAAGGTTTCAGTCAGTAGCACATACCATTTGTGTCCCACATGGATCTCGGGCTTCATCGTGGCTGGAGGCAACAGCAGGACCAGAGACACCAACATGGCCTCCAGTGGCATCATGGACCATGGTGGTCCTTCAAGGAAGTCTAGTTCCGAACATCCATTTTTTCCCCACCTTTCATCACGTATTTACTCACCGCAATGGTGACCACTGCCTGTGCTGTGAGGAAGGACATCCTTTAAACTAATAATTTTACAGAGAAAATTATAAACTAAGTATAATTTAATTACAAATTCAGTAAAATTATAAGTATAAATAACAATATAGATTTTAATGTTCAGTAGGATTTCAACTTGAACTTTTTCTTGGAGATGCCATTGACTTTATTTCTGCATATTTACACATACAGTTTTGTGTAAATGAGGCTCTGTGAGCTAAATGGACACAGAACCACAGCTCCCAATGATTTATTAGTCACTGTACTTATAGTTTTTTAATTTTATATTTTATTTTATTTTATGTACATGAGTGTTTTGCCTGCATGCATGTGCACCATGTATGTCTGCTGCCATAGAGGTCAGAAGAGTGTGTAACAGCCTCTACAAATAAAGTTGTGAACAGTTGTGAGCCACGAAGTAGGTGCTAGAAATGGAATCCAGGTCCTTTCCAAGAGCAGAAAGTCATCTTAACCACTGAGCCATCTCTCCAGCTCCTAGTGTTATTTTAGCATCCTTGTTACTTTTTCAGTAAAATTATGTTGTCTCTGAGGCTCATTAACTCAATTAACTAAATTACTGAAACTGTAGCTTTTAGTATGTAGCATGTATTCTTTCATCAACAATATATATTCATATTTCTATTTAAGAATAATTTTAGAATACAAAGGCAGTTAATTATGATAACGCTTCCATATCACTAGAAGGGACCTAAGGGAGCTTTCATAGTTTGAAATGAGAATTTGATGAGTGATGCATAAGGTGATATTTTGATTGGTATTGCACCTATAGTGTTTGAGTTGTTGATTTCTTGGGCAGCTAATTTTCCTTAAAATCTTGTTGTTAGATTATCCAGCAAAGCATTGATACTGTGATGATTGCCAGCAATCCCATATGGCATTTGTATTTCATTTCTCCAGCAGATGTAGAAGGCAGGAGGTAGTCTGTAAGGAAGGTATCAGGGGCATTATTGTCCCCTTTTCTTTCCTTAAGTGTTTGTGACACTTTCTTATAAGATATTTGTGAAATAAAATTATAAAATAAAAATAAACAGCAACTGTATAATTTTACACCAATTTCATAGGGAGAAAAATGAGTAGAGTTTTTAATTGCATTCAGTTTTTCTCTAATATTGACACATTAATAAAATTTAGCTATCATCTATGATTAACAGGAAATGCATGCATGTGTACACTCACAATATAAAAATTGTAACAATATAAAATTGTAACAGTATAAAATTATGTAAATATACATAAAACAATTACAAAGTCACACACATCTTTTTTGAAAAGTGGTATAAAAATGTAATGTCTTTTCAGAGCCCTCAATAGCAAAGAGATTTACCTCATACTAATCCATGATTTTAGCTTTGTGTGGGCTAGATTATTTTCTTGCCCAGTGCATTAAAGGAGAAAAAAAGAAAAGACTAATTTTCTCAGCCACACAGCCTGGCCCCACTCAACCTATTTCAGGTTGTAAAAATGCTGAATAGGAAAGACAAGAATAAAATTTTGAGCACTTTCCTAGGACTGTAAAATTTCTAATAGAGTGTAGAATCTTTTCTTGAGGCAAGTATTCTTATATGTAGGTGTGGTAAAATTCACATGCATAAAATATCCATATTATACAGTTGTATAGACATCACTATTTACATTATAAGACGCAGCTTCGATATGGTCTTAAAGTAATTCTCTCAGTCATACACTCTTATTATATCTGAAACCATTATGTGCCTTGAGCACTCGGTTAATCTTTAGCTTAAATTCTGCATCAGCCAGGTGTCCTCCTAAGGTTCACATAAAAATTGAGCCTCGTTTAAGTGTGAAATAATCCTGTTGCTTCTATCTGAAAGTGAATGACCCCAGGATTAGATCAGATAAAACACACTCAAGCTAACGTGCACAAGGTGGATTATGCAAGAAAAGAGGATTTAGGGAAGAATGGATCCACAACTTTTTGTTAACACAGAGAATGGTGCCTTTTGTAAGCAACATTTGTGGAAACTCAACTGGAGCTTTAGAAGCTCTGCCTTTGTTGTGCTTTTCTCTGCATACATTTGCTTTGTAGTTAGGCATGCTAACTTCGGAAGCCATGCTGGGCCGGGACTCACGCTCATTTTGCCTAATGAAAGGCTGAGGATGTACTTTTACTCATACGTTCTTATTCTGTCTCCTTTGAAGTTTATTAAGCTCTCCTGCAAGACCTGAAGTTCATTTGGTTGTTATTATCATGACCACAAATTAAGTATCTGTTCCCTGGGGAGTGATAAGCTTCAATATAAGCTATACTTACTATAACATTTACTTAATTACTAACATACTGCTCCTTACTCTTCAGATATAAAACATAGGGCACCTATAAATGTCTATTAAGGCACATCTTGAATGTAATGATATACTTGCGTGATTATTAATGAACTACTGCACTTTCACAAAGTTACAAATTTATAGATAAACCCATGTACACATGCCCATTAGTAAAGATAATGAGAGACAATTAATAGTTGTATAGGCAAGAATAAGTAAGAAATGATTTAAAAATTATAGCAATGTTTTCCATTAGATTTTACACATTAAACTTCTATGTACCTTTCTGAGCTAAGGTTTTCCCAGTATTGTATGGAGTGATGGTTCACCCTTGACCTGCCAGGTGTCATGCTGAGATGACATTACATGGTTATATTTGACATGTTTAGGTCTAATATCTCTAACATATCAGTGTTTTAAATGGAGAGTGAAATAGACTTTTAACTTTTTCTGTCGATGTCAGTTTGTAACACAACCACTTGGAGACTATCTGCCTATCAAGAAATTAAAGTATTTTCCACTCAATAACCTTTATCTTACTAGAATTAAGTTGTTGCCTAGCTATGTGTTTTCTTATCTAACAAATTTCTCACTATTAAATATCAGTGTTAGATATAAGAAAGCACCCTTCATATACGTTCTTTTAACTGTTTTGGAGATTATTGTAGTAGAAAGAAATAATATAGCAGGAATTACTAAAAACGCAGGCAGCGGTTGAGGTCTTCGTACACAAACTACTACTTAGCTTAAGAAAAATTTTGTAGTACTAGTGATTGAACTTATGGCCTCATGCGTGTTACACAATCACTCTTCGATTGAGCTATAGCCTAGCTTTTGAACTAGTTAAGTTTTATGGAGAATCTTTTATCACAACTGAAGTCTCAATAAGAGCCTAATGAATGCAAATGTTTCAGAATTTTGTTTTGCTATAGTTTGTCACTGTGAAGAAAGATTAAATATTTGCCTTCCAAAAATAATTGTATGTGCATACATTGGAAGAGAAATTACTGTACTATATATAGAATAAAATATGACTCAAGATTTAGTGAAAGATATAAATACTGGAAAACAGCCCTCTTGACCACCACAAATATATAACTTTACCAAGATAATATTTGATTTTACATGTGCACTTTTTCCCTTACCTTAAATGACTTAACATTTGAGCAATAAATTTAAGATTTAGAAATTAAGATATTAGAGGACGATAACATAAATAATTCCTTCAAAGTTAATTACTTATTACATACAATATTTTACTAGGTAAAGAATAAATAAATTTTCAAAGGCATGTAGAGATCTAAATGTTCACGCATCTGATAGGATTTACAAGTATGAGATAGAAAGCAGGACCTGAGTTTGGGTCCCAGAGCACATATAATAGAAGGAGAGAAATTGAGGCAGGTGTCATGGAAATACGGGGAAGAACACAAACACATTCAGAGGCAAATTGTTTAACCAGAAAAGCTGAAGGGCCGACGTCTCTCTGTGGGAGTAAGACTATGTACACACAGCGTGTGGTGAGGAATGATTGTTTGTTTGTTTTGTTTTGTTTATTCTTCCCTCATATATTACATCCCAACCACAGTTGCTCTCCATTTACCCTTCCAGCTACCCCTTCCCCCAGATCTACTCCTCCTCCTTTTCCCTTCAGAGAAGGGCAGGCCTCCCAGGGATATCTACCAAACATGGCATACCAAGTTGCAATAAGACAAGGCATCTTCTCTGATGTTAAAGCTAGATGAGGAAACCCAGTAAAAGGCAAAGTATTCCAAAAGCAGGCAAAAGGGTCACAGACAGCCCCCACTCCCACTGTTAGGAGGTCCCACAAGAAAACCAAGCTACACAGCTGTAACATATATACAGAGGACCAAGGTCAGTCCCATGCAAGCTCCGTGATTTTCATTCTCTGTGAGATCCCATGAGCCCAGGTTAGTTGATTCTGTGGGTTTTCTTGTGATGTCCTTGATTCCTCTGACCCATAAAATCCTTCTATCCTTTTGCAGGATTCACTGAGTTCCATCTTTTGGCTGTGGGATCAGCTGATGGACTAAGCCTCTCTGACAAGTGGGCTAGGTACCTGTCTAGGAGCATAGCAGAATATCTTAGGGATTGTTTCATTGCTTCCTTTTTTTGTTTGTTTGTTTTTGTCCCTCATGTTTGGTTCTGGTTTAGGTCTCCGGGCTATCCAGCCTCTGGTTCCTATACCACCAGGCAGTGCCAAGAGTGGGATCCCACTTACAGCATGGGTTTGAAGCTAGACCAGACATCAGTTAGACATTCCCACAATTTCCATCCACCTTTAGCCCAGCACATCTTGTAGGTAAGACAAACTGTAAGTCTAACATTTTGTGTCTTGCCTGGTTACAGGAGAAGGCCAGTTGAGCCTCCATATCCTCCATTACTAGGAGTCTTGGGTAGGGTCACCCTCCTCTATTCAGAGAGGCTCCATTGTACTAGGTTTCTAGCTCATCCCAGTTTTTTATAGGATTGAAAAGGGGGAAAGGAGAAGTGGCAGAAGTTCCCCTGCAGTCTGAAAGCGTTGGATACCAGCGGGTTTCTGTGTGGGAACTCCACGTAAAAAGCTCTCCAGGTTGTTCAGTCAGCTCTTTCCTGCCAAGAGCTTCTCCACCCATGTGAGGCCTTTGGTTGGAATTACCTGTCAGACATGGCTTCTGCAAGTTGTCCATTGACCTCCACACATGTTCTATAGAGTACACACATCCATGTGGACATGCACACATCGATACAAAATGAATGAATGAGTACTAAAAAACATTTAAAGCAAATCCTATATAAAACAAAGTTAAAATATCTTGGAAGGTTTTTTTTTTTTGAGTGAAAATGGAAATGCAACATATCAAAATGTATGAGAAGGTAAACTTATATTGCCAAATATTTTATTTGAAAATAAAAATGTTCAAACCAATAGCTTCTATCTTTGTTTCTTCTAATATAAAATAGAATAGAAACATGCTCTCAAAGAAAGCACACAAATTAAAATAAAATAGATCAAAGAGGAAGTCAATGAAGTAACAGAAAATCAAAAGAGAAAAATCAATATCACCAGAAGCTGCTTCAGCCTTGAATGATCATAACAAATGAAAGAAACATAAATTAAATAAGTTAAATGGGTGAAAACAGTATTTAAAAGTCTGAAATGTTAAAATGAAGGCAGAATATTGTAGTAACTTTCTGATAATAAGATAGATAAGTAAAATGGAAGTACTATATCAGTGCACAATGGCTCTGGATGACTAAAGAAGTGAGAATATTTCCCTACTAATTTTTGTGACCAATGGTATTTTGAAATTAAAACAACAACAACAAAAACACAAACAAACAAACAAAATTACAAAGGAAAAAAAACCTACCAGTATCTCTCTTAAAAATGAATTAAAATTTTTAGAAAATAAAGTTCAACCATACATAAAAAGATTTTCTATCATCTGACCAATTAGCGATTACTCAAGCAATGCTTTAACATTTAAAATCCGATCGATACATTTCACTGTATTAACAGAGAAAATAATCCATTTTAACGTATGATCCATTTTAATGAGTGTTGAGAATGTATTTCATTTATCATCCCTTATAGGCTTAAGGTAGGAATGGAAAGAAAACTTAATCCTGAAATAAAATAATAAGAGTAAAATAAACAGTTAACACCACATTTAATGGTGAAGAGTTAAATGCTTTCATCCAAAGTCAAGAAGTCAATGACATTAATTTTTCTCTCTCTCTTTATCTCTTTTAACCATTAAATTGGGTTTAAAGCAAAGGATCACAAAAATAAACAAATCAATAAATCAATAAAAATTAATCTGGATTCAGAAAGAGAAAAAAGGCTCTAATTTACACATCATATGACAATTATCTCTATAGGAACATTACTATAATGTGTAGTTTAAAAACTGATGAATGTGACCAGTATTTTTTTCAAAAAATGGAAATGTGAAAAGTATAAAATATTAAATACCAGGTTAAGTTATCCTCAGTGATAGAGCACTTACCTAGTATACTCAAGTCCTTGGTTCAGTTACCAGCGCTACAAAGCAAAGTAGAGGACAATTAACTTTTTCTACAAAGCAAAAATTGCTATTAAAAAGAATAATATTATTTTAATAACAAAATATATAACACTCAGGAATTAATATTACAAAAGCTACAAAATACTGAAAATATTCCTAAGAAAAACTGAAAAAAATGTAATAAAAGGAAAAGACACAGTCTCCCAATAGATCAAAGAATTAATCATTTACTCTGATGAGCCGGGGAGATGGCTCAGCAGGGAGGGATATTTCGTGCTGGTACACAGGATCCAGGTTTGGCTTCCAGCTCCTACTTGGTGGCTCACCAAACACCAGAAAGTTCTGTTATTGGCACTCTTATCTTCTCTTTTGACCTCTGAGGACACTAGGCATTCACATGGTACATGCAAGTACATAGTTTAAGGCACTTACATACACAAGCAAAATAAATATAAATTTAAAAAATTACGATGTTGACTATAGCTAGAGAAATGGCTCAGTGCTTAAGAGCACTTTTCACTTCTTTCCAGCACCCATGTACAGGTTTACAAACATCTGTACCTTTAGATCCAGAGGACCCCAAATTATCTTCTGGTCCCCATGGAGACTGCATATATGTGATACACAGACATTCACTCAGTCAAAACAACACTCACAAACATAAAATACATAGAAATAAAATTTAAATAGTGCTGGCATTCAGTTTGGTGCAATTCCAGAGTCAGGCAGGGAATCCAAGTATACTTGTGGGAGAACTTAATAAAATTTCAAAATTCTTAGAGAAGTGAAAATAATTATAGGTACAAATTCTTAAAGAGAATAACAAAATTTGAACAGCAACATTTTCCAATTTCAGTGCTATTGTAAATCTGTTTCTCTGTCAACATCCCTAGACAAACACACAATAAAAACAGGAGACAATTGAAAGATAGCTCTGTACAGATTCAGACGTTTTAATTTCAAGGCAGGCACAAAAACAGCTTAGTAGAGAAAGATGCATATTTTTTTCTTAGTTAAACTGGACTCACTAAACTTCCACAAATAGAAATTTTAACTCAAATTCATATTTCATACTGTGTGGAAAATTCAATTTAAGTGAATAACAGGCTTTCATACACGATCTAAAATTATATTTGAAAACAGGATAAAATACAGTAATGAGTAAGAATTTTTAGATGAAGCATTTAAGTGCTTATAGACAAAGAGCAAACATTTGATAAACTGGCTTACCGGCATTAAAAACATCTGTCCTTAAAATATTCAAAGAAATCTAAAATGTTAACAGAATGTTTGTAAAAAAGAAAAAAAAAACAAAAACAAAAACAAAAATGACAAGCATGGAAAGACATCCCAAAAGTTGCAAGAGCGGTACTCGTATCTTAGAGATAAGCAACAGCTCTGTAACTGAACGGAAGGCCAGCTTAGGAGGAAAGAAATCATTCCTGCAAACCCAGCTGGCCTAGTGGAGGTCATGGATTTTAGAGGAGAACTTACCATAATCACTTTCCTAAAGCAGCATAATTTGTAACTGCTATCAAAATTCTTATTTGTATACCCACAGATAAGTGTATATGTCACCTCTCATCAAACAAACAAACAAACAAACAAACAAACAATTAAGTAGAAAGAAACTTTTACAGAAATCTGCAACTAGTCAAAATGGAGATAAATGGTCATGGGGTACCCCACCTCATCTGACACATCTACCACACAACTCCTCCACCTAAGAATCGGGGAACATTATGGAACACAGCTCAAGAACACAGTAAGAGCCACAGAACCAACTAACCTGGGCTCACGGAGATTGAACCGGCAATCAGGGGGCCTGTATGGGTCTGTCCGAGGCTCTTTGCATGTATGTTATGGTTCTGTATCTTGGTGTTCTTGTGGGACTCATAACAGTGGGAACACAGGCTGTCTCTGACCCTTTGGCCTGCTTTGGGGACTCTCTTCCTCCTACTGCGTTGTCTCACCCAGCCCGGATATAGGGTATGTGGGAAGTCTTATTGTAACTTGTTACACCATGTTTATTTCCTATTCCTAGGAGACCTGCTCTTTCCTGACTGAAACAAAAGAGGAGTGGCTCTGCGGGAAAGGGAAGATGAGGGAGGACTGAAAGAAGAGAAGGGAGGGGAAACTGCAGTCAGGATGTAATATATGTACGAAAGAAGAAGAGAAGAAGAAAAAAAGATTGTAGGAGCCAAACGAGTTGACTGGGAGACAGTATCTTCTAGCACAGGGAAACTACACCAATAAAAGCTCAACAACATGGCTTCCTAAACAAGACTTGATCACTTCTGACACCAGTTGACATCCCAGAACATGTAGGAAAAATCTCACAAAGCTCCTCTCCTAGATGCTATAAGAAATAAGCAATTGTGAGAAAAGGAAAATTAGTGTCCCACAGGGATTAACCACATACTGGTTATCCAATACCCAGTGATACAAGAAACATATATACAGGCAATACTGCCTGGACTCAGCAGACTGCACTTATGCTTATTCATTTATTTGAAAATATAATAATCTTTAAAGAAGTAAGGCAGACAGATTGGGGGGTGGTAAACCTAGGAGGGGAAAGGTAAAAGAGGGGGAGACTGAAATGATGTAATTATATTTTAATTAAAGAAAAAAGACAAAAAGAAATTTAGAAGGCTCATGAATGAGTTAACTATCTTGGTTATGGCACTGGTTCGTGGGAACTTTCAGATGATATTTTGAAACTATTAACAGTTTAACCTATATTGATTATATCTTTAAGCAGTTATCCAACTGTTGGAAAATTCTTGCTGTCAATGACTTTCTTTCTAATCATGAATATTTGGAGTAATGGAGTACACAGTTCTGCAAGGGCCTTTAACCAAGAGACATTCTAGCTTAAACACTATGGTACTTGAGGGACATAGAAACAGCATTTCAGTGTTACAAAAGCTCCATTTTCATTTACTTATGTATACAGTCTGTCAGAACCTTTTACTTACTTAGTGTTCCTAATGAAAACAGGACAGGTCCTCCAAGATGAGCATGTACAAAGGTGAAATCTGTGACACCATGCCCTGAAGTCAATTCTGACTTTTCCTTAAGAGTCAAAGTTCTGTGTGGCTCACCTCCTATGAATTTCACAGAAGACTTAACAATTGGCCTGTTGAGAATCTGCTATAAAACAAAATGTGACAATGTAGTGTGTTTAAATCAAGGAAGAACAGCAGATAAAATTACATTAGCTTATTGTGGATTTATATTCCAAGTGGAAAGTCCCAAGTTAATTTCATCAAAAACAGCAACTTATTAACTCACTTTACTTACTCAAATTTTATTTCCTTAATATGCTGCAAAAAATATGATTTTTCAACATTTCCACTTGATGTCACTTTGTGTAGAACTTCCCATTCTTGTCTGTGAGTTATTTCTGCCTGTTCTTAATCTCCCTTAACTTTTTTCTCTATTTTGTAGCCTCACCAACATTGTACATACCTAACTGATTATGTAATGGGCAATGCATGAAGATATGGTTTATTATTACAATAAACATTGAAAAGATACAGATTTGGACATATCAAAGTATAAGTTTACTTTCAAATCTTACCTAACCAGTTAAAAATTAGTTCACTAAAACCTATGTTTTTCTCCCCTGGAAATACTCAGATCTGTAAATGTTGTTCTTATTCCAGGCACAGTCTCCATTCACTAATGAGACAGTGTCTGGCTGATGAGCACTGGACAGCTGACACATCAATTCTTCTCCAAAAATGTGCCATTTCCCCCCTTTCAAGAGCCAAATCTGTAGTTAATATTTACCTGGCCTTTAAAAACCATTTATTCTTCACCCTTCAACAAACAGGTGGTATAAAATTAGTTGTCATTTGACTTGCCGTTGTCTTCCTTGGAAAAAGGAAAGATATATCAGTTAGAACCAGAACCCTTATCAGAAGCAGGCAACTGAGTCTCCATGTAGTAGAACCTCTCTCTATGAGCATGGCATAGCCATTGTCTCTTTTAAGTGATAGCAGCTTCAACAGTCTACACAAGAGCATGCCTATTAACATTCCCTTATAGAGTGGAAAGTGTTGCCCATACCTTCAGCTGAGACTTCAGACACTTACTCACTCCTGCCTCAATCTGTATATAGTCCTGCCTCAGTGGCACGTGATCTGGGAGGATGCTGGTGAACACAGGAAGTAGAATGCTGGTGGAATTGGAACTCCAATTACAACAATGTTTTGAGTCATTGCCCTTGCTGTGGTGAAGCACTGAGTGAAGCAGCTGCCTGAGTCATCCATGTTCTTTTAAGTAAGTAACTTCAATAATCGCATTGATTCACCAAATTGAACCAGATGGCACACTTTCTTTGGTTTATTGATATCCTATCTGAAGTAAATAAATGTTTCTATGCATCTGGCCATTAGTAAAACCAAACAAAAACATATCATGTAACACTTTAATTGAGGGGATGGTAAAGCGACATTCTGAGCAAATGTGCAATATAGAGCAGGAGATAAGACACATTCAAAGCCGTCAGTTGGATATGACTATGATTTAGACACTAATCTTCTTTCACATGCATATGTGATGCAGTGAATAAAAATGAATGTTTTAGAAGGAACAAAGGATGGCTCCACACACTCACAGAAAAATGTGGGAAATGTTGAGGATGACATGTGAAAGGAAAAAGATGATACAGAAGTTATTCGATATTCAAAATTTCTGTTTAAGTTGTATTATTTAAGAGAAACACCATGTTTTGGCTCATGCTTTCAGAAGCTTCAGTCCATGCCCACTTGTTCCCATCCCTTTGGCAAAATATTATTGTAGTAGGAGTATGTAGCAGAGGACATCTGGTCACATCATGCCAGGAAGAAAGCAGAAGGCATGGCAGGAAGTGGCCAAGGAAAATGTACCTTACCCTCAAGGACTTACTCAGTGACCTATTTCTTCCAGGCAGCTCTGACTTCCCAAGTCCCCACAATTTCCCAAAATTAGCATCTGTGCCTATAGAAAAGGTTTCAAAGCATGCATATGTAGAGGACATTTTTGGATTCAAATCATTATAGAATGCTAAGTAATTAGCAAAGTACATATCAAGAGCAGGACTTTTAATTCTGGTTTAGGAAAAAGAAATCCTACTAATGGGCAGCTTTATATTTTTCCATTATTTTTGCGAACCAGAAGGTAAATTTAACAATTTATTCACAATAAGTTCAATTTGAGCCAGCTGCGATGGTTCAGTGGGTAAAGGCTCTTGCCACTGAGGCTGACAACCCGACTTCAATACGCAAAGACCACATGATGGAAGAAGAGAACCAACCCCTACAAACTGTCCTCTGACTTCACACACACACAAATATAAATTATGTAAGTTCAGTTGAATTACATCCTTAAGCCGAGTCTTTAAAATTTTCTTTCCAATTCTTTTTTATAGATTCAAATATAATTTTTTCCTTTTTAAAAAATTTTTATTGATTACTGTTTATTTATTTTGTATCCACCCTGTACTTCTTTCCCTCCTCCCCTCCCAATCCCACCCTCCCTCTTCCCCACCCATGTCCCTCTCCCAGTCCACTGAAAAGGGAAGTCCTCCTCCCCTTCCGTCTGGAGTGGCTGCATTATCTTCTTCTGTGGCCTAGTAAACCTGTTCCCCCCTCGGGGGGAGGTAAACAAACAGCAGGCCAATCAGTTCATGTCAGAGACAGTACCTGTCCCCATTACTATGAAGGCCTCTTGGATACTGAACTGCCATAGGCTACCTCTGTGCAGGGGTTCCAGGCCATCTCCATGAGTGGTCCTTGGCTGAAGTATCAGTTTCAGAGAAGACCCCTGTGCCCAGACTTTTAGGATCTGTCGCTGTCCTTGTAGAGCTCCTGTACTCTCCAGGTCTTATTATCTCCCACTTCTTTCATAAGATTCCCTGTACTCTGCCCAAAGTTTGGCTATGAGTCTCAACATCTGCTTCAATACCCTTCAGGGTAGAGCCTTTCAGAGGCCCTCTGTGGTAGGCTCCTGTCCTGTTCCCTGTTTTCTCCCTCCTCCGATGTCCATCCTCTTTGCCTTTCTGAATGGGGATTGAGCATCTTAGCCAGAGTCCTCTTTCCTGATTAGCTTCCTTAGGTGTACATATTTTAGTATGTTTATCCTATATTATATGTCTAGTATTCATTTATGAGTGAGTATATACCCTGTGTGTCTTTCTGCTTCTGGGATACCTCACTCAGGCTGATCTTTTCCAGTTCCCACCATTTACCTGCAAATTTCATGATTTCCTTGTTTTTTTATCGCTGAGTAATATTCCATTTTGTAGATGTACCATAATTTCTGTATCCATTCCTCAACTGAGGGGCATCTGGGCTGTTTCTGATTTCTGGCTATTACAAATAAAGCTGCTACAAACATGGTTGAGCAGATGTTCTTATTGTATATTTGAGCATCTTTTGGATATATGCCTAGCAGTGGTATAGCTGGATCTTGAAGAAGCACTATTCTCTAAGAGCAACAATCAATAAATGGGACCTCATGAAACTGAAAAGCTTCTGTAAAACAAAGGACACTGTAATCAAAACAAAATGACTGCCTACAGATTGGGAAAGAATCTTCACCAACTCTCAATCTGACAGAGGGCTAATATCCAGTATATATAAAGAACTCAAGAAGTTAGACAGCAACAAATCAAGTAATCTTCTTTAAAAAATGGGGTACAGAGCTAAACAGAGAATTCTCAATAGAGGAATATCAAATGGCAGAGAAACACTTAAAGAAATGTTCAACATCCTCAGTCATCAGGGAAATGCAAATCAAAACGACCCTGAGATTTCACCTTAAACCAATCAGAATGGCTAAGATCAAAAACTCAAGTGACAACACATGCTGGAGAGAATGTGGAGAAAGGGAAATCCTCCTCCACTGCTGGTGGGAATGTAAACTTGTACAACCACTCTGGAAATCAATCTGGCGCTTTCTCAAATATAATTTTTATTTAGTATTAGAAAAATCGAGAGGATTTTGTCTGATGTAAAATTGACAAAATTTTACCAATAATGCCCAAAATGTGTTAACAGTGATGATTTTCTATAGAGTAGAAAGGTGCCACTATTGTGCTGACATCCTTTGTAGATCAGTAAAAGCAAGTAGAGATTAAAAAAACATTTTAAAAATTTGCTACCTAAATAGAAGTACGCTGTATATTTTTAAATTATCCTAATTATGGAAGTTATTTTAATGACAAGTATGCTTTCGCAAGAACTGACTTAAACTTTTGAGAAAAACGAAGTTAGAGGAAGGTAATAAAGAAACATTCTTTTTCTAGTGAAGACCCCATTTATTTGGGAATCCCTTACAGAGCATCTTGCCAGGCATTCGTATTCATTTCCCTACTGCTCTGGCTACAATCTGACTAGCCTAAGCAACTGGAAATGGCATCTTGTTTCTTGTCTTTTTTCCCGTTCTTAATCCAGGTCTAGACATGTACAAAATAGACTATAAAAACAGTTTGCCTAGTGTTATTGGAAGGTCAAGACAAGGATCCTACATATAAACACTATTACCACTAATAAAGCATATTACTATGATGTGGTCCACTCCTCCCTCAGTCTCTATTTCCAATAATCAGTTCCTCCATATTTCAAAAGCCAACCAATTATATAAGTGGTCATGGAATGATTGGGAGCCAAATTTGAGTTCTAGAACTGCTGTATATTCTTTGTCCTCCAAAGTTATAGACTCAAAAACCCTTCAGTTTGGTTAATACATATATTATGTGAGAGAGGAAACTGTGACGCCAGGAGTCACACATGAACAACAATTCAGTGTAAGTACAAGTGTGGCAAAGTTTTCGATCTACCAGGATGTGGCTCTTCACCACATCAAACCCTAATTAGCCATTTTATTATACATGCAAGACATTCAAGACTATGACAAATATGATTTTCTGCATCTCATGGTTAAAATTCTTGAAAAACTCTTCTGTATCATCTATTTCAATCAGATCTGGCATATACATTGATTGTAAATATTTTTGAAAAATGAATGTAATATTTAAAATACAATTTCCAAAGGTCAAAAGCAAGCCACTGGATATTGAATAACATACCTGAAACAATCTTAAAAATACATATACTTAGGCACCACATTTTAATTTAGCTTCCTGTTATTACAGTAACTAGTCACAAAATGGCTCCCTATTTATGCAATATGTTAGCTGCAATGTTACTTAAATTGAACAGATGAATGTCTTCTAATAATGTATGTTTACTTCATGAACTTGTCGGCAATTACATTGTAATTATGCCTCTGTAGGTGCTTTTTACTGACATATAGAGCACCAGTGCATTTTAAATGTAATTGCAGTTCTCTGTACCATTTAGCAAGGCTGAAAATTGTTAAAGGTTTGTAAATTACCTACATTTAGACCATAGGCAACTAGGCAAATTAAGTGACACTGTCAGTAATGTTACAACATAAATTGGTACCAAGTATAAATTCAAGGTACACTTTCTTTTCTAAATTGAAATGTGGGATATGGAATGCCTTCTGGAAAGATTTAAAAAAATAAATGTGTTCTTTTCTTTCATCACACTCACAAAACAGTGGCCAGTCTAGAACAATTAAGACAGTGAAGCAGTTTGATGCTTGGAATTTGGAATGGTTTTATAGTACTCAGAAAAGATTAGTTCTTACCCTCAAGACACCCATGAGGTCCAAGAGAAGATAAATTTCACATAGAAGTCACTTCTAACTGTGCAGCAAAATGAGAACTTAGCACTTCCACTTGAATATTATTCTCTTCATCTTCATGGTCTTATCCAAACTACTTAATTCTTGAGCTTTATAATCTAAAAGGTAATGACAATAATATCAGCCTAAAAGAGCTACTATAAATTACGATGAAATAGTAATTGTGAGCTCTTAAAAATATGAAATTTCCTTAGTGACTTCCTCAACTGATGGTAATCTGGCCTATTTAAAGCAAAGACCAGAATTTGAAAAAAAAAAAACACATTACCCCTTTATGTTTGCACAGAGCAACCTTTTTAACATTATGTCAGCCAGGTATAAACTGCAGAACTTGTCTAGACTTACATTGTCCTGTGGGACTAAAGAAAGCCAGTGACAACTGTATATTGAAAAATGTTCACTTTTTCTTCTTAGGCAATGTTCCATAGAAGAGACCAGTCTCCAAAGACCAGCAATGCCAGTTAAGGAAATTAATTTTCAAAGTATTACTCTGTCACTTCATGCCTTCAGGCCAGTCGCTTATTGATGGCTAGGGTTTAGGTTTAGATAAAACCATTTCACCCATGCAAGCCCTCTCCATTAAATGAGAAACAAGCAGCTAGGCCTGACAGCTCAGAGAAAAACCAGTCTAAAAGGCAGGTTTTGGGGGTTTTTGTGTGGTTTTTTTTTTCCAGTTTAAGATATATGTGTTAATAAGGTCATTTTTAAAAGATGTTTCATTTTTATTTACATTCACAAACATGTGTCCGCAGGTCTGTATCTGAAACTGTAGAGCACCTGAGGAGCTGGAAGAAGTCATCAGATCCCTGGAAGCTGTAGTTATAGGCAGTTGTGATCTACCTGCCATGGATGCTGGGAAACACCTTTGGTCCTCTGCAAGAGAAGCAAGCACTCTTCACTGCTGATCCGTTTCTTCAGACCCTCTAAGACTATTAAAAAATAGCAAGATGGTAATAAAGTTACATGCATTTAAAATAATCTCACAGTTGTATGACATGCTCCTTTTACTAAGATAAACATTTTTTTTTTACCCCCCGGGAACTCCTCTCTCTGTGTAAAGAACAAGTGTCAGGTAATAAGAAACAGGTTCCTTTCATTCTGAGTCACAAGTTCCTCTCCTACAGATAACAATAATTAAGTTGCCATTCTGGAGAGTATCAAATATCCACATGGTGTTGTGCTTTATAATATATGCATTTTTCTTAGACAATTGGATTAGAAATTTAAATTTCAAAATTTTGTTTTCAGTTTTAGATGTTTTGGTTTCATTTCCTAAGTTATCTTCTATTTTTTTTTCACTTATAGGTATCATCATACGTTGATTTTTGTATTAGAAAGATCAAAGAAAAAGCTACTACCATATTCATACAAGCAAAGTGCCTGGAAGGTCTCTTATATGATAGGTTTTTTTGTTGGTTGGTTGGTTTGGATTTGTGTGTGTGTGTGTGTGTGTTTATAGCTGACACCAGAGGAAGCTTCTCAACACACAGAACCCAGCCAGGCTTGGCTGCCTACTTAGAAGGCAGAGTATCTTGTGGGAAGAGGCAAAGACTGGTTGCAGTAAAGAAGCGTCTCAGGATGACACAGAGGAAAACAATTTAGAGCAGAATGGAAGTGCACAGAGCTTAGAAGAAAGGAGTATGAGCATAAGGAGAAAGAAAAAAAAAAAAGAACATCAGTAGAAAGTTCACTGGAGCATGACAGGGATTCACAACTTAGACCAAGTCGCCTGGAGATTCCCTGCAAGGGCGGCGGTGAGGGGGTGAACATAGGGGTTCAATAAGGGCACCGATCTGGGTCCTGGCCTGAAAGGAGTTGTTCATGCTTGCTCAAAAAAGAAAAAGAAAGGAAGGAAGGAAGGAAGGAAGGAAGGAAGGAAGGAAGGAAGGAAGGAAGGAAGGAAGGAAGGAAAAGAAGAGAAAAGAAACAGGAAAAGAAAAGGAAAAGGAAAAAGGAACACAGGAACAAGATGTTGCAGAACGCTAGGAAACCTCTGTTGGTTCAGAGAGACATTTAGCTTCTCTGACGGTGGAGTGGAAATTGTTCTTCTTGAGTTGGATTTTAACAGACGCTATGAGTGATGAGGCAGTGGCAAGCGCAGTTGAGTCGGGAGCTTGTCCACATGAATGCCCCAGCAAGCAGACAGCAGCTTCTCCTGGCTCTGCTCACACAAAATCCCATTCATTTGATCTTGGTCCCTATTACAGCTGGCTTTGGAAGAAAAGCTGCTAAACTGAACTGATGCTACTTCCATAGATGTGAAGTGAGTCAGTAGAGTACAGGAAGTGGGCAAAGAAAATAAAACAGTTTTCAACAACAACTCGAAATTTATGAGGCACTCAAATACATGTGTTTTTTTTCTCTTTTCTTACTGTACAACTAGAAAAGAAATCCACATTTTACAGAAGAAAAACTGCACATTAAGAAAGGAAAGCAAGGGGGATCCAAGATGGCTGCCACGAGAGAACACTGTGTCTGAGGAGTAGGAGAGCAGAAACAACGCAGCGACCAGGAGACTGAACTCTGGGACCTAAAATGCCAGCATTGTGAGTGCCAGGTGAGCGGAACTCCTACGGTGTGAAAATCAAGTGGGAAAACCCTAGGGACACCCAGTTATTACCTGGAGAAATTTCCCTGTGACCAGCGGCGCACAGCTCTGATCTGGACGAGCAGCTGCGCTGGGCGCCCGCACCCGCCATTGTAGACTGTCTCCCGGGCAGTCTCAGGAGAAGCCTGGTGCCGTTTTCACTGAACTGCGCCCTGCGAGCGCACACTGCACCCGGGTTCTGCTTCGACCCACGGGTGTGCTGCGGGTTCGGGCTGATCATCGGAACCACACCAGACTGAGTGGATTGGGGGACCATTATGACCAGTCCACACATTGCCGGGGCGCAAGCCGAACGCCCCGCCAGCAAAATCTCAGTCAGTGTGTGAGTCCACCCGCAGATCTGGGAGAAATCCCCAGTCCTGCACCAACCCACGGGTGTGTGGCGGGCGCGAACAGATCGTGGAAACCACCACAGGCTGAGTGGATTGGGGGACCATTTTGACCAGTCCACACACTGCAGGGGCGCGGGCCGAACGCTTCCGCCAGCAAAAACTCAGTCAGTGTGTGAGTCCCGCCAGCAGCAAAAACTCAGTCAGTGTGGGAGTCCGCCAGCAGATCTGGAAGGATTCCGAGTTCTGCATCAACCCATGGGTGTGCTGCGGACGCGAACCAATCGTGGGACCCACCACGGGCTGAGTGGATTGGGGGACCATTCTGACCAGTCCGCACACTGCGGGGGCGCGGGCCAAACGCTTCCGCCAGTAAAAACTTAGTCAGTGTGTGAGTCCGCCTGCGGATCTGGGAAAAACCCGAGTTCTGTCTCAACCCACGGCTGAGAGGATCCTGGGACCATCTTGACCAGACCGCACACTGAGGGCAAAAGCTGCATGCATCCACCAGCAAAAACCGCAGTTCAGGTGTCTGTCCACGGGCCAGACAGAGAAGGCTTCAGGCACCATTTCTGACAGCCCTGCATACAGCGGATGCACACAAACCCAAACCCATTGTGTGTGCCCCAAACATCATCTCAGACCGTGGTGCACAGCCCCTGGCACGGAAGGAGGCAC
>CM053749.1:28259829-28276816 GCA_028658305.1 Pachyuromys duprasi
CTTTTGGGATACCTCACTCAGGATGATCGTTTCCAGGTCCCACCATTTGCCTGCGAATTTCATGATTTCCTCCTTTTTAATTGCTGAGTAGTATTCCATTGTGTAAAAGTACTATAATTTCTGTATCCATTCCTCAACTGAGGGACATCTGGGTTGTTTCCAGGTTCTGGCTATTACAAATAAAGCAGCCACGAACATAGTTGAGCAAATGTCCTTGTTGTGTACTTGAGCATCTTTTGGATATATGCCTAAGAGTGGTATAGCTAGGTCTTGAGGGATCACTATTCCTAATTGTCTAAGAAAGCGCCAAATTGATTTCCAGAGTGGTTGTACAAGTTTGCATTCCCACCAGCAATGGAGGAGGGTTCCTCTTTCTCCACAACCTCTCAGCATGCGTTGTCACTAGAGTTTTTGATCTGAGCTATTCTGGAGGGTGTAAGGTGAAATCTCAGAGTCGTTTTGATTTGCATCTCCCTGATGGCTAAGCTACCTGAAATGCTATTTTACAAAGTAAATGTCTTAATTTACATATAATTTATAGTCTAATTATTTTTTAATCAAAATAAATGACATTCAAAAGATTTTTAAAAACCAATTTTTCATATCTGTGAGATGACATATTATACTTCAAAATCAAGAATATTGCACTGAGAGCTAAGGGATGGATCATGGAAATTGTCACCAAAGCTGATGACATTTATTTGATGCTGGGGACCCACATGGTAGAAGACCTACATGATCTATACATGTACGCCATGATACACACATGTTCATACATGAACAAAGAGATAGAGAAAATAACTAAATGTAATAAAAATATTTTTAGAGAATATTGCAGTAATAGGAGTCAATGTTTACTCTATTTCTTTTTGTTACAAAACAATTAAAATTTCTCTTCAGAATGGAATATCTTTTTTGATTGCTCTGGACTTTATCTCTTTAAGCTTATTACAGCCTTTTCATTATTTCCAAGTATCGTAAAAATATAAATGATAGAAAGAACTAATCAAATTCACCTATTTAAAAATAAAATTAGATCCATGTCTCTCAGCTTTCCCCAAAATTAATTCAAACTGGATCAAGGACTTAAATTTAAAATGAGAAGTGGTTAAGGAAACACATCAAGCCACAGGTGTAGGCAACAAATTTCCTATATAGAACTCAAACAGCATAGGAAACACTCCTTAGAATTGGCAAACAATATTAAGTGAAATTAGGAGGTATCTGCAGAGCAAAGCAAACTATCAGCAAAATAAACAGACCTGGAATAACAGGATAAAGGACTTCAAGCAAGGGATTAATAATAAGAATGTGTAAAACTTAAGCACTAAAAACCAATCAATAAATGCGTGAGTGACTTGAAAAGACTGCTCTTAAAAGCACAAATATAACTGGCCAAAAAGTATTTAAAAATTTCTTGATATCTCTAGTCATCACAGAAATACAAACTAGAGCACCTCAGTCATAAGAGCCACTACCAAGTGAACAAATGACACTCTTTATGGGAGGGTAAACTAGAGAAATTATTATCAAACTTGGTGTCACAGGTTGCCACACAGTTGACTTCAGCCACCTGTCCTTAAGAAGCCAACTAAACTATCCAAATTAAGAAAGAGCAGAAAAGAATAGCTTCGCAGGGCTATACTGGGAAGAGAGACAAAGAAATCCAGTGCTTTCTCAAGTTCATCTTCAGGGCCCTGACATCAGATTAAAGTTTACACAGAGAGCCAAGGATATCCTCAATGAAGCCATTCTGGTCATTGTGGTTCCCCTCATCGCTGGCCTATCATTGTCTGGGCTTCAGTCTCATCCCATAAGGTGGTCTGAGGAACTGTTAAGAATGTGTGAAATCTCTTTCGGAGAGACAAGTAAACTCCCTAGCTGGTGCTTTTTCCATCTTCCAGAAAGAGATTCCTGGGGAAATTCCTATTTTGCTGAGGGTCCTTTTTTCGATAGTCTGATAGACTGAGAAACACCAGTGTCTCTTTAAAATATTTTTATTTCTTCCACGCCTGATTCAAAACCCAGATGGACATTAGTGTAGAGTTTTCTCATAAGGATGAAGTGGGGCTTACCATGTGACTGAGGTATAGCACTCCTGGGCTATGCATAAAGTATTCTACATCTACTGTACATCTATGTTCCTTGCAGCTCTTTCACACAGCAGGGAAACAGAATCAGCCTAGATGTCTGCCAAATAGAATTTGTAAAAAAATATGTAGAACTCAAAAAGTGAGGTCCAGAAAAACACAAGTTTCAAATATTCTATCCAATATGAATATCTTAGCTTCTAATTGTTAATATATGTTTCCAGGTGGGAGTAAATGTGGGTAGAGACCAGGAATCTAGAAAGGAGCTCACATGACTATAACAACCCAAAGGCGTATGAGGGAGGGAGGGGGATTTCAGGGGAAATGAGGGAAGGGGCTACAGCTGGGATACAAAGTGAACAAACTATAATTAACATAAAAATAGAAATAAAAAACATTAAAGGCTTTAAGAAAAGCAGGAATGGGAAAGATAATAAAACAAAATGGAAGGAGGAAATAGAGAAAGTTAAAGGGTAAATGAGGAAAAAAATCAACAAAAATAAAGTATGTAGAAGCATATCTAATCCTTATATATGTAATTTAATATAATAAATAATTTTTTAAGGAGTTAATGACTTTTTTTCTACTTGTTGGCAGTTTTAACAAAAAAGTACCAAGTGCAGCAGAAATGACTGACAGGAAGGGCACTGGAAATTAGGTATTATTTATCCTGTAGGAGAAGAGTTACATGAGCCGCCATCTCAGGGCACTTCATTCAGCCTAACTTGGTTCCTCAGTCCCTCAGACATGTCAGTTCCTGAATGCTGTTGTTGCTTTCTTTGTGAGTACACTTCATTGCAGCGTTTAGGAATCCTATCCTCTTTTGAGACACAAAGTGAGACCAGGGTACGGTGCTGTCTACCTAGATGCTCCAGCCCCCTGTCTTGTCCCTGCTCCACGCTCCAAAGGTCAAGGGTCTCCTCTTCTTTCATTGCTCTATAGTGGCCTGTTCACACCTCCCTGGCAACACAGGAAATATAAATTTAAGAAAAGAATCTATGAAGGTTCTCAAATATATCATTCATTGTAATGTGAAAAGTAAATTACTCCAATGTTTAGGTTTTGATTAAGAAACCACCACTGAACTTTTATTTTACCATATTATGTGGGAAGAACACAATGTTTAACAAACAGCTATTTCAGTCCAGGAAGGACACTTATGATCAACTAACAAACTCTAAAGCAGTATTTAGTGTAAATGCTACTATATCATTATTTATCCTTTGGTTCAGCAGGAAAAATTGGCTTCATGATAAATAAACTCTCCTTATCCGGTCATTAGTCTGTGGTAGCTACTCTGACATGTCCTGCCACAGGCAACACAATATCACTAATGAAATGAATTAATTTATCTTTTTCAAGAGGGGACATTGGAGAATTGGAAATGTACATTTTATAGCAACACTCCAAATAGAAAACAAATCTAATAAGTCAACATTTGAGTTGCATATTTTAAATCCATCAAATTGATTCTATTCAGATGCATTTTTCCTGTGTTCCTGGTATTTTTCTGTGTGGAGAGAATAAATTCTACTGGGGTGAAATAAAGGGTAAATAATTATTTAAATGGTTGAGATGACCCTTAATTCTGATGTGACATGCTATGAAGAGAAAAGAGGGTGAAAAACAATGATAAAACCAATCTCAATTTGACGAAGATTTACTAGATGAATATATTTTAAAAAGTGAATATAAAACACTGATGAAATTCATGAATATAAGTTTAACACCTTTGAAACTGCTTACAATAAACATCTTTGGCTATAGAATTATCTATGTCATATAATTTACCCCAATAAGCAACAATCTTGACAACAGCAGGATAGTAAGAACAATGATTTTTTTTTCTATAGAGATTTTTTTTTAATTTACTTTTTTATTACAGTTTATTCACTTTGTATCCCAGTGTAGCTCCCTCCCTCATCCTTTCCCTGTTCTCCTCCCATACCCCTCCTCCAGTCCACTGGTAAGGAAGAACTATGAATTTTATTACTATGTTTTTTCTAAATTTATAATTTCTCTCAGCCTGGCTACCTGTGACCCAGGATACCCTTTTTCATGTTCTAGATCAATAGGTGGACTGAGAATCCTATCTCTCTCCAGGTGCCTAAGCAGTATTTTCATTTATACGCAGAGCTTTCAAACGTCTGAAGATGGGACTCCTGTGGTTTGGGAAGGGCCTCCGTGAAGTTCTGGGACTACTGTAGTACCAGCTCACCAGCTCAAGGAGTTTCAGGTACCAGGGGGAACATGACCTCCTGATCCAATGCTCCGCTTGAATTCAGACCTGGAAGCTGGGCTTTCTGTGGTTTTTTTTTTTTTTTTTAACCTTTCCTAGATATTCTGTTGTTTAAGCGGACATGATTATTTTACTTTACGGCGTTGTCGCAAATAAAGGAAAATGCCGGGATACAGTCTTGAATGTACGGTAAATCATGAGTTTGGGCCTCCAGTACGGAGGGAGGAAGCGAGGGTGGCTTGTAGCTCAGTGAAGTAACACATGGTTCATGGGTACAAAGTTCAGGTGTCAGTTCTCAGCTTGAAATGCAGCTAAAGTGAATTTTGAGTAGTATTCATTTTATATAGATTTAGAAATCATTGCTCATCATGAAGATCTAATTGCATTCTTCCAATTTTTGAGCTATAATTTATAAGCTAGTATTCTGGTTAGAATGCAGTGATACATTACGACTAGCTTGAAACTGTAAAAATGTGCTGATGACTCACATTTTCTAAATTTAGATTATTACAGGCAGACAGACTAGCTCAAGGTCCACCACCTAAGTGAACCTACTTGAGCTCCAAGAAAGGAAAATCGGACTATCTACAATGTGTCTGGAAATAGAGGAGAACTTTGCATATCTTAGATTTTAAAAGTATTTTCTGGGTATTTAGTATCCAAAGCTATCTTACAGAGCCCAATTCATGAATATCAAAATTATATTTTCTTTTTATATCTTTTATCTGAATCATAAAATAAAGGATCATGCAATGTGGCATCCTTCATGCCTCCATCATATTTATTTATATAGGACAGTTCCAAGCAGTCAATTCCTATTTATTTTTTGTGGTTAGTACCCATACCTTTAATATTTATTGGAATGTTAATACCACTTATGACACAAATGTCACATTGTTGCTGTCACAGTTTCTGTAGTTGCCGGTGACCAACAATAGTAACTGCCTGCACAAGGGGCTGGGAATTAAAAAAGACAGAGAACATGAAGAAGCAACACCAAGACAGTGCTCTGATCAAGGTGCTATCTTTATTACAGAGTAAACCACTTATATAGGTTTCCAAGTAAACATGTCCAAGCAAAACAGGAAAATTAACCAAGCAAAACAGGAGGCTTAACTAAGCAAACAGGAGGTGTCTGCTGAAAACAACAAGAATAGTGAGCCAGAATGACCTGCATGCACGTGACCATCTCAGGTCCAACGGAATGGCTGCCTCAGTTCCCCCTTTTTTTGTTTATGACCAAAGACTCACAAAGCTTCTTTTCTTTTAATACAATAATAATTATGAAATTATGAAAACTGTTAGGTAAAATCTACATATGCAATGTGCAGCCCATGTGTATTTAGCAACTTATGAGAAAATATCTGATTTTCCTATCTATCTTGACAAGTTTAGAGTTCTATTCCTAAATTAACTTTTATCCTTACTTGATTTCTTAACTTCTAAACAACTTAAGTTTAATTATGGCACTATGACTATTTGGTCTTCAACTCCATCAGAGACTGGAGAATGAATAAAATTAGTTATTAGAGTAACTAGGAAGTGTATGTTAGCAGCTTCTAAAAAATAAAAATTGACAGAGACCTGAACAGTCACCCATAACTTTCTGTAATGTTGGAGCATCATCTTCAGTCTTCTGGCTCAGAATATTTGACAGACATATATGTGAAGCAGGAGCTATTTAGGATTTGCTTACTCCGACTTGGCAGAATTTGGCAGTTGACTTGTCCTGCATTTAAGCTTGCCCATTTTTGGCAGAATTCGTCTGTCATGAAGCAAGGGTATTTTCTTTACCCGAGTGGCTCATTTGCTACATCTGAGGCCATCTCCATATGGAGGTTCTTCAATGCTCATTATCTTCTTTCAGGTAGGTGGGGTGCTGACAGGAGATGACTTGTCTCATTGTCAAAGAATCTTTAAAATAATAAAGACACCTTTAAATGCCATATTCTGTAGGTCTCTGAAGTTTTTGAAGACTACCTATCTTTATGTAATTGATATGTCCACAAAATCATACCTATCTGTTAAACCTAGGATGTATACTTCTGTGATAGAGTGGACTAGTGTCTGACATGACTATGAATTGAATAACTAGCAATTAACTTGCATTACCTAATACCCTCACCCATTTTTAATAGCTATTTAAAAGTATTGGAAGTAACCTTGAATTTGTATCAATATCCTAAAGCTTATAGCAATATATCAAAAATAGACTTATTTTTGCATCAATATGCAAAATCCTATACCATAGTTAAAAGTAACCTTATTTGAGAACAAGAAATAAAACCTTAAGTTGAGTAGATTTAATAATCTACCTTTTGTCTTATATCCCTGTATATTCCTTGTTTCACTTTGAATAATGCCATTAATAATAAACATTTCCCAATGACCATAAAATTTCGTAGACATAGCAAACAACCAAAAACCTACCCAACCCCTTTTAAGGAAAATTGGACATTGTTCTCATGAATTTCTTCTAGTTGACATTCTGTCTACTTGATGCACCAACTTTTCCAGTAGCCAGTGGGCAGCATCATTTTCCTGTGAGAAAACACAAACTTATCCTCTCCCCCAAACAAGTACAGGGTGGGGTCCATGCCATTGGTTGGTTAGAGGATCTTTCCATCTAACCATGGCATAAGTGGAAGAAGACTTGCGAGGCCAATAACATTCCGCTGCAGATTTACCTTCTTTATCCACTTGTAAGAAGTTTAAAATGAAAAGAACATAGTCAAGGTGAGCTCTAGGGGACTTTACCAAATGGGCTCTCTCTACTATACCTTGACCCATAGGATTGCAAGGAAAGCCAGTTTTATGTATAGAAACGATCTGTGGGATGCCTTACCTCAAAATGAAGGTGTCTAAAAACAGTGATTCATCGACATTGCTTTAAATATTTGTTTGGGTGAAAGATGTGTATTTCATTCCCAACTGAAATGTACCTCCATGCAGTTTCCCTTGGCTTCAGAAATTTAGGCCATGGGAAGGTGTCAAAGAAAAAAAAGAATGAGTACTCTTCTGCCTTTCTTTTCCTAGTGTGAAGGACAGTGATTAGAATAGGGTAGTAACCAAAGCTAGGAAGAAATTAATTGCACATCTATAGTCCATGAACACCAAAGTCATACCTAATCTTTACCCGACATTGCCTATCCTGGAAATCCTACCATGATGGCACAGTGTATGCTGGTTTCCAAATATTTCCTCCACTGATCTTGTCAGATACTACAGACAGTCTGTGACCATTTATCTAAGGGTTGGTCCTGCTGTCACTGAAGTCTCGGGCTTTGTATTATGTCATGTGGATGCTATGGTTTAGTACCCAGGGAGATTCAAGAATTCCCTAAGAAATGCCTCACTTACCCTCAGGTTTCCAAAGTGCCTAAGAATGAAGACCCCACTGAGACAGTGTCTTCACTGAACATCTCCCTGAAGGTGCCTGGGACTTTGGCCTAGATCATTCCATTGATCTTAGTCCATTTGTCAGAGTTGACGAGAAGGTATCTGTCACCCACACAGAAATGTTACTGGCAGGCAGCACACTTGAAGCACTCCAGGTGATATTTGTCTTTTATTTGCATCGTCATCTCATAGGCATGGATATCCTTGTCACAGGAAGCACAGTCCTCAGACAGGTCTAGGCTCCTCTGAATGGTCAAGGACATTGGGGAGAGAGGCAGTGTGCAGGGTTGTGGGACACTTACTTTGTGGCTTGCAGCTGGCTTGCCTGGCTTGCCGCTTGGGCTCATGGCAGGAGCTTGCTCCTCCACACTTAAGGGCTGTCACTGTGCTCCCTTCCATCATAGTCCAGCTGCCATACCTTAGTCTCAAATAGGAAGACTAAGGAAGGCACATAAACTTTGGTCTCTGGTCTCTGGGACATATGCCTCAGGCTGCAAAAGCTAAGGTGACTACCAAAAAGCCTGAGAGCAGTTCTGCTCTTGAACAGGTACAATGCTCTGCATTATGTGCTGAAGGAAAAGTGCAACTGAGATTTTGTTAACTGTCTGTTTATATGTCTAGTCTGTGGGACAATAATCTCTTAACATATGACTGAATTTAAAAGTACCCACAGCATTTTCAATTACAGTAACAACACATTAATAAAGTATATACAAGTTGCTAAAAATCTAGTATCCCAATTAAATTTTGATTTTTAAAAGTATATAAAATGTCCCTCAAATTACTCCAAGTCCCACTGCAGAAGTGTTTATTTTACCCTTTTCATAAGGTATTAAGTTTACAACTTGCTAAACATTTTACCCAAACATAGGAAAACTGTCTGGAAATGCAAAGCACAATGAAGTAGGACAGAGTCACTTCGGCCCCAGCACTGAGACCTGCAAATCTGTACTTTTCAAAGTTGCCTATCTGCAAGATGGTCACTGCTAGCAAGCTATTGCTCAGTTTCATTTCAGAAGAAACAATGTATTTCAGAAACTGCATTTCAGTAGACTGTTCTACATTTACCCTTTGGATGGACCAAAAAAAACCCCAAATACATTAAAACAGCAGTTTTATAGAACTTAATAAAAAGTAAATCAACTTTGCAATTAGTTAACTTTGTCATCTGAATACAAAATGTTTAGCAGTGTCATCCTTGCAGTGATTAGTCTAAGATGTGCAGCATTTTCAAAATCCCTGTATGTCCCTTATATGCGAGTTTCTCTCCCCCATAAATTAACAGGCAATCTTCTAATGATGAAAGGTGTAACAGTTCCTGAATTTTCCTCATCTTTCTAAGTAAGCATTGAGAAATAATGCCCAATTCTCTGAAGGTGGGTAATGGTAGGCCCTTAAGCCAATTCTAGGGTCTTAATATTTTTACCTGCTTGGTCCCAAACTGCTATATTCAAGTTCCCACTTTCAGGAAACCAGGGACAATTAACATCTACTTGATTTAAAAAGTCCTAAAGAGTTCGACTTTCAAACACAGCTCCTCATATTTTGAGTAATTGAGCGTTTCAGTAAACGCTCCCCTGCTATTGCTCTATCCCATATTGTCCTGTCTGGCCCTTCCCTTGCACTCTCTCTGATGGGCAATCACCGATGTGCTTTCCTTTTGGCCCAATGGACGTCCAAATTTAGTGCGTTGCTCAGCAGGTCCCTTGTTGTCAGGTTCAATCCCTGGGTTTCGGCACTACCTATAGTCACCTGCTACCAACAATAATAACTGCCTGCACAAGGGGCTGGGAATTAAAAAAGACAGAGAACACAAAGAAGTCACCCCAAACAGTGCTCTGTTCAAGGTGCCATCTTTATTACAGAGTAAACCACTTATATAGGTTTCCAAGTAAACAAATCCAAGCAAAACAGGAAAATTAATCAAGCAAAACAGGAGGCTTAACTGAGCAAAACAGGAGGTATCTGCCGAAAACACGAATAGTGAGCCAGCATGACTTGCACACACGTGACCATCTCAGGTCCAATGGAACGGCTACGTCAAGTTTCTATTTAGAAATTTTTACATTAAAATCAATTATGTTTTTTGAAATTTACTTTAAAAACTATTGTGTGCATTGTTATGGCAAAATATCCTCTTCACTGTTACAAAAGCAGATACATACAATTCAAAAAATACGTATGAATCAAGTAAAGAAATGCTTTTTCATATTTTTATAGTTTTTATGCTTTTGTTTGGATATGATGACTGAAATGTGAAGACAAGCAAAGCAGAACTTGAGTGGCATTTTAATGTCTACAAATGTGAACTACAGTCCTGGTGGACAGAGTTGGAGAAAGAGGGGGAAAGTGTATATTTAAACTATGAATTAGGAAAGAGATGGACATCATAAACTAAACAGCTTAGATAATAAGGCTCTTATTCATAAGTCTTTCCAAGCTATATTTATTTAAACTTTTAAATTGGCAGCCTTGAGAATAGGAAGTCCATGCTGAGTATATATACTAAGCAATTTGAGAAAACCTGCCTTAACACATGGCATCCCGAGCGTTTGGCAGAAACAGCTTTCATTTGGAATAGTAATAGTTTCCAAGTTTTCAATTGTAGTAGTTCATTTTTAAAGTGAGGGTAAATTATGGTCCCAATTGTTTGTATGGATATTTTTTTGGTCTTACATTTTATTTGGTGTTTTTATTGTACTATTTTACAAATTTTTAACAAAAAGCTGTTTTAGGCAGACCAAGTTCTTTGTCAAAGAATGAAGAGTGAATTTACCATCCTAACATCAACAAATTTTAGGGCCTCAGGTAGAACTCCAGCTGAGTTCCATCCCAGAGCTCCAGTACCTGTAAACAGAGAACAAGTTAAACACATTCCATGATGCTGGGAACCCTCAAAGTGTTATCTGATCAAAAGAAAAACAGGGCCCAAAATATTGGCCTTTAAAATAATTGTGTTGTATAAATGTAAGCTGTATAAAGAATATTTATTTTCACAATTGTTTCAACACTGGACCAGCACAGTGACTGAAACTCAAGCATTAAGACAGGAAGTGCTCCAAAATGATAAAAAAGGATGCATTCCTGAAGATCTCACATGATAATATCTTCTCCCCCGAGAATATATGCAAAGATTGTATTTGATTCACATAACTCTGAGCCAATATAGCTTAGAGGTATTTGACTTTATTTAATTTTTTCAGTCATGGCATATGGCACATTCTTTTTGTCCTCATGTTTTGAGTTATGTGTGAAAAGAAATGTAAGGAAGTTTGTAGAGCCATTGTTATTTGAAAGTGTTATATCTAACGAGATAAAGAACTGGTTGTTGTGCTGGGCCTTTAATCCCAACACTTTGGAGACAGAGGCAGGAGGATCTCTGATTTTGAGGCCAGCCTGGTCTACAAAGAAAGTTCCAGGAAAACCAGGGCTGTTACACAGGGAAACCCTGTCTCAAAAAAGGTGGCAGGGAGGCTGAAATTAGTAAAATTAGAGATTATCAGGAACTCATTACAACAGATAACAAAACACTCAGAAAATCTTGTGGGAATACTTTAAAAGCCTATATTTCACTAAGATAAAAAAACTAAAAGAAATGGATACATTTGTGGATACATGTGAACCACCAAAGTTAAACCAAGATGAGAGAGAAAATAATTTGGGCATACATATAACAAGCAAGAAGTTTGAAGCAATAATAATAAATAAAAGTTATGCTAAAAAGAAGCCCAGATCCAGAAGCGTTCACATCAGAATTCTGCCATACCCAATTTTCCAAACAGATCCCCAAAAGTATGCAATGGAGGAAATAAAGCATTTTCCAACATAATATTGAAAATTCTAAGTATCCACATACAGAAGAATGAAACTAGAGACCTAGGGTAAAACCAAATATTACTAGTCTAAAAAAAGGGGGAAAAAGTACTGTGCTATACTCATAAATAAGTCTCTTATTCAGCCATTATCAGAGATATTGCCTTCTGCAGGTGATGGGAGCAAACACAGAAACCAATAGCCAAACATTATGCACAGAGATACTCTTTTTAAAATGTATTTGTTTATTCACCTTACATCTCAATAGGCCCCTCATGTCTCTTCTCCCAGTCCCACCATCACACCTCTTCCCCCATCACCCTCCCTTACACCTCAGAAAAGGAGAACCTCCCCCAACCCACCCCAGCACAGCAAGTTACACCAGGACTAAGTGTATCCTCTTCCTAGGTGGCCTGGCAAGGCAGTTCCACCAGAGGAAAGTGATCGAAAATGCAAGAGTCTTTGTCAGAAACAGCCCCCGTTCCCCTTACTAGGACACCTGCATGAAGACCACACTGCCACTCAGGTACATATATGTAGACGGCCTAGGTCCAGCCCATGCATGGTCCTTGGTTGGTGTTTCAGTTTCTGCAAGGTCCCCTGGGCTCCTGTTAGTTGGCTCTGTTGGTCTTCTTGTGAAATTCCTGTCTCCTCTAAGTCCTT
The DNA here is from genome assembly GCA_028658305.1 of Pachyuromys duprasi. Lineage (NCBI taxonomy): Eukaryota > Metazoa > Chordata > Mammalia > Rodentia > Muridae > Pachyuromys > Pachyuromys duprasi. Next base: position 28,272,034 of record CM053749.1, read on the forward strand.
CTCTCCTTTCCCAACTCTTCCACAGGGCTTCTTATGCTGTGCTGTGTGTGTGTGACTGTGAGTCTCAATATCTATGTTGATCCACTGCTGGGTGGAACCTCTCAGAGGACAGCTTCTTGTTTACAAGTATAGCAGAATGTCATTAGTAATGTCATTAATAGGGTAGGCTCTCTCCCTAGGTATTAAAACACTCAGCCCTAAAATGTCTTTCTCTGTCAAATCCCCTTCAGAGCTCAGGGAACCCTGTGGAATAGGATGCAGAGTGTAAGAGCCAGAGCAGGTGGAGGACACCATGAGAATGGGCCCTCTGAATCAACTAAGCAATGCTTGTGTAAACTCACAGAGATGGAAGCAGCAAGTACAGGACTTATAGGAATCTACAGCAGGTCCTTTGCATATATATTATAATATTATAACTTTCAACTTAGTATTCTTAATGGGACTCCTCTGTGTGGGAATGAGTGGGTCTCTGATTCTTGTGCCTGCTTCTGGACTCATTTATTCGGGTTGCCTCCAGCCTGGATGTGACAAATTTTGTCTTATCTTACTGTCTTTTACTTTGCTATGTTTTGTTGTCATCTCCTAGAAGCCTGTTCTTTTCTAATGAAAGACAGGAAAGGAATGGAGCCAGATGGGTAAGGAGGTGGGATGGGTACTGGGAGGAGTAGAGGGAGGAGAAAAAATTATCAGGATATATTGTATGAGAAAAGAATCTACTTTGAATAAATGAAAATAATTTTCATGAAGAAAGAAAAATTTAAGAGAGTTGTAGAGATTGCTCAATGTGTAAGAGAACTAGCTTCCAGAAGAAGCCATTTGGTTCTCAGTATCATAATGAGCAGTAAACAACCAACCACATGCTATTTTCTGCACCAGGAAATATAATTCCCTTTTTCTGGCCTCTGATGATGCCCACACATGAAATATACTCACACAAATACACAAGACAAACGAGATGAAATAATTCTAAAAGTTTTTTTTAAGTTGTCAACATAATTAATCATCAGGAAAATACCAATTAGAACTCCCTTGCGATTCTATATTTCCACAGTTAGATTGGCCATTGCCAGGACAACAAATAATAACAAACACTGCCACAGATGCGAGAAGAGGAAACTCTGATTCGCCTTTGGTGAAGACATAAACTGGTATAGACACTGTAAGCCTCAATATGGAGTTTTCTAACTTTACACAGAATTATCATACAACCCTGCTATACCAGTCCTGAATATACATACCCAAAGGATTCTATATCCTATTAAGGAGACGCTTGATTGTTTTTGGATAGAGAGGATATCTTGTGTACTGCATAGATGTATCACCTGTTAATTAAAAACAAACAGACAACAACAACAACAACAAAAAGCACAACTATGGACTGATAGGAAAGAGTAGAATAGAAGGTGGGACATCAGGAAGGCAGACAGTATTCTGGGATAAAGCCATGTGTGGGAGATTCATCCAGGAAGATGTGAGGAGGACGGACACATGGAACCTGAGCAGAGGAAACCAGCCATGTGGCAGAATGTAGATTAGTATAAATGAGTTATTTTAAGTTATGAGCTGGTCAGAGAAGAGCAAAGCTATTTGGCCTAGATATTTCTAAATATACTTTGTGTCTTATGAGTCATTATTCCAGGATCTTGGGGCCAGGAGGAAAAACATAAACCCTACCACATGTATTCGTATTCATTGCTGCTCTATTCACAATAGCTAGGTAATAGAATCAGCCTATATGTTTATCCACAGATGAATGGATAAACTAAAATATGATACAATTTACACAACAGTATTTTATTCAACTGCAAAGAAAAATGAAATTATAAAATATATAGGTAAATAGATGGAAAATTTATACTTTTTTAAGTTTATACTTAACAAGGTAACACAAATAAATGCAGTATATTCTCTCTCATATGTGGATCATAATTTCAAACTTCTAAGTTTGATTATTGGCAGAAACCAGGAAGTCAGAAAAAATCCCATTTCTAAGCAATACTATGTAATAGCAGTCTTGTTTAATTCTCTACTCTCATGCAAGCATACAGTTTCCATTTATAATATGATTAGTATTTCCAAACAAAAGTCACAAAACAAAACAACTCTCTTTAGGTCCCTGATAGTTTTCAGGATATAATCCCAGCACCAGGAAGCTGAGGCAGTAAGGACAGTATGGGTTTCCAGTCAGTTGAACTATGCCATGAGTTCCAGCTCAGCCTGTGCATCACAATGAGACTGTCCCAGAAACAAAACAGCGACGTGTTTAGCAATATAAACTGATTCGGCGGTGCACAATAAATCATCTCTTCCGACAGGTTATTCAAGATATCAGAGCAGGAGGTGTTGTGGCATGCACCAGCTGGTGAATAAGGATGCAGCTGGAAGGGTCTGTAAGGTCCTTCTTCAAGGATAGAGGATCATGAGAAAGCCTGTGTGCATAAAGGAAGGGTGAGGTTGCTTACTCAGTAAGTTGTAAACCAGCGCCTCCAAATACAGAATACAGAATACAAACTTCCTGAAAGTGCTTAATTTACTCCAGGGATGCAGCTCACACTTTATTGTTGGCCCACATTACAAATAAATACATAATAATGAGATCAAAATACTACTGAGGAAAAATGTCAGAATAGCAGCAAATAAACTGCAAACAAGTTTGTGCACAGAATTATCCCACACCATAGAGCAAACTTTGCTAATCACTAATACCCTGTAAGAAAATTACTTACTGTGAAATCTGGAATCTGAGTTACTTTTGACTGATGATTAGAATCATCTTGGATGTATTCTCCTTTGTTTTATTATAATTCTTCGTCTTATGTCACTGAATCCCTTTATTTGATGAAGTCATTTCTAGTTATTACTTCTTCATTCTCAAGGCAGTTATTCTAGGTTCTCCCTGAGCACCTACTTAGGATATGCTTTTCACATATGTAAGTTACAAGTGTTAAGCTGTTTCTGTTTTCGTTCATTCAACTAGCATGTACACCAATAGGAATGGTTTTCAGGTTCTCATTGCATGGTAAGGAACATGCTAAATAGAATCTCTGCTTTTATGGTGCTTAGAAGCCTGATAGAAGGAGACAGGAAATAAAAACATACATTCCTAAACAATGTATTTTCACAAAAAATTAAAACTAAGAAAACAAGGCAATTGGGTAATATATACTGTAGCTGGATTGGTATTGTAAATATGATGATCAAGAACAGCCCCATTGTAGACTTAAAGCCCTGAGTAAAGAAAAGGAGAAAGCTATGCAAAGATGATGAGAAATATTTAACTCAGATAGAATCCAGAGCCTTAACCTGCAAAAGTTCCAGAAGATTAGAATTACACAAAAGGAGTAGCTAGAATGTACTGACACTGAGTCCTTATAAAAGACTGAGAGGAGGAAACAGGCAGGTTGCTTGTGCAAAACCTTTGGGTCAAGATAAAATAAGTTGAATTTTCATGTAAGTTGAAAAGAAAGTTCACAAAAATCTTTGCAGCAGAGAGGTATCTGCCATATGTTATTTGTAGTTATAAAACTAGCCCAAGCATTTGTAGAGGATGGAGCAGACAAGGGTGGGGAGAGAGAACGTGGCTTCGTTCAGGCAAGAGAAGATGGTAGGAAGGTTAACACAGTACATACAGAGCTGGACAATTCAGAACAGACATCACAAGCAGACGCTGCATGTCTTGCCATTGAGCTAAATGAAAGAAATTAAGCATTGGCACCATGATTTTGAACAACTGTACCGTGAATTGTCTGGTTTTCCATGTCAATGTCTCCCGAGTTTCCCTCTTCATTACAACACCTGGATTACAATGAAACACATTTTTCTCTTCTTACTTTTTTATTAAATTGAAAGTAGATTCTTTTTTCATACAGTATGTCCTGATCATGGTTTTTCCTCCTTCTACTCCTCTCTGTCCCTCCCCTCCTACCCGCTCCTATTTGTCTATTATTAGAAAAGAACGGGCTTCTGAGAGATAACTACCAAACATGACAAAATAAAATACAACAAGATGAAGCAAAACTTTCATGTCAAAGTTGGACCCTGTCAACACAATAGGAGAAAAAGAATCCCAAGCACATACCCAAAGAGTCTGAGACACATTTGTTCTTATAATAGTGAGTCCCATAAAACTACTAGGCTAATAACTATAATATATGCACAGAGGACCTGGTGTAGACCCATGTAGGCTTTGTGTTTGTTATTTTAGTCTATGTGAGCTCATTCGCATCTTGCTGAGTTGATTCAGGGGGTTGTGTTCTCCTGGTATTCTTCATCCCCCTTTCTCTTTCTCTCTCTGTCTCTGAATAGTGTCTGGCTGTGGGTCTCTGCATCTGCTCCCATCTGCTGCTAAAGGAAGCCTCTCTGATGTTTACTTGATAAGGCAGTGGTTGTTTATTTATCTTTTTAAGATCAGTAGTGTTTGGTTTTACCCTAGGTCTCTGGGCTATTTAGTCTTTGCTCTTGGTTACACAAGCACTATTGGTTATGAGTTCCTTCTAGTGTAGTTGGTCTTAAGTCTATTATTTTATTTATACACAATAGTTACTCTTACTTCTTCCTTTTTCCTTAGGTTTCCAGTGTTGACTCTTCAGCATGCTCCAGCCACAATTATTGAAGCCTCATTCATGTCTTAAGTCTCCCTATTGAAATGCCACTCTTTATTACTTGTTGCTTCATATTAGCGAGTGTTGTGTCATTTGCTACATAAGTAGTGCTTTTGGGTAAACAATGTTTCTTTTCTACTAAAGAAACATGCACATCATCTAGTGATAAATAAGAAGTGAAA
>CM053749.1:28277316-28297461 GCA_028658305.1 Pachyuromys duprasi
GAGGAAGACAATGCAGCCACTCCTGATGAGACCTGATAGACTAGGAACAGAAGGAAGGAAAAGAGGACTTCCCCTATCAGTGGACTTGGGGAGGGGCATGCGTGGAGAGGGGGGGGGGAGGGAAGGATTGGGAGGAGAGGAGAGAGGGAGCTACAGAGGGGATACAAAGTGAATAAAGTATAATTAATAAAAAAAATTTTAAAAAGAAAAAATACAGTAGTAGATCTCTAAATTTATTTCTCTCATCTAATTAAAAATATTAGGTGTTCTTTGGTCAACCTTCCCCATGTGCTGGGTTGTGTGTTGCCAACTTGGTGCTATCACCCCAATTTAAAATAGGGTGAGAGTTACATTTTCTAAAACGTCTAGGGGTGCATGCTTCTGTATTAGAATCCCTCAAGAAAGATTTCAATAGACATTTGAAAGATAGAAGGTTTATGGAGGTACTATTCTAAGACCACAGAGACCCAATTCAGTGAAGGACAAAGATTCTTAAGGGGTCTCAAACTCTAATGACTCTTTTCTGGTCCAAGTTGTGCCTGCCAACTGGCCCTGAAGAACAGCTACAGTACCAAGTCTTCCTTTATGTGCTTGACATTACTATGACAAAACCAAAGGGTTCAGAACATGTGATTCTGAGATAGGATGCTTTGGCAACTGAGAAAACCACAGAAATAATTTGTTTCTGCCTGTTGGAGACCGCTGTTAATAAATAATAAATGTCCTAACATTCCTCAGCTGCAAGTCTGTCATGAGATCATTCCAGTCCTGTCTTGTCCTATCACTTACGTTGATCGCTTTTAACTTTCCAGTGGACATAAGATAGAATCACTTGGGAAAAGAGTCTTTTTGTTTGCTTGTTTTTGTTTTGTTTCCTTTTGTTTTTTTAGACAGGGTTTCTCTGGCTGACCTGGAGCTCACTCTGTATACCAGGCTGTCCTCAAACTCACTGTAGATCCCTCCTGCCTCTCCCTCCTCGGTGCTGGGATTAAAGATTTGAGCCACCACCTCCTGGCTCAGGAAAGAGCCTTCATTAGAAATTATTTAAAGTGTCTTGTCCCTTAGACATGTCTGTGGAGGATTGATTTTTGTTTTGTTTTTGAAAATACTTTTTTTTTTACATACGATATATGTTGATGACAAGTTTTCCAGCTTCACCTCCTCACAGAGTCTCCTCGCCTCCGGCCCATCCCACTCTGTGTCTTCTTTTCCTCTTTCTCTCTCTTGTTAGAAAATAAACAGACAAACAAACAAAAGAAATTAATTTAAAAAAAACATGAGAAACACATGCATACATCAATAAAAGCACAATATCATAAACTATAATATAAAAGCAAAAGAAGAGTAAGATTTTTAAAAAATGCCCAAACAAAGAAATTTGATACAAAAACAAAAATCAAAACAAACAAACGAACAAAAAAACCCTACAAAATACCACTGAGTTTGTGCTGGTCATCTACTGCAGGGCATAGACCTGTCCTTAAATGTGGTTTGTCTACATAGTGAAACTCCATTGAAGAAAACAAATTTTTTCCTTTGCAAATGGTTGTCAGTTGTCAAAGGCTGCTTGGATAGGGATGGGACCTCATGTCCACTTCTCCCTCTCAGTTCTGGGACCACATCTGTCTTGAACCTGTGCAAGCTCTATATATGCTATAATTATCTCTGAGTCTATATGTACCTAAATCCTGTTGTTTCTGGAAGACAGTTTCCTTGGTGTCATTCAATTCTCTGGCTCTTACAATATTTCTACCTACTTTTCAGCGTAGGTCTCTGAGTCCTGAGGAAGGGCATTGATGATTTTCCTTTTACTACTGAGTGTTCCAAAGTCTCTCACTCTCAGAACATTGTCCATTTGCAGATCTATGCATTAGTTTCCATCTATTACAGAAATATAACAAATTGTTTTTTTTAATTGTTAATTGGTGTAGGAACAAAGAGTTCACTGTGGGCTGGCACCATTCTCTAGGGTGGGCTGTAGAGTAATTTAAATCAAGCAACCTGGCTACTCTTGTAAGGGATCACATCCAAAGATCTTCTAGGTCTATGTGATCTGGCTGGAATTAGGCACATCCTTAGTATATACCTTTAATCCCTCTGGCTGGAATACATACCCTTACTCCCTCTGGATGGAATACAGACACTCTATTAGTACACACCTTTCAGCTCAATCAATGACTTCTAATTGAGGGGCAGGCAAAGTGATGAATCAGAGGCAGATTTGACAGAATAAGTTAGAGATAGAATATGCCCTACTCTCAGGAGAACAAATGGGAAAAGAAGAAAGAGAAGCTATTTAAGAGCAACACATGCAGAGAGAGAGAGCATGAAAATCTGTGGAAACAGTACAGTAGAGATCCTGAGTACAGTACAGTTCAAGGCTGTTGAATTGTTAGGTCAGGAAATTGCTGACGAGGAAAGACCTTAGACTCAGTAGTATGAAAAAGCAAAAAGGTGTCTATTCCACAGAAATTTTCATCATGCAGAAGCCACCATTCTATAGAATGGTGACCCTGAAGTGAGCATGCAGGCTCAATTTAAAGACAGTTAGGGCATTTCTGAGTTTGGTTAGGTAATCTTTATGTTGATTGGTTAGTGCTGATCTATGGGATATGGGAAACTCATGATTAGTTCTGCAGTTAGGGAACTTCATGAAGAGTCCAGGTAACAAAGAGTGCCCAGGTAAGAAAGTATTATTTTGACTAGCCAGACAAAGCATTTCTTTCTTTTTTTAATGTAATTTATTTATTTTTATATTAATCACAGGTTAGGTACTTTATATCCCAGTTGTAGCCCCCTCCCTCATTCCTTCCCACTCTCCCCATCCCTCCCTCATCTCCTTCCTGCCCCCCTCCAAGTCCACTGATGGGGGAGGACCTCCTACCCTCCATCTGACCCTAGTTTATCTTGTCTCTTCAGGGCTGGCTACAATGTCCTCTTCTGGGATCTAGCTAGGCTACTCCTCCCAGGTGTGTGTGTAGGAGAGTCAAAGAGCCAGCCATTGAGTCCATGACAGAAATAGTCCCTGTTCCTCTTACTAGGGTCTCCATTTGGATACTGAGCTACCATGGGCCACATCTGAGCAGGCGTTCTAGGTTATATCCATACATGGTCCTTGGTTGGAGAAATAGTCTTGTAAAAGATCCCTGTGCCCTAATCTATTTGGTCTTTGTGGAGCTCTTGTTCTCCCCAAGTCTTAGTAACTCCCCCTTTTTTCATATGATTCCCTGCCCTCTGTAGAAGGCTTGGTTGTGCATCTTAATATCTGCTTTGATACATTGCTATATAGAGTCTTTCAGAGGCCCTCTTTGGTAGGCTCCTGTCCTGTTGCTTGTTTTCTCCTACATTCAAATGTAAAATGTCCATGCCATTTTAGACAAAGCATTTCTAACTGACCTTTAATTTGATTGGTCAAGTGCTTGGGGACTTTACTTAGTTACTGTTTCTGGTTTTCAAGGAGGTTATTGAGTTATTGTAACTGGTTTCCATTGAGAAACAGAAACTCAAGACTGTTTAATTGCAGCCAATTATGAAACCTGTCATGGAGTCAAAATGGCTTATTAAAAATTATTCCCCTCAGAGTTGATATAGTTCAGTTTGTGGAGTTCCAAGGAAATTTTTCCAAGCAGAACAATTCAGTGAAAAACCAAAAGAAACCAGTTTGAATCAGTCAGTTTGGAGAGGAGTTTTGAGCCAGAACTGCTGAGTTGAACCAGCCAGGCAGAGGTAAGAAAGAACTAGAAAAGGTGAGGTTATTCAGCAGCAAGTCTCAGAGAATGAAACATTTTAGGCCTGGCAAGGGCTCCCCACTAGGGGCAAGTGATCAAAGAGCTGGCAACAGAGTCCATGTCAGAGACAGCCCCTGTTCCCTTTTTTAGGCGACCCACACGGAGACTGAGCTGCTTATTGGCTACATACTAGCAGGAGGTCTAGGTCCCCTTCATGAGTGGTTCTTGTTTGGTGCATCAGCTTCTGCAGGTCCCCATGGGCCCAGATTTATGGCTCTGTTGGTCTTCTTATGGAGCTCCTCTCTGCTCTGGGTCCTTTATTTCCCCAACTTTCTCTTATGACTCCTTGTGCTCTGCCCAAGGTTTAGCTGTGAGTCTTAGCATCTGTTTCAATACCCTGCTGGGTGGAGTCTTTCAGAAAAGGAATAGGGTGAAAGCAGTCCTAATGAGACATGAGGGAGGGGGCTACAATTGGGATATAAAGTGAATAAACTATAAAAAATAAATTTAAATTAAAAACTAACAATAAAATGAATAAACACTATATATATATATATCTTTTTTTAAGATAATATTTTAAGCCTAAGTTAGTAGATGGAGGTTGGAAGATGAAGCCTTTAAGATCAGGACTTGCAGATTAGATTGTATAGAGGCTAGAAGCTTCAAGACCTAGGCTTAGGAATAATTAGAAATGCTCTTGACCCAGTCCAAGCCATGTATTTGTAAAACTTGGGTATGGCTCTCATCTCATGTCCTCTTCTGAGAAAATAAAAAGAACACTTACAGTAAGCCCTGTACTATAAGAGTGAAAGAAGCTACCAGACAATGTTGTACCCAGATAGTGAGACCCAAAAATACCACCATAAGTTGAGTCTGTTGCAAAACACATGAGGGTTTATTCAATACAAGCTTGAGCCTGGGACTCAGCAACCTTTATACTGAAGAGGAGGAGTGCAGTGGGGAGGTCTAGGGGAACAAGGTTTTGAAAGGGCAAAACTGTAAGCAGTGAGTGTGTTTGTGTGTGTGTGTGGGGGGGGGGGGGTCTCCAAGCCTTGGCATTACACTATTGGGTAAGGGAAATTGACTTTTGAAATGATTGGTTTACTTTAGGCAACAAGTCTTTAATGGTTCTGGTCTGGCTATCTGATCATGAGAAATGTCTGGAATGTGCTGATTAGCTGTTGCTAGGGAAAAGGAACTGTTGCTAGGGAGGGGGAGCATGAGCTAGGGGCTATCTGATTGGATTGCCAGGAGATGGTATCTCTTAAGTGTTTCCAGCCAGGCCATTTTGGCCAGTTTCTTAGCAACTGTATCTCTAGTAGGCAGGAAAAGAATGCAGTAAGGCTGGTTCTTCCCCTCAGGTAACTGGACATGTCTCTACCTGGCTGGCCTTCCTTCAGGTTTGTGCTTTAAACTTTAATTCAATGACCCAAATAAAAACTAATTTTTAATTCTTTGGTCTTTCAATAGAAACAGCATGTCAGCAAGCAAGGAATCAAAAAAAATTATTAACTCTTTGCTCCTGACTATGGATACTTTAAGTTCCTGTCTAGACTTCCTGCAATAAATGGGTTATAACTTGGAATTGTAAGCCAAATAACTGTTTTTCTTCTCTTGTGCTACTTTTGGTCAGGGTATTTACCATAGAAATTAAGCCAGAACACCAAGGAAGATCTGAAAAACCTGCCCTTGCTGAGGACTTCTGATACATCACTCACTTTTGTTGCTAAAACTGACATTGTTTTAATTAAATTTAATTTATTATTTTTATTGTTGTCATTAGTGTGGGATGTATGGTGTGTGTGTGTGTGTGTATGTGTGTGTTTGAATGTGACACATGTGAGTCATACAACACATGTGGAAGTCAGAAGACAGCCTTTGGGATTTGGTTTTCTCCACCATGGACTCTAGGATTGGATGAAGGTTGTTGAGCTTTCCCAATAAACTTGTTTACCCTCTGAATCATCTCACCAGCCCATAATCTGTCCTTTTCAAATCAAATCTACTAAATTTGTATATATGGTAAAACCTAAGCATACAAGCAGTTTCTCCTGAATCTTTGGGTCTTCCTTTCTGAAAATTTAGGTGTCATGTCAATTCTTTTATCTGTTATCAGAATGTCAGCCATGACCCTTGTGGTAGATTAGGAAAAGAATTGTTTTTTGCCCCTCATAGAAGCAACATGTGCTTCAGAAAGAATGATTTTACAGACAAGCCCACAGATTTACTGGCAAATGCTTCTCTGCATGATCTTTCTTACATGTCCTTTTGTGTTTCAAGAGAACAGTGCAGATATGATGCTTACAACTGGACAATCATTTGTCCACTTAAGAGATACCAAAAAGTTTGTCTTATGTGACACACCAATGTGCTAGGTGTCTAGGCATGATGAGAAAGCACACAACAATATCTGAATACTGTTATTATGGTTCGCAGTGAGTCTTACAAAGCCTTTACTTCAGGGACACAAAGCTTTAACGAATTTCTTCTTATATAATCAGACCATGAAGAGCAAAGTCATTAATTATCCCAAGAAAGTGAGCATGCATTTTAAAGGTATAAAAGGAATTGATTGATTTTAACTTTTCCAGTTTGCCCAATTTAGTCTTAACTTTTAGTTTCTTTTCATTTCTAGAACGAATAATTAAAATGTACCATTTCTATATTATTTCTGACCATAACACACAATTCTATTTTCTTCCAAACCAAATTTTTTTCTTTCACATTTGTTTACATGTAAAATATAAGAAAAAATCTTTCAAAATCTTCAATCTGGTGAATAGCTATTTTAAATGGCTGTAGAAGTTTCTCAATTTAATCTTTCTTTTTCTGCCTACATAAAGCCTCCTTATAGCTAAAGATTACATGCATATACCTATTAATTTACACAATTTTATTTCTCAGAATTTTTTCATTCGCAGCCAGATAACAAACCAAAGTGAAACGTTATAGAAAGGGATCAGTTTTAACTTGAGCTTTTCCTCAAAGTTGAGCAGAGCTGCTCTGCTAGAAGCAATTCTTTTTGTTTGTAATAAAGTATAAAATGGGGTATTCTAAAATGAATGCATCCTTCTTCACAGTGCTTTCCATCAATGTATAATTAAAAGTGGATTTCCTTTTCCTCTTTGCTTGAAGGGATGGAAAGGCTGATAAACCTGGCTAAAGACGGTAGAACAAAGAGAACTTTCATGAGTTCTTCTGCAAATAGTCTATCAGTTACAATTCCTACTGTTCAAATAGCCACACCATTCCAAAGAAGTTCTGAAATAAAAAAAAAAAAAAGTCAAGCAGGGGGTCCTAGGAAAACTCAACCCCCATGCCAACTAGTGGAAAGAAAGGAAGAAAGAAGAGGGGGAAACCCCATCTTTTGTTGTAAAGAGAACTAATGAAGCTGCTGTTGGAACTGTCCACAGTAATACAAGGAGGCTTTCCACCCACACACATTGTTCGCATGCCAGTCACCCCAATAATGGGAAGGAAGTGCCGCAGTTTAAAAGAGGTAGTTGCATACATAGCCTTCAGTTTACTTCAGCAAGGGCACACTTTAACCCATGTCAGCTAAGAGCTGGTGCAAAAATTAGAGAGGGTTGTCTGCTTCTGTTTTAAAAGAGAGATGGGCGCATGGTGGGGGTGGTTAAAATCCCATTGTCATTATAAATTGCTAATTAAATAATTATCAATTAGTGGGGCAGACAGAACTCATTCCAGTGTATTCCTTAGAGAGCTGTCAATAAAGAAGAAAAAAAGTGCTAGGATTAATATATTGATATATTCTACTTTAGATATTTTACATAGGCTACTGTGAATTACTGATTAAATATAGTACCAATTACAAGGAGACATGAATTTTCATTAATTGTGGTTTCATAAATTAATTTCAGACTGATTGACCAGGCTATTTTCTCAGTGAACAATATACTATATTATATATTTCTCAATACATAAAAATATCAACGCTTAATTCTCAAAAATACTATATAAAAAATCTTTTAGAAAACAAAAATATTGGCCATTTATCACTGTTTTCAAATTTGAGATTGTGGGCTGCATTTTTAACTACAAAGTGTTTTATTTACAACTTCTTTTGGCATAGACATTAACTAAAAGAGAGATAATTTAGAGACAGTCATTTCAAAAGTAATTGTGAAGTCTGGATATGCTGTTCAGTTGTACAGCTCTTGTTTTCCATTTGTAAGGCCCTGGCCTCAGTGTCCATACCTGTTAAATATAGGAAAAGGAGCAACAAAAAACAAATGATTAGGAAGTGATTAGGAGAAAATAGAAATACTTAATAATGTAGAGATATATACTGTAAACATCCATATAAGTGTCATATGTTATGTAAAAAGTAAATATATATTAAACAACATAAATTCACATGTTCTTTACCAGTTGATATGTTGTAAGATCTTGAATATAAGTATTGATAAGATTTTCACATTTTGCAGTTGATAAGAGCAGTGCTCAGTCTCAGGGTCTGAGTTTTCTCTGAAGAGCTGTGCATTAAACAAGGCAGCAGACTGTGAAATCTGGGGAAGTGGAGGCTGAATCCTCAGAGGTCCATGTGGTTAGGCATGACGTTATGGCATTCCTCCTGTATATGTAGCTCCTTTCTGTCTTTGCAATAAATAAATAAATAAATAAATAAATAAATAAATAGTTCTGGACCTCTCTAATCATTACTTTTAACTGTAAATTTGAAAAAGTTTGCAAATTTGCTAAAAACTTCAGAAAATGCATTAATTAGCAAGTTGCAGAAAGTCACTAAATAACTTAAAATACATTGGCTTCAGTAGCTAGCAGGCGTGGTGTGTGTGTGTGTGTGTGGTGTGTATGTGTGTATGAGAGAGAGATTTTTGTTCCTACTAAAATGTTGGCTACCACAAATATATGCATAAGGTTCAATTTTGAATGAAAATAATTGACATTCTAATGTTTGAGTTTAAAAACAGCTATTTACATATGACAAACATCTTGGTTACAGAAACCCAGCCTTCTTCATTATATTCAACTAATTACCTCACAAGAGATAAAGGGTGTCTCTGGTCAGGACCTGATGCCCTACTAGAGAATGGTTGAGTTCAGCAGACCTGGAATCAATTGACATCTCAAAATCTTAAAATAAGCTTCATTATGACCAGTCCTTAATTTGATTTACTTTAGGGAATACTTAACCATTAAAAGTCCTTACTCTGTTGTTTTATTGGATTCTTGTTCACGGTTCAGGATTGATCCACTTCAGCCTTTCAGCAAGAAGCAGTTTTCCAGGGAGGCCCAGCAGGTTCCAAATCAATAAGGTTAATAGATGTGGGACCACACAGTCAGAGGTAATGTGCCTGCATTTTTGATGCCAGCGAAAAAAGTTCTGATGTCACTTTTGTGCAGGCAACAATGTCATCCCATTACCTGGAGCAGACTAGTTATGTGCTCACAAGACGGTGAGCGGTCCATTAACCTGACTTATTTTAAGGAAACTAGCTAAAGGGCTATTGTTTTAGAAAACTTTCAAAATTACCAGTCTCAATTATTTCTGAAGTGCTCACCACTTCCGGTAAGTTCAAACTTTATGAACAGGAAAATTTAACTTTATGAATTTCATCCCCACCCCCAAATAATATATTATGACCACAGTTTCAAAACTTTCTTTTGTGAAGGAAATTCTATAAGGATGGGATGTGTAAATAAAATCTTGGAAAACTAAGAAGTTAATCTAGAAAGCTCTATGCTTCTTTACTAGTCATTATAAAACAACATGACAAATTGGAAAGTTGGTTAAGAATGGAGAACCAAGGTTTAGTTCAGTTACAACTTAACAGCGTGTCTTGTTTTAAAAGTCTTCTCTAGAAAGTTGGTGTTCTTGCCCAAAGTCAGTGAAACCCTGGCATTTATAGAAAGGTGATTCCTGAGCTCATACAGCTACCTCTTTCAAAGTTCCACATTAATCAAAACTAAATTCAATAAGTAAACACATGCAAACTGTACTAGTAACAGTAATTCATAAAATTTGCCCATATGTGCTTGAGAAAACTTTTATAGGGCACTTTTATCAAATAGTTAATGCTGATTTACTGTATATGTTCTGCATCCTTTCAATGATATCACTCACAGAAGTACTTGTTTGCCTATTTCCTACTTTATGAACCTATGTGTATATATATATGTATATATGTATATATTTTTAAATAAAGCTCTTATATGATTTAAAGTCTTTAATGCTCCAAGAATTTCTTAGACAAACAAATTAGTGTTCCTATTCCCATTCTGGACATGCACTGCCTTGTGCACTGGTCAACTGGTCATATTCTAAAACAATTATGATTGCTTAAAAAATAAACATTATTGTCTTTCCATACATTTTCCTCTTTTGATGCTATGTAATGTCCATTAGCTAGTAAAGCAGCACTGTGTTATGCTTTTTGTATTCTCCTGTATTTATTAACCTGTTAAATAGTAAAATATACTAGGTTATTTATATATACTTGCAAATTCATTAAGTCTGGAGAAAACCAGATTATGAAAAAGCAAGCAAGCAAGAACAGCTGTTCTGAACGTCTTGTTAATTGAGTTTTAACCAGTTAGCATTGATCTGGTAGTCCCTTCTTTATGATAAAGATGTTTGTGATCCTGGTAATGACAATTATGCAATGAATACAAAATAATTGAAATATATTCTATTAATATAAAGATTCATTATGAGCCCAGCACATCTAAATTTACCTGGTGGCCTTGCAACACCCACCCAAAAAAAAAAAAAAAAAGATAAGAGTGAATAGTCTGAACTTGTAACTAATATAAGAGGAGAAATTTAATCTTGAATTACCTCTCCAGTTGACATATTTTAAATGCTACTGAAACTGTGCTGAAATGGAAATTAAGAACACAAATACAATTATTTTTGTAAGGGCTCATTATATTTATCTTTCAAAAGAAAAGCAGTTCTTTTGCCAGCTGCATATTATTTTTTAAAAATCATGTCTAATTTGAATAAATTAACATATTTACCTTCAAAAATTAATTCTTAGATAGAAAGCATAACTAAGAAAGCAATTTCAATTGTGTATTTTATAAGATGAGGGAAGCAAAACTTTCACTGTTCAGAATGCAGCTCCAGTCAATCTTATGTGCCTTGATATAAATTGGGAGGTTGCATTAATTTCAAAACATTTTTTTTTCACTTAATAAGGGAGACAAAAGAAACTTTCAACCAGCGTCTCCAGTTTGTTATCTTGGAATGTTTTGGTTTCTCAAATGTGAGAACATGATTGTTTTTATTTCCAGGAGGAGATAATAACACAGAAGCAATAAAAAAGATTCAAGGCAGCTTGCACAGCACAGGAAGTTCACAGCCAGGGACTTAATTTCTCACACAATGTACTGTGCAATGGGCCCATTAACTTAGATGAATAGGCTCTTTAAAGGTTTTTTTTCCCCCCTTCTTCTTCTTCCAGATATGCAGCTGCCTCTGAATGGTGATATGTTAATGAGGCACACACTTGCCTATTCTTCAGGTACTCTGCATTCTGTACCTAGGCAATCTCTGTATATGAAAAGCTATCAGGGGGCTCTATCTGCCACCACACCTTCAATTATATTAACACCTGCACTGATAATCCGTGTAAGGTAAACTAGTAGGGAGCCTATGGCCTTAGTCCACCCCCTTTCTCCCTACAATGTTACATCTGAAGTGGGAAAGGAAGAAGCAGGAGAGGGAGAGAGAGAGAGAGAGAGAAGGAAAAAAAAAAAGAAAGTCACTTTTATTACACATCAGTGGGAACCTTCTGAAAAGCTTTCATGCCTAGGAAATTGTTATTTCTTCAAACAGCCGACAGCCTGCGGAGGAAAGTCTTAATGGAGACCTAGCTCCTGCATTGTTATGCATGGCCCTGATGTAGATTCAGGGGGGTGGATTAAGTTAGCTTTAAGAGTCTATTGTGTGGAGCATTAATTTGCAGGGCTCTTGATATTTGAGTTTGAAGGTTTACAACTTCAGTGCTTACTTAGATTAAGCCACATCCAAGGCTTGTTTATTTTTGTCTGCAGACTCTTATTTCCTAGTAAACATTACAGTTATACTTGTTAAGAGCAAGGTTGTTGTTATGAATTTGAAAAAAATAATTCCATGCTTACAATGTTCATGCTAAAGTCTTGATCCTAGTTTTCCAGGGTCACCCTTCACTGTTAGCTCTTTATGAGATTAAAGAGCAAAATTGATTTCTGAAGAATATTTGTGCCACCTAGCTAAACAGCCACAAGAAGAATGACAGCATAGTTTGTAATGAATGTTTAATTATAGACTATCCAGAAATGGTAATTCCCTATGAAACAAACATGATTACTCCTTTTAAATTCCATATAGTAATAGATATGGCCTCCCAAGTACCAGTGCCTTCTACAGACGAACAAATCTAGAAAACTTTCTTTTGTTACTGTTTAATTTCTTTTAAAAGGTTCAATTTTAATTTTCCAATTGTGAGTTTCAGCAAGAAGTGTCTCTTCTAAACTGTTATTTGCCAATAATTCTATGTAACACTTTAGATATACAAGCTCGAAGGTCTTATCTTTCAAGATTAAATTGTAAACTTCCATTCAGAACTTTTATTCTGTACCGTGCCTAGTCCCACTGTTTTCTTTTTATCTACTCAGGGTTCTATAGTCAATTGCTAACATGAATTTAACATGGCTGTTGGGGGAGGAGGGAAACAGACCATTGGAAACAATTCTGATCCTAGTCAGGAATGGGAGCTTCCATAAACAGAAGTACATTATGTTTGAACAATGGAAGCCTCTAGTATTTTGAAACCTTTGCAGTAGAAAATGATACCAAAAACATGCTGAATATTTTATCGCATATTTTCCATAATGGGTTGGCATTTTATAAATTATCCAATATTTGCGTTCCTATTTTCCAGGTCTTCTGATATTGTCGTAACATAATTTAATTTCTTAGACATCAGAGTCCAAGGCTTTTATCAACCTTGGATTGTTCTCTTGATCCTTCTTGCAGGTCTTACTTTTTGACCTGTACACATAGAATCATGAGTTGATTTCTAGTCTCTAGGCAATAATGTTCTGTGATTCACACCAGAACAAATACTTCTCAGTCACTACACACAATGCTATTGCAAGATACAGATATGGATATGTAAATATATATGTGTGAAAGAGAGAGAAAGAAATGGGTCCCACCTTTGTACAGCTTATTTTTGGGCAGGTCCTCTCATTTTTGTATAGGCAAGTAATAAATGCTTATAAAATGAGTAGGCCGTGACTATGTATGTAGACACATGCATTAAGTTATCTTTAGTGAGCATTTGGTTTTTACTAAGCAGACAAGATAAATGAGTTCAGTCTACCTAATTTTAGCAGAAATTTGTTACTAGTGTTTGTGTTCCTAGTAGGACACTTGACCTTGACAATTTTTATGGGGGTAATAAAATATGGGAAAACATGTATTTAGCATGGAAAAAGCTGTTCTATGTTTCATGTAATAAATACTTCTAAATAGTTGTAAGGTCCCACTGATGTGTGTTAAAGAACTGGCTCCTGTTCATTTCATTGAGGACAGATTTGGCCTTAATCTTGAAGTTGTTATGGGAATTGTCATTAATGACAGTAACAATCATCATGAAGAGAATGCCAGAGCTTCAAATGTTCTTCATAAAGTGCACAAAGATTCCCATGGCTCAAAGCACTGTGTCAAAGAAAGGAGTGAAAGACTGATTATTAGTAAACACACAGCTAATAATAGTGATAATGGTCAATCAGCTGACAATTTCCGCTCATGCTGGACTTACTAAAACAGCAAATTCTGGCCTGAATTTATTCTATTACTCAATTGCATTTTTCACAATGAACCATTGAAGTGGCGTCATTATCTCCACCTGAGGGAAAAGCAAGTTTAGCAGAGAAGGAGCATTTACTCAAGACATGCAGCTGGAAAGCACAGAACTAAAATTTGAAGTCAAGTTTTCTTTCCTCTTAAATTTCTTCTCTTAATAGCTGCATTATTGTTATTCTGTCCTGTGATGGGGTGCTCTAGCTGTTTCAGAAACCCAAGCAGATAACTTTGTTCTTCTGTAATTCTTTAGGAGAGTGGGGAACAAGCATTATTTGCAACTTAACATAAGCAAAGCTTTTAAGCGCTGTCTGTCAAAAGGAATTCTGCTAAGCTCTTGTCCAAAGTCTAGACATACATTTTTCATGGCAATAGCTGTGGTAATTTTTAAGACTTTTAGTAAAAGTGCAATGTAAATGCCTGCTTCTTAAAGCTAAGTGTGTGTGTGTGTGTGTGTATAATAAGGGCTAGCAGGATGGCTCACCTGGGACCCATGTGGTGGAAAGAGAAAATAGACTCTCATAAGTTGTCCTCTGACCCTCATTTATGCCTATGGTAAAGGCATGTCCTCTGCCAGATACATAGAGACACATACACACACACACACCCCACAATAGATGTAATTTAAAATTTTTAAATATATTGCAAGAATAAAAATAAGAAAGCAGTAGTAACTAAAAACTGGGTGCACAAAATTTGCAAAGTGGTCTGTTTAAATAATTACACCTGCATGTCATCACTATAACAAGAAATGGGAATGAAGAACATAAGGGAACACACACTTTCCTTATTCTCCCAGAAGGCAAATATAATACAGGCAGGAAGGATGGGGGGAAGCAGCTGCAAGTAGCTTGGGATTAAATTCTGATCCACTGTTTGACAACTGTAAAAACATATTTGATCACTGATGTCATTGCTGGGAAGCCCGATAAATGCTCTGGGGCTTTGTTGACAATGAAGGCCCCGAGGCTCCATTGTGGCTGTTGCCTATTTCTGGTACAAGTAAGGATTTTTTGTTACAGTTTACATGTGTTCACAGCCACAGCAACAGATTGGTGGTATACAAAAAGGGGAGGGGGGTGGCCGGACCCACCTTTATTCAAGTTTTGATGAAGTTAAGTAAATTGATCCAGAATTTAATTTTAAATCACAAGTTAACACTAATAAATGATATAAAATATTTGATCATTTCTGGTTGAAGTGCATTCAAATAATGAAATGAGTTTATATTTGTGAAGTCTAACGAGGACCAGGTGAGCATATTTTCTTCTATACCTGACAAAATGACTTTCTCTTTTCTTCTTTTTTCCTTTCCTATGTTGAGAATCAAACCCTGGGCCTTGTGCATGTTAAGCAAGTAATTTATCACTGATCTACAACCATAGTCCACACCAAATTCCAGTTGGTAAAGTTTTTGTATGTTTGCTCGTGGTTTCGTTCCAGGAAGTTTCATTGAAGGAGGAGGTGATTTGGGTTAAGTAACTTTCTGAGCCAATCCTTGCTATCACAAAGACTGAAGTCACTGGGACTCTGTCACCTGTGTGTCAAAGGAGAATGAGAACGTCTCCCTTTTCAGCACTGCATGTTTTAAGAGCTCAGTAGGTTATAAAAGAAAATTTGCATTCAGTGCTTATTCAAAGCGTTGAATAAATGGTAGTTACACTTTAGTATAATGAGGTGCCTAAGAGAGTGAGCCGCCAGGGGCTGTTTGTAATCAGAAAGACTATGCAAAAGTTGAGAAGATAATTAAAAATGACAGAACAGGGAAAGAGAGTAAACAAATAGACAAAATATTTAAATAAATAAAAAAAAGCACTTAGCAGCCAAAAAAAAAAACTTCATATAATTCTACTCTGATTTTGGGAATAATGTTTTTGTTCATGAACAACATGACCTAGTGAATGAAAATAATACATAAAAGCAATATTATAAAACTATGAGGAAATGAAGCAAAAAACACCCAAGTAAATTAGATTAAATATGGAACTTTTGTCAAAGAGCAATTGAATAATGCATAGAGAACAATATAATAATCTAAATCTCTGGGAAGTCTTGAGAAGAAGACAAAGGGACAAAGAAACATGGAGAAAAACAGGGAAACAAAATCAACAACACAAATAGACCCTTAGCAATTTAAAAACATAATTGTTTGAGTCAGTAGAACTTTCCATGGTGACAGCAAAAAAAGATGCCTGGATAGAGTAAAGGACACACAAGTTAGAAAGCTTTTTAGAAATTTCCAGTTATTTAAGCAGTAAGTGGTAAGAGACAGAGAGGGTGTGCGCACGCACACACACTTTGTTTTCAAATGCAAAGAATATGGGGGTTGGGCATGGAGAAACTATTTCATTTACTTTGAAACTTCTTTATCTTTACATGATAGAAATGAGAAACTTGGTGTTTACTTATCCACCTAATCTGAAAAGATAAAGATGAAACCAAGAGATGAAATAGCTGTCTTTGCTAGTAAAGACATATGTATCATTTTTCTAGCAGCCAAAACAAAATATTTCCAGCCACTCACTCAAAATTCACTGAGAGAATTCTTCCCCTCCTAAAACAAAGTGATGTATGTGCAGTGACCGTGCTCAAAAGACAAACACACTGGTTCCTACTCAAAGACTGCAAGGAATCAGCTGCTGCTCACCATTTTTCTTTCTCACTCCTTCCTTTTTAAATTCAACGTCATGCAACCACCTTTGTTAGTTACTGTATGTCCCTGAGTTTGTGTCTGTATGCCTTTGTATTGGAGAAATATCCCATGAACCAACTTGTCATGCACCCTTAATTCTGAGCCCCGCACCTGCAGCTGAAAGGCAGCCTTTTGCTTAGCTTGCAGTGCAGTGACACAGGCTGGCGATATTGTCACCGAGCACTAACTTCTCGTACTCAGACAGACAGAGAAAACCTTTTTAGAACCGTTGAAAGCCATGAAGAGTAGAGGTAAATATTTCTGTTCCTGTGCTTTGTTTTGCCTTTTACAAGAAACAAATATGTCCATATGGGAGATATAGCTGGGCAAAGGGGTTATTTAATCCTCTGTGCATGTGTGTGTGTGTGTGTGTGTGTGTGTGTGTGTGTGTGTGGTGTGTATACGAGGATGTTTCTGAATTTAAATTGGTAAGTCAGGAAATAAAATAATCTACTAGCTAAGGAAAAAGTTTTAAAAAATAGATGCAGATAGTTAATTGATAGATGATAGATACGTAATCTGTTTTTATTGATTTTTATTTTAACTCTTAAATTTATTTGTGTGTTGGGGGTGTGTGTACTACAGTATGAATGAGAAGGTCAGAGGACAACATTTACACTTTTGCCTGAGTTTGGGGGATCAAATATAGGTTGTCAGGCTTGTGAAATCAGTTTCTTTACCCTCTGAGCCATCATATTGGCCCAGTTTATATTTTAAAAATGAAAGTTTCATGCAAAATGAATGAAATATGTTTATGATAGACATAAAAGTACTGTGCTGGTAAAGACTACACGGGAGTTGTTAAGGAATAATCACTAATAGGAAGTAGACTTTTTAGCTTGTTTGAAACTTGATGCTGGAAAGGACTAGGTAGCATATCTGCTGTAAATAATCACTTCTAATATTTTCAATTTTTAAAAAGAGGGTAGCTGGAAATTTTTGGACAAGATCTCTGCAGACAACTGGACATACAGTGTACCCAGGTGGTGGATCTCATCTGTGGCAATATATTTTTCTGTCTGTCCAATTGAATATGGCCATAAAGGGAATAAAACCCCAAGTAGTCTCCAGCAGTGACAATTTAATCAATTGTGTAAGACAGAAAAGAAACAGAGTCCCCTAATTTTAATACCTGCATATTTTTTCCACTGGGAAGTAGAAATTGTATTTATCTATTGCTTTCCATTCTGTTTTTAACATCTAATTTTTTTATGGACAAATTTTTACAGTGGTAGGAATGGTTGACAAAAACAGATCTAATAGAGAAGAGCTCCTATTTCTGAAGGTAAGCATTTTATACAACATCCTTTCTTGTGATATTTTCCCCCACAGAGGATTTATGTGCCAACCATGGCTTGCAAACTCCCAACATGAGCACCTGCTGTTGACACTTGGAGATTCATCCTGAAAACAAATTCAAACTGACGAGGAGTATACCAGAACAGGAGCACAATTTTGTTAATATTTCTTAAAATGGTAACTGTGACCAACTACATCTACTTTTAACCAGGGTTTCTAAAATATTTTATACACACAGGGGCCATTTTTACAGTGTCATAGTGAAACAGTAAGTATAATTAAATTATTACAATTCCATTTTTTCCTATAAGTGACAAAATACATTACTGCTTATGATGTAATAATACATTCTGAGACAAATTTTTAAGATAAATAAGATGCAAGTAATTTGAACTCATCATCAGTGACTGTTCTGTTGCTCCCGTGAGTATATTAAAAATCTCATCAAAACAGTGTTCGGTTTGAATTACTGGAACATGGAGAGCTGTTTCTTTTTGCAGCAACGCATGTTAACCTTCACTTGTGAAAACCCCCAAACTTATGTTGAGTAATTTAAAAAGATAATGATACTACTCTCCTTTATCAATGATTTAGAATCTCCTGGTAAAAAGTAAATTAAGCCAATAGCTCATCAGAGGAGAAAAATATAATTATTTTAATTCTATAACTATGAGACAAATGCTTATGCAAAGGGTTTAAAAGGACTTGTGTATTAATTCAATTAAGGAATATAATTTTACAAGTACATGTGTTTACCAGATATAAGTCAATGTGTTATAAATGTTGCTAACCAAATCCTATGAAAAATAGCCAAACATGAAACTAGGAAAAGATAGTCACACATTTTACTTAGAAAGAGCAGCTTTTGTCCATGAAAAAGCACACCAAGAAAAGAATAGGGGCACCATAACAGAACAGGTACAAACTCCTGTGGGAGTAAGTTCAGATTAGATTTAGATCCAAACACATAATATGCTTATATTATACTATACTCTAACATAACTTAGAACAAGTTCTTGTTTATATCTCTATTCAGATGACCATCCTTTCAAAGAGGTCACATGTGAATGAATATACCATCCAAGGGTTACATATTCAAATTAGCCTAGTTTCTTTTTGAATATCACATAAAGGCTAACTGATCCCCAACATGGGGAAACATGGCCATAGGTCAGCATGTTTTCTAGTGGCACAGATAGGGCTGCATTTGTAAGGTGTGCCTTACCGCTGGGCAGTTCCACTTGTTCTTGAACACCCAGTCTTTAATCATGACAACTAGACTGACACTGAAACAATCAACCCTATCTAATTCCTTTCACATAAAGCAAGCCCCACCTCTTCTCAAAACAAACTGACAACACTAAATTTAGTCAGAGCCTCAAGTAGCCTCCGTTTTGTAAGAGGTCTACACTTTATACTACACAGCTACAAATGCAGACTAGGAATATTGATCTGCAACCCACTTTTTAAAGTTGTTATTTCAGAAGCAACACTTCAAATTTAAATAGCTAAGATGAAATAAGCATTCCAATGAAAATGAAGAGTTGACTGGTGTCATTATTTAGGTGGAGACCACATCTGAATACTAACGTTGATCTAATGGCTTGTTTATTTATTTCGGAGTTAGTAACTCATTCCGTTCTTTCAGACTGGGACCAGATCATGATAATTCTCAAGCTTGAAATGATTGACTTAGAAAATCTGACAGATATCAAACAGCCTAGGGAGTGATGTGTATAATTGGATATACAACCCTAGAGCATGTGTGCAGATACAGGTGTGTCTACATAGTAGCGCTGTTACCTCCCTTTTGTGATGTCACTGCTTACTGTTGGACTTGATACTATAGCAAATGGGCGAACGCAAAAATTTCCAGCCTCCTTTTCTTCCTTTTTTTCCCCAGGATTTTTAGTGTTTTTCAAACTCAAAACAAAAACAAAAACAAACAAACAAACAAAACTTAAGAAATGTAGCATCTAAACAATGGAGGTTTTCTAGTGGAAATATCTTTGTCCATTTTTTCAGCATGCTTTCTTACCATACAAATTACGGCTCAAGACAACTAAGATGCAACAGATAAGAGGTCTATCATGCTTGGGTATATATTTTCCAGTAAACCTAGTGGTATTTATGAGCCCGGGTAGCCTAGCTGGCTGAGCTGTACACCTGAAATAAGAATACAGGCTCCCAAGAAGATTCTCTTGATTTGAAAAGCAACAGTTCATGTGATCA
This sequence comes from Pachyuromys duprasi, assembly GCA_028658305.1. Lineage (NCBI taxonomy): Eukaryota > Metazoa > Chordata > Mammalia > Rodentia > Muridae > Pachyuromys > Pachyuromys duprasi. The sequence goes on from CM053749.1 coordinate 28,297,103, forward strand.
TCCACAGTGAAGGAAATTATATTGTGATATTTTAGACTGGATAATATCGGGAATCCATGAGGATAACAACACGTAGATATTTACAGGGACATTTTTCTCCCCAAATGCAAACAGAGATTTGCTTTGAACCACAAAAAGCCACTAACCATGTTGGTCCAAACTTTTCTCTGAACCTTTTTTTAAAATTTATTTCATTTTTAATAAAGTGGGGCAGGGTAGGGAAGTGAACATATGCATAAGGATGCAGGTGCCCACAGAAGTTAAAAGAAGGTTTCTGATACACTGGAGCTAGGGTTACAGATCGTTTTGAAGTACCTCACACCAGTGCTAGGAACAAAATAGCCCTCATACCTCCTTTT
>CM053749.1:28297561-28326962 GCA_028658305.1 Pachyuromys duprasi
CATTGGGAGAAGATGAGGCAGGGGGACACAACCGCGATACAAATTGAATAAATTGCAGTAAATGGTAATAATTATAAAATTAAAAACATAAAACAATGCTCTGAGAATCTAGATCTGTTAAGAGTGTCTCAGGCACAAGAAGAAAGATAATCCAATGACACAAGGGAAGACACAAATTACTGAAGGAATCAAATTGTTCTACAGCCTCTCTCTTTGTGTCTCTATGGGTGTGTATGGGTGGGTGTGGGTGTGAATTTTTTTAATCATCACATGTTTTGTTGTTTCTAAGTTTTGGTTTTTGGTATATATGTGAACCAAGTTACTTCACCACTTCCAGGTTTTCTTGTTATTACTGTTGTTTTGGTGTGTGTGTGTGTGTGTGTGTGTGTGTGTGTGTGCACATGCGTGAATGTATTCATGTAGGCTTTGGATTGTTAGCATGGTACCCTATCCTTAAGTGCTCTATCTTCACTGTATGTTTTAGGATGGATCTTTTATTGAACCTACAGCATACCAGTTGCTCAAGCCTGGCTGGCCAACAACCACAAGGATCTTCCTACCTCTGCTTTCCAAGTGATGGATTACAGACACATTGCATGTTTTGCTGGTGCTAAAGTTCCGAATTCAAGTCCTTTTGTTTGTACAGAAAGCACGTTATCAACCAAATCATCTCCTCTACCTTTAACTCATCACTGATGGCTAAGACCAACATAATGGAGGTCAGAACACATCATTTATTTTCCCCGTATTTTTTTAAAAGGACGCATATAAATAAATCAAGACATAATAGCTGTGAAAGAAAGAAAGAAAGAAAGAAAGAAAGAAAGAAAGAAAGAAAGAAAGAAAGAAAGAAAGAAAGAAAGAAAGCAACTATTGGCAATGTGGAATGTAATTGCAACCAGTTCAAGGGATGATTTAAAATAAATGTGCTCATACCATGCTCTCAACGGCTGTGTCCCCACAGTCCACTGCTTGCAGCTCCCTCTCATCCTCCGGTCTATTCTTGGTTGTGGATTCCCCTGTGCTCTTTGTGCACTTTAAGTTTAATTTTGCATTTAAAAACTCAATTGGCTCATCTGTTAAGCATTAAGCAGCTCCCTTTTGAGCCACAGGGGGAGCCCTGGGAAAACCCACAGCTGCTAGAACATGGAAAATGGGTTTAAAAAACAAAACCATTTTGGAACTTTAAAGCATTTTAGCAGCCGTGAATTTCCCAGTTCTTACCCCCCAAATGGTTCATCTGTTTAACTTTTATCTGGTATTAGAGAGCACAAACCAGAGCATTAAATAGCCCTCAAATGAGTTTTTGCTTAGTGCAAAATGAAAGTAAAAGCTAAGCAAGCCATGTGGGAAGATCTCTGTGAGAGCTATGGACTGGAATACCTTCAAGCATGTTCTCTCTCCAGACACAGACACAATCCTGAAGCTCAGTCATGCCTGCCCAGGTATAACTTTTCTTCTATTCATTTAGTCATCCATCCCCCAACCCCCTCCAAAGGGAAGGAAAAGTCAGTCTAAAACAAACAGCAAGTCCCAGAGTATAAATGAGAATAACAATGATGCAAAGTTAATAGGCTGGGAGTATTAATGAAATGCTCAATCAGGATTTGTAGTTCTGCAATGAATACTCATTGACTGAAAAATTCATGTTTTCTTACAGTTGATTAGGCTCTAGACAAACATAAGTTCCCTTTTTTTGTACATATCCTCCCAATCGCTCCTAACAACCCTCCCAAAAGTCTCGCTGAGTTATAGCTCCAAGTGTCCTTGTTAGAGGCAAATTTATTTCCATCATGATTTAACATTCCTTTTAAAATGAAAGATATATATATATATATATATATATTGCTGGATGATGACTGTAAAGCAATCATTTACTGTTGATAGCTAACACAAGTAATAGAAGGCAAAGCCGAATCATGATAGACTTGAATGAGCAGGATATGGAGATGGCATTGGAATCCAAGACCAATGGAACGTGCAACAAGAAGCTTAGTGGGATCCAGAAAGACAGACAGAGGTTCTGGGTTATAGAAGTGATGAGTTCCAATCAAAGTTTACCCTAGCTAAATGAATGTGAGAGAAACTCAGGCGGTTCAACAGAAATGAGCACAAAGAATTTAGGAAAATGTCAATGAAATCCTTTAGTTCATTTTTGTGGATCTACCCCTGATGAGGCTCACTGAATTCTCCTGTGCAATTTGCATTTTAAACTCATAGATACTTTGGTAATTTAAATTAGGTGGATACATGGAATCTAGAATAAAATTCAGATAATATTCATCATTCTAGCAACCAATGGCAGATGCAAGAATAAAACTGATAGTTCTTAATGACAGTCTGAAATGTCTTCTATGAGATGTTAGGTATTGATTAAGGTGTTTACAGAAATTTTTCTATGGATTCTAAAATAAAATATATTTGAAAATTCCTCAAGTTCAGTTTATTTCACTTTTTCCCTTCTTCAAGCTTTTAAACTCTCCAACATTTCTATGAACTGTTTGTATGTCTGAATATCTACAGACATAGATGTGATGTGATTGTGGGAGTATATGGATTAGCCACAACTCATGATGCTAGAAGATAAAATTCAAAATACTTTTTGAAGGCTACATATTAACAAAATATGAAAAATGCTCAATGAGTAAGTACTTGCATCACATATGCCCAAGTCAGACAATTATGAAGGAAAACAATTTTTTAATTTTCATTTGAAAAGATCAGACAGGAAACTGAAGAGATGGCTCAGTGGTTTTGAGCAGGCATTAAATCTCTACCACATACACATATCATCAGCTAGTCTGTGGTTCTCAACTTTCCTCATGCTGGGGCCCTTTACTACAGCTCCTCATGTTGTGTGACCCCAACCATGAAATTATTTTCATTGCTACCTCATAACTGTAATTTTGCTACTCTTCTGAAATGTAATGTATCTGTTTTCTCAGGGGTTTAGGCAACCCATGTGAAAAGATAGGCCCACAGGATAGACCCATTGACCACTAATCTAGAACATTCAGGTTTGCTTCCCCAATAACCAAATAAGGAAGCTTCCAACCACCTACAATTCTAGTCTCAAGAGGTCTGATGCCCTCTTCTGTTCTCTGTGGGCTCCTGCTTGCATGTGGTGCACATATACCCATGCAGCCTCATGCACATACACACTTAAAAAAGCTGAGAGAGAGAGAGAAACAAATAGACACACAGACAGACAGAGAGAGTGATCAGGAAAGATGTCAGTTTTCCTCTTATCCAAAATCAAATAGTAAAATTTGAAACTGAAATGATTAATAATAAAAATATATCTACTATGTACAAGAGAAGGGATGGTCCATCAGTTTTACTAATTTTTTGGGGGGGAGGAGGAAGACATTTATGAAATATCTACTATATACACTCTTGGATGAGTGTGCAACATTGTGAGATCTGAGGGTAATGCTACTGAGAGATCTTCACGGAGCCAACCCTTTCCATTTAGTCCATGTCCTCTGAGACAGAACTGATTTTCCAAGAAAGGAGAACGAGTGTTCAGCACACATGCTCTGATCAAAGAACAAAGTTTAGTGTACCAATGATAGACTAAATTAAAATTTGCAACTAGATCCTAACATAGATACAAAGTATATTCTTCCTTTTGAATCCATTTTAATAAAGATACCGGTCAACACACAGTACTTACTTTGAATTATTTCATCACTTCATGCCAGTGTCTACTTGTATTTTTCTGCTTCTTTTATGTTGCAAGTTCTCCTTTAAATGCCAGATGACCCCTGATTATTGATTTATATTTCAAAACGAGGAAAAAGAAGGTCAGACAGAGAAAGCAGGATCCGCAATGAGCTCTGCATTTCCTATGGTCTACTTTGGAGAGATTAATGTCCTTTCTTTACAGAACAGCCCAGACTTGTCCTCTTTGGAGTTAGGAATTGGTGGCCCAAGAGGAAAGATCCCTCAGCAAGAGCCTTTCCTGCTCCCAGACTCCTTTTCTCTCTCTTACCAAGTATTGATGTTCGGTTAGATCATCTTTTGGCTTTCCATCAAGCAACCTGTTTTATCTTGGTAGCAGCGCCAAACACATGCATCCCAGATTGTGTTTTGTTCAGTTCCAGTTAATTGGTAAACACTTCACTGGCTGCCCATTATTCAACATTTGTTCTGATTTTTTTCATGCCTTTCCCTCACATGCTATTACTATTTTGAAAAAAAAATCTTATTCTTGGTTTTATCGGTGTTTAAGAGAAGAAATAAAACAAATAACTAGCTTGAATGAGTAAATTCCCAAGGAAATTTTTGCAAAATGTTTAAAATGTATGATTCTGAATTCCAAAATCTGAGTTACACTCACATTTGTTTAATAAATTCATTAGTTTGAGGTTGTGATAAACAACAATTATTTTGTGTTTATAATTTAATCCAAGTATAAATTAAAATTTAATCACTTAGAAAATTTCCACTTATTTTTAATACAAAATGTTATATACATACATATACATGAACTGTAAACCACATACTAACATCCATGTATAATTCTCCTAATGCTGCCAAATTGTATGTGTTCCTTACATTATTTGAATTTGAACTCTAAACCATTTTTTCTCCAAGATAATCACCATCTCAAATTAATAGTTTATCATTCTTTGTCACAAAAGAGAACCACAAAAGAGAACCATTAAATAATGTTTCTCTAATATTAATATATAACATTTGAGACTTGCTTTTATATCAAAAGTTAAAATTTTAGTATTTTTCACAAATCTTTATTTTATTTATTAAAACTTATATAATATACGCTTATATAAATAAACTGTATAGTTTTAAAAATCCCTTTCCTTCTTGATAGACATTCAGGTTATTTCCAATTTTTGCTTTTAAATTAACTCTGCGGAGTTTTGGGGTTTTGTTTTGTTTTTTTAATTTTAAAATATTTTATTACTTTTTTAAGACTTTCCTACAATGTATTTTTGATCAGATTAACCTTTTATTCCTCCCACTAATTCCTCTCAGATCCATCGTCAACTCCCTAGCCTCCCAGCTCAAATGTCCTCTTTGGTTTTATTATTTTCCTTTTTTTGTCCAATAAACCGTTGGCTTCATTTTGTACTGTTCACAGACTTCTAGATATGGAACCACCGACTGAACTATGGTTGACCTACCAGGACCCACACACTTAAAGAAAACTGACTTTCCTTTCCCCAGAAACCACAGCCATAGCGCCTCAGTTAGGGGTGAGGGTACATGAAATCTTGCCTACTCCATGTTTCAGTATTTCCCAGCTGACCATGTGGAGGTCATGTACTATAAGTTCATAAGTGCAGTCTTGCTTTGTACAGACACATTGTTTTGTTCCTGTTCTCTCCAACCTATGGCTCTTGCAGTCATTCCATGCCTTCTTCTGCAGTGGTCCCTGAGCTTTGGGGAGGGAGTGTATAATATAGTTGTCCTACTTGTGGGATGAGCCCTTCTCATTCAGGTATTCTCTATATTTTCAGCAGTCCAGAGTTTCTGTAAAACCACTGCCCACTGTACAAAGCAACTTCTCTGATGAGGTCTGAGAGCTACACTAATGTACAATTACAGAGATACAAATTTAGAGGACATTTTGATATGATGTCATTAACAAAAGAATAGCAGTAGGTTCATTCCTGGAGCTTGTGATCACAAGCATGTGCTCTTGGCAAGAACTGTAATATTAGTCTTGTTTTTCCTCTCATGCAGTAACTAAAACCAACAAGAAAGCAGTTGTTACCTGCTCAAACACTGGTGCCACTTTGTGCCCATAGGCATATCTTCTATGATGGTTATTATTACAACTCACAGGGGTCTCAGTTGGATAAGACTGTTGCTCTCCACCATCCACCCCCCAGCAGCCTATGAAAGCTAGTCAGCAAGGAGTCTGCAAGGAGAAGGCAGGCAACCAACTTGATTTTTCATGGCCTGTGACCAACGTTTTCAGTGTCTCCATCAATAATATGGTCTTACTATCAAGTTCTAGTGGGTCATCCAAGAGAAATTACAATATCCCATATTGTTCTGCGAGCCCCCCGGACACATCTACATATCTTACCAACAACTGAAGTTAATAAGATAGTAGTAGTTTTCCATATGGGTTTTTTCAAACTTTTTTTTTTCTTCAGTTTTTCAAAATAAGGTAGCACTGGCTTTCCTGGAATCAACTGTATAGACTGGCCTTGAATTCACAGAGAGCTGCCTGCCTCTGCCTCATGGCTGCTGGGATCACAGGCATGCATCATAACTGCCCAGGTTCAAACATTCTTAGAGTCAGGCATTTCCCTCAGCAACCCTTCCCTTGCTTTATCCTCCCATCCCTTTCCCACTTAAACCTACTTCCCCATTATTCCCGATTTCCCCTTTAGATCACCAGTCTTATACCAAAAGTTAATTTATGTTTTAAACTTTTGTACATGTCTACATTATATGTTGAATACATTCCCTCTCACAGATGTTCCTCAGATGTTCCCCACCTCATTAAATGCTTTGCTTACCAAGACAGTTTTACTACTACTTCTGTATCTACATAAATCTGGAAACTCCAAATGAGAAAAGACATAACATTTGTATTTCTGAGGTTGGCATAAACTAACTACATACATTTATCTCCAGTTACATTGATTTTCTAATTTTGTTATTCTTTCTGGAGGGGTAAAATGTTTCGAGGACAGGAACCTTCCACAGCGGGCCTTTGAAAGGCTCTTTAGCAGGGTATCGAAGCAGATGCTGAGACTCATAGCTAAACTTTAGGCAGAGTACAGGGAATCTTATGAAAGAAGGGGGAGATAGAAAGACCTGGAGGAGACAGGAGCTCCACAAGGAGACCGATAGAGCCAAAAAATCTGGGACCACAGAGGCATGCAGAGACTGATAAATCAACCAAGTTCCATGCCTAGAGAGGAACTAAGCCCCCTGCTTAGATGTAGCCCATAGGCATCTAAGTCTCCATGTGGGTTCCCTAGTAAGGGGAGCAGGGGCAGTCACAGGCATGAACTTGGTTGCCTGCTCAGTGATCACCTCCCCCTGGTGAGGTGGCCTTACTAGATCATAGAGAAAGAGGATCCAGACAGTAAAAATGATGAGACCTGAGAGGTTAGGGTCAGATCGTAGGGGAGGAGGACTTCCCTTATCAGTGGACTAGGGAAGGGACATAGGGATGGAAAGAAGGATGGAGGATGAGACGTGGAGGAGTTGAGGGAGGGGGCTATAGCTGGGATACAAAGTTAATAAATTGTAATAAATAATAACAATAACGAAAAAATTACAAAAAAGCCTCCATTGTAAGCTTGTAACACATTTTCTTTACCCATTCATCTATTGGGGAAAACCCAGTTTGTTCCATAATTTAACTCCTGTCAATGGTGCTGCAGTAAACACTGATATACAAGTTTCTCTGTGATATGATTGTTCTGAATCTTTTGGGTAAATTCCATGTGGTGGTATAACTGATCATGTAAAAGATCCATTTCTTAATTTTGAAGGCCCTCCATATTGACTTGTATCATTGATGGATTTGTTTATACTCTAACTAGAAGGGTTTAAAAGGGTTCTCTTTTTTAATTAAAATTTATTATTTTTATATTAATTGCATTTTATTTACCTTGTTTCCAAGATATAGCTCCTTCCCTCATTCCCTCCCAATCCCACCCTCCCTTCTTCATCTCCTTCCTGTCCCTCTATAAATCCACTGATGGGGGAGGTCCTCCTCCCCTTTCATCTGATCCTAGCTTATTAGGTCTCTTCAGTACTGGCTACAATGTGCTCCTCTGTGGCCTAGCAAGGCTGCTCCTCCCTTGGGATGGGGGTGAGGGGGGAAGGTCAAAGACCCAGCCATTCAAATCATGTCAGAAATAGTCCCTGATCCCCTAACTAGGGAACCCACTGGGATGCTGAACTGCCATGGGCTATATCTGAGCAAGAGTTCTAGGTTATATCCATACATGGTCCTTGGTTGGAGATACAGTCTCATAAAAGACTCCTGGACCCAGATATATTTTGTCTTTGTGGAGTTCCTGTTCTCTGCAGGTCATACTAACTCTCCCTTCTTTCATATGATTTCCTGCACTCTGCCCGAGGTCTGGTTATGAGTCGTAGCATCTGTTTTGATACACTGCTAGGTAGAGTCTTTCAGGGGCCCTCTGTGGTAGGCTCCTGTCCTGTTATTTGTTTTCTCCTGTTTACAATGTCCATCCCATTTGTCTTTCTAAGGAAAGATTGATCATCTTACCCTGGATCCTCTTTCTTGATTATCTTCTGTAGGTATACAGATTTTAGTATGTTTATCCTAGTATCCACTTATAAGTGAGTATATACAATTTGTATCTTTCTGCTTCTGGGATACTTCACTCAGGATGATCTTTTCTAGATCCCACCATTTGCCTGCAAATTTTGTGATTTCTTTGTTTTTAATTGCTGAGTAGTATTCCATTGTATAAATGTACTACAATTTCTGTATCCATTCCTCCATTGAGGGACATCTGGGTTGTTTCCAGGTTCTGGCTATTACAAATAAAGCTGCTTTGAACATGGTTGAGCAAATGTCTTTGTTGTGTACTTGAGCCTCTTTTGGATATATGCCTAGGAGTGGTATAGCTGGATCTTGAGGAAGCACTATTCCTAATTATGTGAGAAAGTGCCAGGTTAATTTCCAAAGTGGTTGTACCAGTTTACATTCCCACCAGCAATGGAGAAGGGTTCCCCTTTCTCCACAACCTCTCCAGCATGTGTTGTCACTTGAGTTTTTGATCTTAGCCATTCTGACAGGTGTAAGGTGAAATCTCAGGGTCATTTTGATTTGCATCTCTCTGATGGCTAAAGATGTTGAGGATTTTTTTGTTTCTCTGCCACTCTATATTCCTCTACTGATAATTCCCTATTTAGCTCCTTACCCCATTTTTTATTTGGATTGTTTGATTTGTTCCTTTTTAGCTTCTTTAGTTCTTTATATATTCTGGATAGCAGCCCTCTGTCAGATATAGGGTTGGTGAAGATTCTTTCCCAGTCTGTAGGCTGTCGTTTTGTTCTGATGACAGTGTCTTTTGTTTTACAGAAGCTTTTCAGTTTCATGAGGTCCCATTTATTGATTGTTGCTCTTAGAGCCTGTGCTGTTGGTGTTCTGTTCAGGAAGTTGTCTCCTGTGCCAATGAGTTCTAGGCTCTTCTCCATTTTTTCTTCTACCGATTTTGTGTGTCTGGTTTTATGTTGAGGTCTTTGATCCACTTGGACTTTAGTTTTGAGCAGAGTGATAAATATGGATCTATTTTCATTTTTCTGCATGTAGACATCCAATTGGACCAGTACCATTTGTTGAAGATACTTTTTTCCATTGAATGGTTTTGGCATTTTCGTCAAAAATCAAGTATTCATATGTGTGTAGGTTTATTTCTGGATCTTCTATTGGTGTCCATTGATCCACTATTCTGTTTCTATGCCAATACCATGCAGTTTTTGTTACTATTGCTCTGTAGTACAGCTTGAGATCAGGGACAGAGATGCCTCCAGATGCTTTGTTGTTGTACAGGATAATTTGGGAAATTCTGCGGTTTTTTTTATTTGTCCATATGAAGTTGAGAATTTTTCTTCCAAGGTCTGAAAATAATTGTGTTGGTAGGTATTTTGTTGGGAATTGCATTGAACCTGTAGATTACTTTTGTTGGCAGGATGGCCCTTTTCACTATGTTAATTCCACCAATCCATGAGCACAGGAGATCTTTCCATCTTCTAATATCTTCAATTTCTTTTTTCAGAGACTTGAAGTTTTTTTCAAACAGCTCTTTCACTTGTTTGATTAGAGTCACACCAAGGTACTTCATGCTATTAGTGGCTAATGTGAAGGGTGTTGTTTCCCTAATTTTCTTCTCGACCCTTTTGTTTTTGGTATACAGGAGGGCTTCTGAATTTTTTTGAGTTAATTTTGTATCCAGCAACTTTGATGAAAGTGTTTATCAGCTGAAGAAGTTCTCTGGTTGAATTTTTGGGGTCACTCAAGGATACTATCATATCATCTGAGAACAGTGAAATGTTGACCTCTGCCTTTCTGATTTGTATCCCCTTGATCTCCTTTACTTGTCTTATTGATCTAGCTAGGAGTTCAAGTACTATGTTGAAGAGATATGAAGAGAATGGGCAGCCTTGTCTTGTCCCTGATTTCAGTGGGATTGGTTTGAGTTTCTCTCGATTGAGTTTGATGTTGACTATAGGCTTGCTGTATATTGCCTTTACTATGTTTAGGTATGTGCCCTGTGTCCTTGATCTCTCCAAGACTTTAAACATGAATGGGTGTTGGATTTTGTCAAATCCTTTTTTGGCATCCAAGGAGGTGATCATGTGGTTTTTCTCCTTCAGTTTGTTTATATGGTGGATCACATTGATGGATTTGCATAGATTGAACTACCCTTGCATGCCTGGGATGAAGCCTACTTGGTCAGGGTGGATGTATCTTTGATGTGTTCTTGGATTCGGTTTGTAAGTATTTTATTGAGTATTTTTGCATCAGTGTTCAAATGAAGAAATGAACATGATATCCAGAGGAGAAAAAAAAAAGCAGACAAAGAGAGGGCAAGCTACCTTCCTTCTGGATATTTCTACTTACATATTTGGAAATTCTAATCTGTAATTAAAAGAAAGAGCTGTCATTCTAACACTTTTATGTGACAAAGAGAAAACAGTTCAACTATTTGTTATATTATTGAAGACCAGAAACAAGAAATGAAGGCCTGAATTCAAAAGTGTTTTATGTTGACCTCTGTTCTACTCTGTTCTACAAACTTTAAAATATGTTTTATATCAGGAAATAGGCAGGAAATAGGACTCAGAAACCATGAGAAAGTAATACATCCTGATTTTTGGACCTGAAGTTACTATATAAACAATTCTGATGAGGGTTTGTGATATGAGTAAAATGTTTTAATGTCAATTCAATTTTAAAAACAGTGGAAGATTTAGATTTTAGCAAGAAAATTTGCTTTAAAAAACATGGTTTGACCAAGATAATTTCCAAGGAGGAAAACTTCAAGGCAATGATTATGAATAGAACAATAGAAGATGAAAATATCAGATTTATCTAAATTAATACATTGAATTAGAAATTCTTTTATTCATAGGAATTGTTTATTTTTTATTTGTGAACCTGGGAAATGAACCCAGAGTTTTACTTGTACTAGACAAGTACTCTACCCCTCACCTACATTCCAACCCTCACACAAAATTGTATTGATTTTTATAATTTGTTTATTTGTGTGTGTGTGAGAGAGAAACGGGGAAAGAGAGAGAGAGTACTTGAAGTCACAGTGTAGATGTGGAGGTCAGAAAACAACTTAGAGGGGTCAGTTCTATCCCTTTACCAATTAAGTTTCCAAGGATTAAACTCATGTCATCAGGTGGTGATGGCTGATGTCTTCAGCTGTTGAGCCATCTTCCCAGCCCTAAGGACTGTATTTCCAAAAAAAAAAAAGTGTTAAATTTAAGAAAGTTAGCTTTAAGTATGATAAACTACTTTATAGCTTATTTTTGAGTAAATATTGCTTCATTGTTTTCAAATATTCTCTATCTCTTTTATGAAGAATAATAACATATTGTCATCTAAGCTTCTGTTACTATCAATTTAAACAATATTAATAACCCTTTCCTGCCTAGACTGAAAATATTAATTTAGCATTAGTTTCACTAGCTCTGAGGTAGTCATGATTATGGTGAAAAGGAAGCTACACAGAGAAACCCTGTCTCAAAACAAACAAACAAAAATCACACTGGAGTATTCAAAGTTCAAGTCTCAGTTAGTCTACCTGCCCTTATGATGACAAGGGCACATCCAATTTGTAAAAGAGCCAAAGGATGAGTCCAAATTATTGCAGTTAATGTTTAAAGAATTTATTATATGTCCATATGTATGTATATACGTATAATGTGGGTGTTTGTGAGTGTATGTGTAAGAGTGTAAGAGTGTGCATCCTTTAGCAAGTTAGACTTGGATGCTTTGCAGGGACATTTCCACTGATTCTACATCTGGAAAGAAGCAAAACATTAGTCACCAAAACCCAAATAAAGCTGTGTGCTTTGAATTGATGAATAAGACAAAATTAAAGTTGAAAAGAAATAGACATGAACATATTTTAATTACTCAGAAGTCAGCTTGAATACAAGAACTCAAAGAATTAGATCTTGGCTTTGTTTATTAGATATAATTCTAAATATTGTATTGACAGAAAAATGTGTAGGAAGAAAAATATTCCACTGTATTTGCGAAAAATTCTTTTGTGTCTTTAAATGGATCCAAATATTTTTTTAAAAAATTCTGATGCTAAGATGATTCTGAAAACTAATCATCTTTCATGTTAGAAAAGTTTAAATTGCCAGCTTAATCCTGTTAAAATATTTTTATTGCATTCTTAGTAATTTCCCTTGGAAGCATTTCTAAAGGCTCAGCAAAACATTTACAATTTCATAAAAACCTTTTAAATTAATTTATAACTTAGCTATGAAGTCTTTTGGGGAGACTCAAAACAGTGGGTGCCCTCATATCCATAATATGTATGCTTAAATGTTTTATTACAACCAAGTGGATTAGGATGGAATTATTTAACTTCAGATACTCCATTTTATTTAACCGCAATCTGGCCTTTTACTTAAACTGATTTAATTCCATTTTGTTCAATTCCGTATGTATGTTCTGGTTTACTTTATTATCATCCATAGTGGCTTAAAGAACTAAACATAAGAAAATACTGACCAATGAAGAAATTGTGGTTGGCATTTTATTGAATCATAATTTAGGATGATAAGTATTTCTTTATAAGGGCTCTGGGGGAGATGGAATGTCTTAGTTCTTTGTGTACCTACTGATGCAATTTCTTGGCCCACCTTTTTAAAAATCTCAGGTTGTTATGGCAACCAATTGTGTGCAAGCATATCCTGACAGCTCGTTGCCTCAGCAGCACCTTTATTTTGTATCCTAAGGCATCTTAACATTTGCCTTTATCTATATTTGTTTTTTTATAAGTGCTTTATTGGTTCTATGTGCTTTTTTTTTCTGTGTTATATTTTTGTCGTATTGATCCAACCAGTCAGATCCTATTATAATTGCTCATTTCTAATTAGTACCTAATTGTACCTCTAACTACCAAGTTAACCCAAGGGCTATGCAAGGAAACCTTCTTACTATATGAAAACAATTGTCTTTATTTCTAAAAGTTATTATTCGATAAGCTAACCTGAATAATTTCTGATTGGCAGTCTTTACTCTCATCCTACAAAAGATCACATGGCCTTCTTCGTGAAATGTCCATGGATCCCAAAGATGGTCCATGTAACAGGGTATTATAATTCAACTGTTTTTTTTTTTTTTTGCCTCAGATCACAGAAATATCAGTGGAGAGTACTCTGACGTTTCATTGTGAGAATCTCATGAAGTTACATGCTTGTGAAAAAGAAATCTTGAACATTATGTATGGAACACTTACTCATTATCTACCTCTGCTCTGAGGACCCAGGCATCACACAATTTTCTTTTTTCAATTTTCTCAGGAATTTCTGTGATACTCTTGGAAATGAACATGGGACTGAGTTGAAGTCTTACGAATATCTCTACGACAACATTCTTGCATTGAATATAAAGAACTCTTCATTTTTCCCTAAGATTGTGATGGAGAGGTACTTGATACTCAGTGTACATCAAGAGTTCGTTAATTTATCTCTGGTCAAAGTAATGATGGCTGAGCAAGGGACTGATCTATGAATATAGCAGAATCTCATTAGGAGTCATTTCATAGCTAGGTGCTTTTAGTAGAAGAGTAGTTTTGGGTTTTACCCTATTATTAATCTCATTCTCTAGAGGAACAGAACTTATAGAATGAATATGGGGATACATATTTTCTTTCGTAGAATGGCTGACAAGCTGTAATCCAGCTAGTCCAACAATGGCTGCCTATAAGAAGTTCCAATATTTCAATAGTTGTTCAATCCACAGGTTAGAGGTTTCAGCTGGTCTTCAGCACACACCAGAATCCCAGAGAAGAAGCTCTAATGCAAATGAAGAAATGAACATGATATCCAGAGGAGAAAAAAAAAAAAGCAGACAAAGAGAGGGCAAGCTACCTTCCTTCATGTTCTTTTTGTAGGCTTCCAGGAGAAAGTGAAGCCAAGATTGAAGGTGGATCTTCCCACCTCAACAGATCCCAGTTAAATGTGTTTTCTTCCAATAGCAAATATCCAGATCAATAATGGGTTTTCCCACTTCAAACTATTTAATTAAGAAAAAAAAATCCTCTCATATGTTCTCCATCATTTGGGTTTTAGTTAATTCCAGATCTAGTCAAGTTGACAACCAAGAATAGCCATCATACTCTAGGACATGTACTATCTAGTCTTGGGTTCTTGGTCATCTAAGCAGCATCAGTAATGGGCTCTATCTGGTGGAGTGGACCTCATGTGCAATTAGATATTGGTTGGTTATTCCATCAAGTTTTGTGCCACCATTACACTAGCGTATCTTGAAGGCAGCACACCATTTTCTTCTTTATTTTTAAGATTTATTTATTTATTATGTAGATGAGTGCTCTATCCAAATGTACACCTACATGTCATAGGAGGGTATTAGACTCCAGTATACATGGTTGTGAGCCACCATGTTGTTGCTGGGAATTGAACTCAGGACCTCTGGAAGAGCAGACAGTGCTCTTAACTGCTGAGTCATCTCTCCAGCCCCAGCATACCATTTTCAACTGAAGGGTTTGTAGATGGGTTGTTTTACATGTTTCTTTTTTGGTTGCATGCAGAGTATCTTCCTGTATCAAATATGCTAATCTGTACATGTGTAGGATCTATTTAGGCACTTCTTTTCTTAAAAAAAATTATTCACTTTATGTTCCAATTGTAGCTCTCTCCCTCTTCTCCTCCATGTCTTATCTCCTTTCCTCTTCCCTCCATTTTCCTTCCCCTCAGAAAAGGGGAGCCCCTACTCCCACCTACCCATCTCAGCACATCAAGTCACATCAGGACTGGGTGCATCCTTTTCCACTGTGGCCTGGCAAGGCAACCCCAAAAGAGGAAAGTGATCAAAAAGCACGCAACAAGACTGTCTATATCCTCTTTCTCTGTGGCATAGTAAGGTCACCTCATTGTTACCTAGTCCCACTCTCCCTCCCTCTTTTCTCCTGTTCTCTTCCCTATTTCTCAGAAAGGAGAGCCTACTCCCCTACTCTCTGACCCCATCTTATCAATTCTCATCAGGACTGCCTGCATCTTCTTCCTCTGTGGCCTGGCAATGCCCTCCACTCCTCTAGGGAGAAGTGACCAAATATCAGTCAACCAAGTTCATGCCAGTGACTCTCTCTGCTCCCCTTGCTAGTGAACCTGCTTGGAGACTGAGATGCTCGTGGGCTACATCTGAACAGAGGAGTTAAGTCCTCTCCACGCATGGGCCTTGGTTGATTTATCAGTCTCTGCAGGACCCTTTGGGTCCAGATTTTTTGGTTCTGTTGGTCTCCTTGTAGAACTCCTTCCTTTCCAGGTTTTTCTGTCTCCCCCTTCTTTAATAAGATTCCCCGAACTTTCCCCAAAGTTTGGCTATGAGTCTCAGCATCTGCTTCAATACCCTGCTGAGTAGCATCTTTCAGAGACTCTGTGTGGTAGAATCTGGAAACAACCTAGATGTCCCTCAATTGATAAATGGTTACAGAAATTGTGGTACATTTACACAATGGGATACTACTCAGAAATTAAAAACAAGGAAATCATGAAATTTGTAGGCAAACAGATGGAACTAGAAAAGATCATCCTGAGTAAGGTAATGCAAAGGCAGAAAGACACACATGGTATATACTCACTTATAAGTAGATATTAGCCATATCATATAGGATAAAAGTTCTAAAATCTGTAGTCCTAAAGAAGCTAAAGAACAAGGAGGAACCTAGTTAGGATGTAGCCTGTTTTTTAACTGGGTTATTTGTTTTCTTGATATCAACTTTTTAAAATTAAATTTGTATTTTTACATTAATTATACTTTATTTGCTTTGTATTCCAGCTTTAACCCCCTCCTTCATTCCCTCCTCCCTCATCTCCTCCCATGCCTCTCTCCAAGTCCACTGGTAGGGGAGGTCCTCCTCTCCTTCCAGCTTATCAGGTCTCTTCAGGACTGGCTGCAATGTATCTATGGCCTGGCAAGGCTGCCCCTCCTTCAGAAGGGTGTGGTCAAAGAGCCAGCCACTGAGTCCATGTCAGAAAGAGTCCTTGCTCTCCTACATAAGGAACCCACCTCGACACTGAGCTGCCGTTGGCTACATCTGAGCAGGGGTTTTAGGTTATATCCATGAATGAACCTTGGTTCTTGGTTGGAGTATCAGTCTCAGAAAAGACCCCTGTGCCCAGATATTTTGGTTCTGTTGCTTTCCTTTCAGAGCTTTTTCCTTTTCAGGTCTTACTAACTCTCCCTTCTTTCATATGATTCCCTGCACACTGCCCAAAGTTTGGTTATATGTCTCAGCATCTGCTTTGATACACTGCTGGGTAGAGTCTTTCAGAGCCCTCTGTGCTAGGCTCTTGTCCTGTAAAAAACTTTTTGAAAAAAACTTCAAGTCTCTGAAGAAAGAAATTGAAGAATATATCAGAAGATAGAAAGACCTCCCATGCTCATGTATCAGTAAGATTAACATGGTGAAATGGCCATTCTGTCAAAACTAATCTACAGATTCAATGCAATTCCCATCAAAATACCAACACAATTCTTTACAGACCTAGAAAGAAAAATTCTCAACTTCATATAGACAATCAAAAATCCCAGGATTGCCAAAACTATCCTGTACAACAACAGATTGTCTGGAGGCATCTCCATCCCTGATTTCAAGCTGTATTACAGAGCAATAATAATAAAAACGGCATGGTATTGACATTGAAACAGAATGATGGATCAGTGATATCAACTTTTTAGAAGATCTTTATGTACCTAAGATGTTAGTCCTCTATCAGAGGTGCAGAGGGGGAAAATCTCTTGTAAAATGTGTAGTTGATGGCTTTTTGTCTAAATGATGGTTTCCTTGTTTTGCAGGAGATTTTCAGTTTTATTAATTGTTAATCTTAAAGCCTGCTCTAATGGTGTTCTGTTTAGAGGGTCTTTCCCTATGTCAGTGAGTTCAAGGCTATTCTTTTTCTCCTCTGTTGGATTCAGTGTGATAAATATCGATCTATTCGCATACTTCTACATGCAGCCTTCCAGTATGAACAGCACCGTTTGTTGAAGATGATGCCTTTTTTCAATTGTGTGTTTCTGGTCTCTTTATCATAAACCAGCTGTCCATAGTAGTGGGGTTTTAAATCTGGGTCTTTAATTCAATTCCATTGATCAACATATCTGCTTTTGTGCCAATAGCCTGCTGATTATGTTAGCATATCCCTACAGTGCAATTTGAGGACAGAGATGGTGATATCTTTCCCAGTTCTTTTGCTATTCAGTATTGTTTTAGCTATCCTAGATTGTTTTGGGTTTCCACATGAGGACAAAACTTGTCCTTTCAAGTTCTGTGAAGAATTGTGGTGGACTTTTAATGAGAACTGCATTGAATCTGTAGATTGCTTTTGGTAGTACGACCATATATTGATTCCACTGATTCATTAATATGGGATAGCTTATCTTCTGATATCTTCTTTAATTTCTTTCTTTCGTGTCTTAAAGTTTTTATCATTCTTGTCTTTCACTTTCCTTGTTAGAGTTACCCTAGTATATACTACATTATTTGAGACTATTATGAAAGTGTTATTTCCCTGGTTTCTTTTTCAATCTGTTTGTCATTTGTATACGGAAAGTCTACTAATTTTGGTATATAGATACTTTTCTGAAAGTATTTATCATTTATACTAGTTTCCCAGTGGAATTATAGGGTCATTTAGAAATACTATCATATGATATGCAAATAAAGATGCTTTTGACTTTTGCCTTTTCAGTTTATATTCCCTTGATCTTCTTTAGTTGTGCTATGCTTTAGCTAAGACTTCATATACTATGTTGACTAGGTATGGAGAGAGTAGACAAAGCTGTCTTGTTCTTGGATATATAGTTTGAAGTATTTTATTGAAAATTTTTGGATCTATATTCATGATGGAAACTGCTCTTCAATTCACTTTCTTTGTTGAGTCTTTATATGGCTCATGTACCAGGCTAACTGTGGCCTTATAAAATAATAAGATAATGTTTCTTCTGTTTCTATTTTGTGGAGGATGGGTGTTAACTCTTAAGAGTCTGGTAGAATTCTACTCTAAAACTTTACATCTAACCCTACCTGGACTATTTTTGTTGGGAGACTTTTAATGAGAGCTTCTCTGTTACTAGGGATTATAGTTCTGTTTAAATTGTTCATCTAACCTTCATTTAACTTTGGTAGGTGGTATACATTGAGAAAACATCCACTTTTTTTAGATCTTCCAGTTTGATGAAGCACAGGTTTTTTTTTTTTTTTTAAAGCATGCCCTTATGATTCTCTAGGTTTTCTCATTGTCTGCTATTATATCACCCTTTCAACTCTAACTTTGTTAATATGGATCTTCTTTCTCTGCTTTTTAGTTAATTGACTAAAGGCTTGCCAATCTTATTGATTTTCTCAAAGAACCAACTTTTTGTTTCATTGATCCTTCACATTATTGTTTGTTTCTATTTTATTGAATTCAGTCCTGAGTTTGATTTTCCTTGGCATCTACTTCTTTTGGGAGTGATTTCTTCTTTTGTTCTAGAGCTTTCTGATGTGCTCTAAAGTTACTAATATGAGATTGGGCCAACTTTCTTTCTTTTTAATGTAGGTACTTAATATCATGAACATGCTTCTTAGAAGTGTCTGCATTGTGTCCTGTAAGTTTGAGTATGATGTATACTTATTTTAATTCAGTTCTAGAAAATATTTTATTTCTTTCCTAATTTCTGTCTCAACCATGTTTCATTCAGTAGATAGTTGTTCAGTTTCTATTAGTGTGTGGACATCAGCCATAAAATATAGAATAAACATACTAAAATCTACAGGCCTTAAAGAAGCTAAACAAGAAGGAGGACCCTAGGGAAGATGCTTAATTCTTACTCATAAGGGAAAACAGGATAGACACTGGAAGTGGTAGAAGAGGACAGGAGTCTACCACAGATGTCCTCTAAAAGACTCCATCTAGCAGGGGATCAAACCCTGGACAAAGCACAGGGAGTCTTATGGAAAAAGGGGGAGATAGAAGGACCTGGAAGGGACAGGAGGCCCACAAGGAGAACAACAAAGCCTAAAAAAGCTGGGCCCAGAGGGACTGCAGAAACTGATGCATCAACCAAAGACCTTATATAGAGAGAACCGAGAACTCCCTGCTCAGATGTAACCCATAGAAAGCTCAGTAGTTTCCATGGGTCCTCTAGTAAGGGAAGAAGAGACAGTCTTTGCCATGAACTCCATTGCTTGCTCCTTGATCACTCCTCTCTGGTGGTATGTGTGACCTAGCCAGCCCACAGAGGAAAAGGATCCAAGAGGATCAGGAAGAGGATCTCATAGGCTAGGGTCAGACAATAGGGAAAGAAGACTACTCTTATCAGTGGATTAGGGAAGAAGGATATGGGAAGAAGTGGGAGGGAGGGTGGCTGCCAGGAAGAGATGAGGGATGGGAGCTACAACTGGAATATAAAATTAATAAATTATAAATAATGATAATAATAAAAGTTTTAAAAGAGAATATAGTTTCTGCACCTTTGATCTGGATTTCTTTCTCCTTTCTCTAGCCCCATTATTCTTAGATTTGGTCTTCTCATGTTTTCTCAGATTTCCTGGATGTTTGGTACCTGAATTTTAATTTTTACCTTTTTTAGATTTAACATTTTCTTCAACCATGTTATACATTTCTTAAAAATTGTCTTCAATGCCTGAGATTCTTTCTTATATCTCTTGAATTCTGTTGGTGAGGCTTACCCCTCAGGTTCCTGTTCAAGTTCTTCATTTTTCATTTCCAGAATTCCCCGGTTTAGACATTTTGCACATGTGCTGTATTTCCACCTTGTCAGTTTATTACTGTTCTGTTTCCTTTGTGGTTCTAGAAGCACTGACAACAACATTCCAGCTCTAGACTTCAATGAGCTGAGCATAAAAGAACGGGATATGTACAGCAGCTGCATTACGAAAGCAAAGAGAATTCCTTCTCTAATGTCCTCAATCTATTAGACATTGCCCAGAGTGGACCACCTGAATATGGTAAACTTTTGCAAGGAGATAGAACAGGCTGGTTATGTGTCATGTACCCCTGTCCTGAAACCACAAAAGGGTTCATAGGCTTTCTCAACCTACTGTGATGGATGTATGGCTTCCATACAGATGCTGGTGTTAAAATAAAAGTTTATAGTAGATGCAGTAATAAATGATAAGGGGAAGTGGTGTCAGTTTCGTTAAGTTGTCAGTCTTTGCAGAGGCTTAAGAAACACCAAATTTAAAATCCTGTCAGTTCTCCAGTAAAAGCAACAAATTTGGAGATTGCAACAGCAAATTGGACAAGGGTTTTCATACATGATTTGGGGGAGAGGACTTAATAACATTTAAATTTTACTCTTTATTATGAAGCCATATGGATCCAGATCATATCCATACTATCCTTATTAGTTGATGGTGATTTATAAAAATCACCATATTTCTGGTCCAAGTAGCTCACCATCTAGGTGCTGACAAGCCCAGGTTCTCACCAGGAAAGTCGTCTATGTTTGCGGATGATGCCTTCTGTCTATCTCCAGCATAACTCTCCAAGCTCTTCTGAGGGCACTAATTCCACTCCTGCGGCTCTATCCTCATGGCCCAGTTATTCTCAAACTTTCTACCTGAAAACATATATCTGAACTTTTTTTTTAGCTGAAATTTAGAATACAAACATTATACCTAAATAACTCACTAGTATAAGATTATATCTATGGTTAATGATACTAAAAATAAATCCAAACTGTATAAGTGAGAACTTAAAATATAACAAAGACAGTATTTTATTCCATTGGTATGTTTTTGGTTGCTGCTGAATACATTTAACATAATTAGCTACCTACTCATATAAATTTTTTAATTATTTTAATTATATCCTCTGTAAAAATAAATTGTACAGATTAGAACTATAAATGTAAATATATAAAATATTATCAAAAGAAGATAATATTGAATAGCTAACTATACAGTAGATGAAGCTTTCAGAAATAATAATCAGCTGTTAGAGGAAATAATTTACAAAAAAGTTTAAACTTTCTGAATAGAAAAATGTACCATAAGTAAAACCTAAGGCTGAAACAAAATAAGTGTAATTTGTGTAAAAACAATAATGTTATTTATTACAAATATAGAAGTACTCAAATACAATTTGGCAGTAATATGAACCAGCAAGTCACAGCAGAAGAAATATTACTGATTGGTAGAAAAGTTCATGGAAACATGTTTAACTTCACTAGTAGTCTGGAGAATGGAAATACAAATAAAAAAGAAGGTTAGTGATTGTGAATCACCATGTTGTCAAAAATAAGCATGTCTGTGTTTAATAATTCCCAGTGCCAATGAAGAAGTTGTAGAAAATGAGAGTCATATGCACAGGCCGAAGCATGAAATGCTATGACCCCTGTGGTATAGACCTGCTAGTATCTATTAAAATGAAAAATATAGAGTGATGCTTATATAAACATATTCATAAATGTATAGAACATATACACGCATACACTTCCTTTAATCAAGTAATTTTAGTGTTTAGAAAACTCCATCAAGCAGAAATAAAATTACAACTATACAAATAAATATGTATAAGGACATTTATTATAATTATATGAATGTCAAAAATAAATCAGCAAACCATAATGTCAATTAATAGGAGACAAGTTTAATAAATTAAGATACCTCCATGCTGAGAAATGCTATGAAATTATAGAAAAGGTATGAGCTTATTTATTATTCATTCAACAAACATTTTACATATACCAACAATATTCATGTGCTATTTTAGGTATTAATATTAAAACAAGTTTAAAAATAAAGTATATCTTTCATTGTACTGAGGATGGAAAATAAATAAAACAAGATATGTTCAAAGGGTGATAATGTTCCAAGAATAAAATAAAACTTGGTAATAAGATGGAAAGTGATACGGAGTTGAGCTGGGGCCTGAGGAAACAAAGAAATCCTTGAAGAGAGCATGGGAAATTCTAGTCTAGTCAGGCAGCATGGATATTTTCCTTTATCCCCATCCAGGGATTCGGGGGAATGCCGAGACTATATTTAACAAAAAAAAGTTGCGTTTCCTGAGTTCTGAATACTCATACCACAGCATTGAATTTTCAGTTTTATTTTTCTCTGAAAACCATCTGTTTTCAACAAAGGCAGACATGATTGCTGACATTCTGGTAACCAGAGCATTGGGCGTTTGGGGTTTTTTTGTCATGTTTGAGCCAGATCTATTTATTTTTAATGAATTTTATGTTTTATTCATCTATGTAAGTTTCTCTTCCAAAAATGATTTTTTTATATTAGAGAAAAACAGGTAGTCAAAAATTCATGAGATTTATTGTATTTTCTTCCACACAGAAACCTGAGAGGAAACACACAATGTGTCTTTGTTAGTACACTTTTCCTGATGGAGGAAAAGATGTCTTTGTTAGTTCTTTTCCTGAGGCAGAGGCCATGGAGGAGTGCTTGTTCCTGGCTTGCTCCTCACAGCTTGCTCAGCCTGCTTTCTTATATCACCAAGAACCACCAGCCCAGGGATGGCACTGTTCACAGTAAGCTGGACCCTCCACGTCAATGATGAATTAAGGAAATGCACAGCAGGCTTTCTCATGGGCCTACCATTTGGAAGTGTTTTCTCAGTTAAGGGTCCTTCTGCCCACATGTTTCTAGCTGGCAGCATGATGACATAAAACTAGTATTTGCTGCGAATTTCATGATTTCCTCCTTTTTAATTGCTGAGTAGTATTCCATTGTGTAAAAGTACCATAATTTCTGTATCCATTCCTCAACTGAGGGACATCTGGGGTGTTTCCAGGTTCTGGCTATTACAAATAAAGCAGCTATGAACATAGTTGAGCAAATGTCCTTGTTGTGTACTTGAGCATCTTTTGGATATATGCCTAAGAGTGGTATAGCTAGGTCTTGAGGAATCACTATGGGACTATTTCTGTCATGAACTCAATGGCTGGCTCTTCAACCCTCCTCCCACACACACCCGGGAGGAACAGCCTAGCTATATCCCAGATGAGGACATTGCACCCAGCTCTGAAGAGACAAGATAAGCTAGGGTCAGATGGAAGGGGAGGAAGTCCTCTCCCATCAGTGGACTTAGAGGGGGGCAGGGAGGTGATGAGGGAGGGATGGGGAGAGAGGGAGGGAATGAGGGAGGGGGCTACGACTGGGATACAAAGTTCCTAACCTGTGATTAATATGAAAATAAATAAATTACATTAAAAATAAAAATGACATAAAACTAGCCAGCACAGATGTCTAGGTGAATTATATTTCCCAGGTCTTCTGAACATGGATGTGCAAGTATCATTACAGTAGGATATAAATTACATTGGATATCCACCCAGGAATGCTATGGCTGGCACAAACAGCATTCCTATTTTAGAATTTTGAGTAACCTCCTGACTGATGTTCAAAGTGGTTGTACTAGTTTAAACTCCCTACAGCAGTGAGGAAGGGTTCTTCTTTCCCCACTTACAGGCCAACATTTGCTGTCTTTGTCGTCATGATAATGATCATTCTGACTATCATAAGAAGAAATTTGAAAGTACTGTCAATCTGCATTTCCATAATGGCTTAAGGATGTTGAAGAATCCTTTACGTGTTTTTTGCTTATTTTATTTCTTCTTTGAGAACTCTGTTTGGTTCCATAGCCCATTTATTAAATTAAGTTGTTCGTTTTATTATGCTTAGTTTTATGAATTCCTTGCAGATTCTAGACACTAATCTGTTGATGTATAGAATTTTAAAGAATAATGACTTTGTCTTGTTCCTGATCTTAGTGGAAATGCTTTGAGTTTTTCTCTGTTTAAGTATAATGCATAGTGTCACGTGCATAGCCTTTATCTTGAGATGTTTAATGTCTGTCTCTAGCTACTCCATGGCTTTTATCATAATGGGATATTGGATTGTGCCAAGGGCCTTTCCTGCATATATTAAGATGATCGTGTGATTTCTTTGTTTGAATCCATT
This sequence comes from Pachyuromys duprasi, assembly GCA_028658305.1. Classification (NCBI taxonomy): domain Eukaryota; kingdom Metazoa; phylum Chordata; class Mammalia; order Rodentia; family Muridae; genus Pachyuromys; species Pachyuromys duprasi. Next base: position 28,321,732 of record CM053749.1, read on the forward strand.
TATGTGATGAACTGAATTTGTTGATTTGTATTTGTTGCGCCAATCCCTTATTGGTACAGCAAATTACTTTTTTAATTTATTTCTCATTTCTTTTTTATTTATCCCCTTCCTCTCCTCTCATTCCTTTGTTTCCCCTCCTCACTACCCTTTTCTCTTTCCCCCAGATTTCTCTCAGAAAAAGAGAACTCCCTCTCTTCCCCATATCAACCCTTCCCCAGCACATCAAGTCACATTAGGACTGAGTATATCTTCATCCCCTGCAGCCAGGCAAGACAGTCCTGGCAGGGAGAAGTTGTTCAAAAGCAGACAATAGAGTCCATATTAGAAAAATCCACCTCTCCACTCACCAGGCTACCCATATGAAGACCAAGCAGCCCATCAACTACATGTGTGCAAGGGTCTAGGGCCATATCATGCATGCTCCTTAGTTGATGTCTCAGTCTCTGAAAGCCCCCATGGGACTGGGTTGGTTGTCTCTGTTGGTCTTCTTGTGAGGTTCCTGTCCCCTCTAGGTCCTTCCATCTTTCCCTAACACTACTACAGTCCTCCCCCCACCTCACCCCTGCCCGGAGCTCTGCCCCATGCTTGCCTGCAAGTCCCAGCATCTCTCTATCTGTTGTTGGCTGGAGCCTCCCAGACTACAGTCAAGGTAGGCTCCTGTCTTAATTAGATTACAAAAAATATATTTGGATTTTTTTTCATCAGTCTTACTTTTCTATTGCTATGACAAAACACCATGAGCAAGGAGAAGTATTAAAAAAATGTTTAATAAGCTTATAGTTCTAAGTTAGAGTCCATGATGGTTGAGAAAAAAAATTAAGATGAAAGATCGATCTTAAATTGCAAATAAGAGTAACCTGAGTGTTTTGAAACTTGAAAGCCAACCTTGTGACATACCTTCCCCACCAAAGCCACACCTCTTAATCATTTCCAAATCACACTACTAACAGGAGCCAAGTAATTCAAACCTGCATGCCATTGAGAGCCATTCTCATTCAAATGACCACATTCCATTCCCTGTCCTCTGTAGGATCATTACTATATCATAAGGCAAAATGAATTCATTACAAATTCAATCCCCCCTCCCCATAGCCTTTCATCTCAACACTCTTTAAAAACCCAAAAATCATTTTTTAAATAATACTCAAGGTAATCACTTAATTGTAGTTTCCTGAAAAATCTACATATTATAAATTTTCAATATATAATGGCACAGAATATATATTACCATTCTAAAATGGAGAAATCAGCATAGTGAGGAACCACTGGACCAAAGTTAAGACCAAAACCTAGAAGGGCAAATTCCAAATCCTATAGTTACATGTCTGGCATCAGAAGGCTTAGATAGCTCTGTCCTTCCAGTTTGGCTGACTGTAACACACTTGTCGCTTTTATCCAGGTCCCACTTCGTGAATGGTTCCTTTCCATTCAGCTTTCCTTGGCAGATATTTCACTTCATGAGGTCTCCATTGACTCCCAGGTTTCACTTTGAAAACTTTATGAAATGGCAGATGGGAATCTCTTGACCTTTCAAGGCCTTCATGTAGAGACTTCTCTGAGACCCACTGGTTAGACTCCACTCTTTTAACCCAGGGTGGAAGATTTTACCAAGAAAACCCTTATGCATGTAGCCTTTATGACTCTAAAGCTATTACAACATGCATAGTACCACCAAGTTAGGTTGCCTACTTAGCACAGAGCCTGGTCACCTGGACACACACTGGCAGCAACTTTTCTTTGCTGCTGCTTTTTAGGAGCAGAAAATACCTTAGGAAATTTTCTTTTAGATCTGAAAGCTTAACAGGGTAAGGTCTAGCCTGGAGGGCATCTTTCCCTCTATTCCATTGCCCAGTTAGCCCATACTTGATCTCTTTATCTCTCTCTGCACAACCTTTAGCTCTAAGATTAAGTTTTCTGGAGATGTTTAATTTGTTTGTTTGTTTTTCTCTCTAAGATGTACAATTTGTATCTCTTTTGCCGCACTTGCTTTTCTGCATTGCAAACCTTCATTACGAGTGATTACTAATAACCATACAACAAACTCAATATTAGACTGTCCTGCATCTTTGCAAAATAAATTAGCCTAGTATATTTAAATTTAGCTTTAGGTAAATTCTTAGGACAAGGGCAGAAAACAGCCATAGCATTCGCCACCATCAGAACAACATTCTCTAGCACAGCTGTATTGCTCCTCCTGGATATCTCTTGAACTGGATCTCTACAGTCCCCCTGTCCCTTAACATTATCAGGGTTCCCACTTGGATAGCTCATTGAGCTTTGTTTACAGCATTCAACTGCTTTTGCAGTCCAAATACCCAAAGTCTCTTTCTTCCTCAAAAAACAGCATGGTCAGGCCTTTCATACCTAAATAACCCGCTTACTGTTATCAACTTCTGTCTTTGTTTACTTTTCTATTTCTGTGATAAAACTCCGCGACCAAGGCAATTTATAAAAGAAAGAATTCCGTATGGCCTCGAAGTAACATCAGGCAACAGTAAACTCACTCACGCTATAATTAGAAATTATTATATAGTAGATATGTTTTAAGCATTTACCAAGGCAAATTGGGTGTATTAGTAAGGATTCTTTAAAGAAAAAAAAAAAACGAGGCACATCAAATTAAATTTCTGGTGATTGAAGTTTTAGAACCGTATTTGGTTGACTTTACTCACATATGGATCTAGTCAATCCCGGTCACTCCTGATCCCTCTACCTTTGTTCTCTCTCTTTTCATCTCCACTTCAGCCCCTTGTTCTTCTGCCTCTGCTACACTGTTCTTGTCCTTGAAAATTGTTTCTTTCAAGCATATAATGCTACAAAGAATTTTTAGAATTATAATATGTATAAATCACTAGGAAATTGGACTGAATATAACTTCATGAATATTTTGTTGTGCTAATGAATATTCACTTAAAAATATGAGTTGGCCTGCTTAACAAGTTATCACATAAATTTAGCACTTTTAGAAAATTCTTCCTTAATTTTGGATAACATTATTTTTTGTTTTATTTATTTATTTTGAAAAATATTTAGGCTTCATCCCAGGCATGCAAGGGTGGTTCAACATATGGAAATCCATCAATGTAATTCACCATCTAAACAAACTAAAGGAGAAAAATCACATGATCACCTCCTTAGATGCTGAAAAAAGCATTTGACAAAATCCAACACCCATTCATGTTTAAAGTCTTGGAGAGATCAGGGATACAAGGCACCTACCTAAACATCGTAAAGACAATAAACAGCAATCCTATAGCCAACTCAAACTCAATGGAGAGAAACTTAAATCAATCCCACTGAAATCAGGGACAAGGCAAGGCTGCCCATTGTCTCCATATCTCTTCAACATAGTACGTGAAGTCCTAGATAGAGGTATAAGACAAGTAAAGGAGATCAAGGGGATACAAATCAGAAAGGGAAAAAGTCAAAGTTTCACTCTTCTCAGATGATATGATAGTATGCATGAGCGACTCCAAAAATTCAACCAGAAAACTCCTTTAGCTAATAAACATATTCAGCAAAGTAACTGGATAAAATTTAACTAAAAAAAGACCCTGTGCCCTGATCTATTTGGTCTTTGTGGAGCTCTTGTCCTCACCAAGTCTTACTAACTCCCACTTTTTTCATATGATTCCCTGCCCTATGCAAAAGGCTTGGTTGTGAGTCTTAATATCTGCTTTGATACATTGCTAGTTAGAGTCTTTCAGAGGCCCTCTGTGGTAGGCTCCTGTCCTGTTGCTTGTTTTCTTCTACATTCAATGTCCAACCCATTTATCCATCTAACTGATGATTGATCATCCCAACTTGGGTCCGCCTTCTTGCTTAACTTCCCTAGGTGTATAGATTTCAGCATGTCCATCCTATCTTATAGGTCTATATAAGTGAGTATACACCAAGTATTTCTTTCTGCTTTTATGATACCTCACTCAGGATGATTGTTTCCAGGTCCCACCGTATGCCTACGAATTTCATGATTTCCTTGTTTTTAATTGCTGAGTAGTATTCCATTTTGTAAAAGTACCATAATTTCTGTATCCATTCCTCCACTGAGGGACATCTGGGTTGTTTCCAGGTTCTGGTTATTAAGAATAAATCTGTTACGAACATAGTTGAGCAAATGTCCTTATTGTATACTTGAGCATCTTTTGGATATATGCCTGAGAGTGGTATAGCTGGGTCTTGAGGAATCACTATTCCTAATTGTCTAAGAAAGCACCAAATTGATTTCCAGACTGTTTCTCCAACCAAGGACCATGTATGGATATAAACTAGAACCCCTGCTCAGTTGTGGCCCATGGTAGCTCAGTATCCAACTGGGTACCCTAGTAAGGGAAACAGGGACTGTTTCTGTCATGAACTCAATGGCTGGCTCTTCAACCCTTCCCCCACCTCCCGGGGGAAAAGCAGCCTAGCTAGATCCCAAAAGAGGACATTGCAGCCAGCCCGGAGGAGACATGATAAGCTAGGGTCAGATGGAAAGGGTGGAAGGTCCTCCCCTATCAGTGGACTTGGATGGGGGCAGGGAGAACATAAGGGAGGGATGGGGAGAGTGGGAGGGAATGAGAGAGGGGACTACAACTGGGATACAAAGTACATAACCTGTGATTAATATAAAAATAAACAAATTACTTAAAATAAAACAAAAAACAAAACAGAAGCCCTCCTGTATATCAAAGACAAAAGGGCTGAGAAAGAAATCAGGGAAACAACACCCTTCACAATAGCCTCTAATAACACGAAGTACCTTGATGTGTGACTCTAACCAAGCAAGGGAAAGAGCTGTTTGAAAAAAACTTCAAATCTCTGAAGAAAGAAATTGAAGAAGATACCAGAAGATGGAAAGATCTCCCCTGCTCAGGGTTTGGTAGGATTAACATAGTTAAAAGGGCCATCCTGCCAAAAGCAATCTACAGATTCATTGTAACTCCCATCAAAACACCAATTCAATTCTTTTCAGACCATGAAAGAAAAATTCTCAACTTTATATAGACAAACAAAAACCTCAGAATTTTCAAAACTATCCTGTACAACAACAGATCATCTGGAGGTATCTCCATCCCTGATCTCAAGCTGTACTACAGAGCAATAGTAATAAAAACTGCATGGTATTGGCATAGGAAGAGAATGGTGGTTCAATGGAACAGAATAAAATACCCAGAAATAAACCCACACACTTATGAATACTTGATTTATGACAAAGAAGCCAAAACCATTCAATGGAAAAAAGATAG
>CM053749.1:28327462-28344080 GCA_028658305.1 Pachyuromys duprasi
ATCGAATGGAAGAGAAACACTTAAAGAGATGGTCAAAGTCCTTAGCCATCAGGGAGATGCAAATCAAAACAAACCTGAGATTTCATTTTACATCCACCAGAATGGCTAAGATCAAAAACTCAAGTGACAACACATTCTGGAGAGGTTGTGGAGAAAGGGGACCCTCCTCTACTGCTGGTGGGAATGTAAACTTGTACAACCACTTTTGAAATCAATCTGGTGCTTTCTCAGACAATTAGGAATAGTGCTTCCTCAAGATCCAGCTATACCACTCCTAGGCATATATCCAAAAGATGCTCAACTAGACCCAAAAGATGCTCAAGTACACAACAAGGACATTTGCTCAACCATGTTCGTAGCAGCTTTATTCGTAATAGCCAGAACCTGAAACAACCCAGATGTCCATCAACGGAGGAATGGATACAGAAATTGTGGTACATTTACACAATGTAATACTACTCAGCAATTAAAAACAAAGTAATCACAAAATTTGCAGGCAAATATTGGGATCTAGGAAAGATCATCCTGAGTGAAGTTTTCCAGAAGCAGAAAGACACACGGTATGTACTCACTTATAAGTGGATACTAGACATGTAAGATAGAACAAAAATAGTAAAATCTACACCTAAAGAAGCTAAACAAGAAGTTCCAGGGTAAGATGATCAATCCTCACTTTGAAAGACAAATGGGATGGACATTAGAGAAAACCAGAAACAGGACAGGAGCCTACCACAGAGGGCCTCTGAAATACTCTGCCTAGCAGTGTATCAAAGCAGATGCTGAGAGTCATAACCAAACCTTGGGTAGAGTGCAGGGAACTATATGAAAGAAGGGGGAGTTAGTAAGACCTGAAGAGGACAGGAGGTCCACAAGGACCAAATACATCTGGGAGCAGGGGTCTTTTCTGAGACTGATTCTCCAACCAAGGACCATGCATGGATATAACCTAGAACTCCTGCTCAGATGCAGCCCATGGTAGCTCAGTGTCCAAGTGGGTACCCTAGAAAGGGGAACAGGGACTGATATGAACTCAGTGGCAGGCTCTTTGACCTCTTCCCCCTCTCCCTGAGGAAGGAGCAGCTTTGCTAGGCCACGGAGGAGGACATTGCAGCCAGTTCTGAAGAGACCTGATAAACTACGGTCAGATGGAAAGGGAGGAGGTCCTCCCCTATTAGTGGATTTAGAGAGCGGCAGAGAGGAAATGAGGGAAGGAGGGTGGGACTGGGAGGGAATGAGGGAGCAGGCTACAGTTGGCTACAATGTAAATAAACTGTAATTAATATAAAAAATTAAAATTAAAAAAGAAAATTCTTCCTTTATTTTTGGAGCAACATTACTTTCTGTCTTATTTTTACTTATTTATTTATTTGCTTGTTAATTAATTAATGCATTTATTTATTTATTTTCTGAGGCCTTGGCTGTCCTGTACTCACTTTGTAGACCAGGCTGGCCTTGAACTCACAGAAATCTGACTGATCTGCCTTCTGGAGTGTTGAGATTAAAGGTGTGCGTGATCACGCCTGTGTGGAGTATTACTTTTTAAATTAAACTACTCTCCTATTTTACACTTAGATATAAGAATTTCTTTCCAATGAGAAAATTTATGCAGAATACAAAAACTGAAGATAGGAGCTATTCTTTGTACAAGGAAATGATGGACTTGATCTGTAATCCACCAAGGAAATTTGAATTATTTTTAAAACCCTTTTTAATATTGGCTTTCACTTTACTTGTTTGTGTATTTTTCTTTCGCATACTGAAGTACATTATTCATATGCTCTCTGCCCTCATAACCGGAAGAGATGGTTGGAGTCATTGGAGCTGCAGTTAAGGAGTATTGTGAGCAGCCACATTGGTACCCAATCCCTGCAAGAGTCACAGATGTTCCTAACAGCTTAGCCATCTCTTTAGTTCCCTGCACTTGCTGTTTAGATAAGTGTTTCTAAATCCATCAGTCCTTCTTCTTGGGCACCTCGGAGTCTTGAGGACAGAGAGCATAATCAGTGAACTCAGCAGAGCAACACTAATGAGGATGACCCTGACCTCAAGAGAATGGTGTTCCGACCTGCTGACCCAAACAAAAAAAGAAGTTTGAGCAGCACATTTAACAGTAACTCTGGGGTTAATTCTATGACTATAAAGGTCAACGTAAAATAAACTAAACCCCCTCAACTCTTTGAGGAAAGGGGCTACAATTGGGATATATAATGAATAAATTGAGAGAGAGGAAAAAAACTCAGTTCACAAGTTGGAAGATAAATGTAAAACCTAAACTGAACAGTATCACATTGGTACAATAAATTATAATACTGTTCCTTCTAACATAAGAATTACCTTTCTTTTAATGTTTTCTTAGTTAATAAAAACCACATCTCATTATATTAATTAGAGCTATTAGATGTTTTAATACTCTTTCTTTTTAAAAGATGCATTTATCTATTTATTGGGTCTTTTCAGACTATACTACAAAATTGTAGTACAATTAAGCATTCTAAAATATTATTTTGTCATATTAAACTGAAAATTTAGTAGTTTCAGAGAATCCTTGTCCACTGGATGTTATGAAGAAGAGCTTCAATCTCTAATTAGACACCTAAATATATGGCTTGTTTTTAAATAATACTTATAATTCTGATTCATTACATTAAATATCAGTTACTACAATGGTTGTATGATAAACTTATTAGTATTTAAATTCTGTTATGTATATATACTTAGATCTGTAGTAATATCAGAAATTTAAAATGTGTTATCACAAATTATAAGAAGATATACAGAATAAAATGATTGTTCATATTTAATTTTTCTTTCAAGTAAAGAACAAATGTATTTTTAATGACACAATATTAGCATTCAGATGCAATATGTTTGTTGGCCATTGGCAGAAGAAGGGGAGCTGGCTAGTTGACTCAGCGGATTAAGGTGTGTGGCACCAAGCTTCATAACCTGAATTTGGTTCCTGGAACCCACACAGTGGAAGATAAGAACGAACTCTTACATGTTGTCCTCTGATTTCCACACATATGCTATGATTTGTGCTTGAGCATGCACAAACATACTAAATAAAATAAATGTAAAAGTGAAAAGCTACATATAAATATGTTTATTTTTCCTTTAAAAATACAAGCCAGTTGTACCAATGAGTCTTGATTTCACTCATACAGTCTTTGTAGAAATTATTTTTCTTTCCCCACAAATGGCCACCTGAGCTCTGATTACCCAACCATGCATGTATGCAAAGCACTCTTTTTAATATAGGCACCAATTTGCAGTTAAGAAATAAAACCAGAGTCCTGGTGCTCTCTGGAAGAATGAAGGCACAACCAATGACCCCCCTACACACACACACACACACACACACATGCCCACCAGCACCTCTTCTGCTCCCAGAATACTGGCCAGATTTCAATTTGGAAAATTGTTTTCTGCTTCTTCTAAGGGCCCTGATTGGTTCAGTTGGAAAACAATTTCTTCACTTCCTGCTTGAGCAGGAATGGGGGTGTGCTTTGAAAAATTGAACTGAGCTTATACTTTAGACAAGTTCTTGTAGACACTGGAACATATATGCACACACAACCAAACATGCACAGTGAACTGAAATCTCCACATGAAAGCATGTAGCTGAACATCTCAACCTTTCCATAAAGCTATATCCCATTTCCTAAGTGGAAATCGGTTCTACTTTGTCATTGTGAGAAATATTCCAGTTGATAATTATACCATTTTAAAGATTAAATTCTATTCTAACCACAGCCATAATAGGTAAAGGGGGAGAATAATTTATTAGAAGTAAGGAAATTATGCTCTGGATGTTCCATTTTGTGGCTCTTGTGCAATTGATAAATGCATTTTTCTTACTTACATTATAAAAGCATCAACACATGCACAAATTGTTAAGGATATCTCCAATAAGCTGTAACTACTCCAGGTTACAATTCACAATAAGAAGAGTGGAATGTTAGAAGTCTCCCTGAAGAGAGTAATAGCAGGGCTTAGTTCCTAGTGGATTACAGGCCCACATTATGAAACTACTGCACATTTGGCACAATTATGCGCCACTGGCAGCTTTTTCTCAAAGGAAGCCTCATGTTAAATGAACACTTAGAATCATTTTGGAACTCATGCATCTTGCAGCTAATGCGGTGCTAAGTTAAGCAGCAAATGCCATGCCTGCCTGGTGAAGAGAGAATATCAGGCTCCAATATCATCAGTCCTTTTCCCCTTAAAAGCTTTGATTTCATTAAAGATGACCTCTAAAAGTGCTTTAGAAAATGAGATACTCTACAAAATGTGCTGAATAGAAAAGAGGGGCATTCAGTATATAAATTACTCTTTCCTATTGTTATTTTTAAGGTTTGCCAGGATCAGGCACGTTGGCTGTTTTTCTCCTTTGGTGTCCAATGAAGCCATTCTCAAAGGCACTCAATGGGTACCAAAGAGTAGGCAATGCATCTTTCCAGTCAGAGGCAAGCCACTGCTGTCCAGTGTGTGACTAAGGTGTTGGGTTGTCAGCAGAGAATTTGGAAACCGTCAGAACAAAATGCAATCTTAGATTTGCTGCCAGAACAAAACCCTTGGGAACTGAATTTCAAGGGCTAGATATGGGTCTGTTCAACACCGCTGCTCTTCAAACCTCATAAAAATGCTTTAAGAATACTGCCATAAATATTTCATCAGAAAAGTAATCACGTATTATGAAGCTGGGTGGAGCCACTTCAAAATAACACTGTGAGCACAAAAATAAAGCTCAAATAAAGAAATTCAATTAGGCAGAGTTTAAATTGACTACTGTTTCTCAAAATGCCTCAGGAGCTACAGCTCAGAGATGATTTATTTATTTATTTATCGAAATGATTTAGTTTATATAATCCATGGAGCCCTAAACTTAGTTATTCAACCTCTAAGACAAATTTAGAAATACCAAATTACAACAGAGGCTGTCTGCACAAAGCTTACAGGTATTACTAAAAAGTGATAACATTTGACATTTCAAAAAAAGCAGTACACTCAGTGCCCTGATCTGTTTCACCATTAGCAGATTTCTGGATAAAATAAAATGCTCTTTAGTACATTTTATTTTCTTAGATTTGTTTATCTGTTTTCAAGATTCGAAGTTGGACTTACTATGCAGTGTTACATAAATTATAACTTTTCACATCCTTACTTAAGCTCACTGTCTTTTAGAAGACTGTGCAGTAAAAATGTGAAACTCTTGTCTCATAGACGAAAATAAAAAGCAAAGTTAAAATTCATGTTTTGAGATGCTGAATTTAGCAGAATCTTATACAACACTAACCAAGCAAGGCTACTTAATATCTTTAAAACGTTTTTGTTTAAGTTGGCTCAGTGTAAAGAGGTAAAGAATAGTGTATAGTACTGTTCTGTGAATGAAGTTATGCACACACTACTTCACATTCCTCAAAGATTTAAACGTGATTTTCCACAATTTTTTCTCAAGAGATAGTTTCTCTCTTGTAACCTTGGCTGTCCTGGACTCACTTTGTAGACCAGACTGGCCTTGAACTCACAGAGATCCATTTACCTCTGCCTCCTGGAGTGTTGGACATGTGTCACCACACCGGTAGTATTCACAAAACATTTTGACATCATTTATTTTCTAAAACTTTATTAGACACTGTTACAATACAATGAAGAAAAAAAGCAGCATGCTTCTCAAAAATTTATCTTTTATTTTCTATTAATTTAAAAATACATACTGAGAAGAATAAGCAGGCTTAAATTTATACTTTATTTAAAATTCATTATCACTATTTTATTACAAATATCGTATATTTACTTATCATTCCCATTCCAAATCTATGTGTTTGAATCAGGAATTTTATTTTTGGTTGATGAATAATAGAAATAAAATTTCATTATTGTAATTACAAAATTAAGCCATAAATACATACTTAGCATAAACATCTTCTATATTAGGAAATTAAAAAGTAACAAATAAGAATTGAATTTAGTCTGCCTTATTATCATTAATTAGACCAACCTGGTGTTTGTATAAATCTTCACATGTGTTACCTGCATTTTTTAATATGAAGACATGTAGATCTTACATGTATTTATACTAAAAATTATTTAATTAAATTTTATTATACATTTTATCCTTTAAAATACTTTTGAAATTTGTATGTGGGTGGAATTACATGACTTCATATGTGTGTGAAGGTAAATATAGGCTAGACAAGAGGAAGACTCCTAGAACAGGGATTACAGCTGGTTTTGGGCTGTTCCATGTGGGTCCTGGGAACCAAACTAGTTCTTCTGAAAGAACAATAAATGCTTTTAACTGCTGAACCTCTTATTCAACCCCTCATTTTTTCTGTTACTAACACCATGATAGACATTAAAATTAAATTATGATGGTATTTATAAAGAGCTTTCCTTTCACAGGGAAAAGGATGAAATAACAGTAAGGATGCCTAAAAATGTCATAAGAAATCATACTATTAACTATCTTGCTAAAAATTGCCTACAATACATTAAAGTTGGTGTATAAATAGACATATATAATTTAAATGAAAATTTCCCCTCTGGGCTAATAAAGCTTCCTCCCTGCAAAGAGCCATAGACTATATAACAAAGCCCCCAATAACAGGCAGGAGAAGCCCTTCTTAGAGTTGGTCAGGGTTGTCCAAAAGACTTCCAAAACATTACATACTATTACTATTGCACTTGGTTATTGACCCCAGAGGTTGAAGGTAAGTCCCTGTTGTTAAAGACATCATGCACCATGGATACAGGGTCCAGAGTTCCCTGAACTGGAACTGACTGGAAAGCCTCACCTGAGGACTAGCTTTTATGGCATATGAAGCCACAATGTGAGATTTCAAAGAGGGGAAGCAAACAAGAGTCCTATCAGGTATGATGCCTATGAACCAAATGATCACCATGGCACAACACTACGTAGGGTATAGTAGTGGCAGACATACCCTGGTGGTAACAAATAGCTTTCTAATTAGACTTAAGACCTGTTCAAAAGGAGAGAAATCATGTCTGGTACTGGAAACCTAGTCAACTACATCAGCACCAGTGGACTCTTGGAGGAGAATCTACAACTACCACTTTATTAAACCAGCATAATTCCAAACAACATTCTAAATATCTGTGCTCAAAACTGCAGGCAAGTGTAGTCTTCAGTGTTCATCAACAAAACTCTTTGCAATAGCTAGAGATCATCACAGAACGACACACCCAATAAAATACAGTTGTTGGTCAAATTCCCAATGGAGACATCTACAATACAACTCCAGCACCTCAGACAGAAGGAACATTTTGGAAAAGGGGGTAAAATGATTGTAAGAGCCAGAGGAAAATGAAGTTTGCTGTGAGATTTCATCTCCTAAGTATCTCAGAAACAACACCACAAAGTCTCACCAACATAAGTTACTAAACGTGAAATGAACAAGAAAAACAGATATGCTAATATGGACACTGGAAAGCTCACATGGCTTAAATCACACACAAAGAATTACAGGCAACTAAGGAATGCTGAGGGTAGGAGAAATGGCCTTCTTCAGGGTACACATACTGGTTATCTGATACCAAATGATCATCCCTGAAAACATGCAAAAAAAAAAGCAGAATTATGCAGACTGAGTGGGTTGTGCTTACAGATATATATATATAATATATATATACTTACGTACATACACCCATAATTAATGAAAACAGAAACCATGAATTTGAAAGAGAATGAGGAGAGGGAATTTGAAAGGTTTGGAAGGATGAAAAGGAAGGATGGAATTATATTATATTATAATTTCAAAAATAAAAAATAATTAAAAATAGATTTCTTGTAGGTATAGTTAGAGTGGATAGCCCTTTCTTACAGTCACATCTTCTGTTGGTAAAGAAGTTATGCTTTAACACTGTCTAAGTGACTACAAAGGATTATTACATTGGGTACATGTAGCTGGTAAAAGCTATGTGGGGATTTGAGATGATTAGCTACAATTTCAAGAAAAGTTGTACAATGGGTACAGTATTGGCATACAAGATCATATACTTCATAAAAGGAAGCATGAAACAACACAGTAAACCTTGTTGTTGTGTTTAAAATAAAGCTATCTGTACTACCACCCAGCACCATAAATGTTGATGCAAGGTCCTATAAGGCTACAATGCACTGAAGAGTCAGATGAATGGAAGTTTGCACTACTTATCAACGGAATGATTTTAATGAAGGTATGAACAATGTTTCTTAGATATCTTACTGTTTCACATTTAGGAAAGTAACAGACAGTGTGAACATAACTCAGGTTAACACAGAAATACCTAAATTCAGCTGTGATTTGTTTCATTGTGATCTGTAATTTAATAACTATTTCCCTTTCCCTGTTGTTTCATTTTCACTATTTTGCTGGGTGCTAGGTAACCATGATTCCACTCTAAGCTTAAAGAACAGCAACATTATCTTACATGCAAGTGGAGTCACTGTGGTATTTCTCTCTCTGTTCTTGACTTGTCTCATTTAATAAACTCTTGGCCAGTTCCATTTGTATTTTGTAATTAACTTAGATGCCATTCTCTTTTATGGATGAAGTTTATCCCATACTTAAAATCACCACATCCTTTGTGTCAATTCATCACTTGATGAAAAAATGTCCTTACTGTTGCCTGCCTATAGTGTGGGAGTACAAGTGTCCTCTTAATGGACTGAATTCCCTTGGATATATACCCGTACTGGTTAGTTTTTGTCAACTTGACACAAACTAGAGTCATCTGAGAAGAGGAACCTCAGTTTTTAAAAAGTCCTTCTTCAGATTGCCTTGTAGGCAAGTCTGTAGGGACATTATTTTTCATTAGCGATGGATGTGGGAGGGGGGATGTTGACATCTCTGGGCATACAGTCCTGGGCTGAATAAGAGAACATGTGGAGAAAGTCATGAAAAGCAAGCCATTAAGCAGTCAGTATTCCTCCATAGCCTCTGCTTAAGTTACCACCTTCAGGGTTTCCAGTTGGCTTCCCTCAATGATGGTCTATACCCTGTGAGCCATGAAAGCCTTTCTTCTCAAACTTACTGTGGTCAGTATTTTATCACATCAATAGAGAGCAAACATCTGTACAGTAATGGACACCATCACTCAGACAAGGTGCAAGCTTCAGAATGGGTAAAGATTTTTACTAATTACACAGTTTATAGAGGGCTAATGTCTAAAAATATATAAAGAACTCAAATTTATATTAGGAAAATAAGTGACTCAATTAAATGGGGAGAGGGGTGCAGATCTAAGCAGAGAATTCTCAAAAGAGAAAACAGAAAAGTCTGAAAAACACCTAAGGAAGTCCTCAGGGAAATGCAATTCAAAACTATTTTGAGATTTCATCTTATACCAGTCAGAATGGCCAAGATCAATAAAACAAATAATAACGCATACCGGTAAAAATGTGGAAAATGAGAATACTCATGCATTTTTGGTGGGAGTTGAAACGTTACAATTACTATGAAAATCAGTATAGCACAGAAAGCTGGGAATAGATCTATCTCAAGATCCAGCTATGTCACTTGTAGGCATATACCGAAGAGGTGTTTCATCCTACTACCAAAAACATTTTCTAAACCATGTTTTTTTCTGCTCTGTTCATAACAGCCAGAAATTGGAAACATTCAGTAGATGACTGAGTAAAAAAAAAAAAACAAAAAACAAAAAAAAAAGATGTGGTACATTTACCTAGTGGAATATTACTCAGCATTTAAAAGAAATGACATCATGAAATTTACAGTCAAATGGATAGAACTGGAAAAAAAAATCATCCAGAGTGAGGTTGCCCAGACCAAAAAGGAAAAATAAAGTTTGTATTTGTTTACATGTGGATATTAGCTGCTAAGTCAAGGCTAACCAAACTATAATCCATTGAACCACAGAACTCAGGTATAAAGTAAATGACTTGTAGACAGAGGCAGATAGATCTCCCTAGGAAAGAGAAATAGAATAGATATGGAAGAATAAGACAGAGTACCAGAATGGGAGGGAGGGAAGAAGGAGTAAGGGAGGAAATACAGAGGAGACAGCTAAAACTAAGGCCATTGAGGGATCACAAGGAAACCTAACACAGTAGAAGCTTCTTAAAATATATCTGTGTATGAAGTCAGTCAAAATGAAATTGCCAAATAACAGGGGAAATAAAGCCCCAACTAGACATCTCTTCTTACCAAACCAAGCTTCCATTACCATGAATGGGTTAGATTTAATAGGGTTGTAGTATATTGCCAAGGCCATTGGTGGCTTTCTTCAAACTGACAGTCAGGCCCTGAAAACAACACCACACAACTCATTGAACATAGAGAGATCTCGAGCTGGTGCCTAACTAAAGCCTTCATTCCTACAGGCTAGTGTTCATGGTACTGGAAGGTACTCTGCAGGTTACCAAAAGAACAAAGATAAACATCAAACTAGCTGCAAATCCTTTGATCTACAATGATGGAAGACTTGTGCAATAGTGGCACCAATCTTATGGGAGGAGCCAACTGTCTTGCTCAGCCATAATCTGCAAAGCTTCCTCCCACAGCAGATGGGAACAAATACAGATACGCACATCGAAACATTATGCAAACAGTGAAAGACCTTGAAATACTGAATTCTAAAAGGGATGCCTGCATCAGTCTGTCTCCTCAAGGTTCAGGGAATCCTGTGCAAAAGGAAGAAGAAAGATTGTAAGTGCCAAAAAGTATGAGGAACCCTAAGGAACCACGCTTTCTAAATATAGCAGCATGCACATACAAACTAATACACATACAAACTCACAGAGACTGTAGCAGCATGCACAGGGCTTTCATGTTGTGTGCTCCAGATGGAGTCCCAGTGCAGAGAGGGGAAGGGGATGCAACTCCCATTCATAATGCAGAAGCTATCTTTCATTGATAACCACTCACAAATGAAAAATTATTTTCCTCATACAAACTAATCTTCAGAACAGTAGATGTCCAACACAAAATGAACTCTATGGGTATCATTTTAGATTGTTTAACTCATTATGTGTTTTTTTTAACATTACAGATCCTCAGCACACACACACACACACACACACACACACACATGTCTTCCAGTTTTGTGTTTTCATGGGATTCCTTTATGTATGAACATGTGTGTTTCTATATCTATATGTGTTTTTTGGCTATTTTTCTTCTGTTTCTTTGTGTGGTCCTATCTGCTTTGTTTGTTTTTGTTTTATAATTATTTTTATTACTCTTTAGATGTTTTAATGAGAGACAGAAAAGATTTAGTTGTGAGGGAAGAAGGGAAGGATGGGGGGGATTTAGGGGAGGGGAAATCATAGCCAGGAAATATTATATAAAAATCTATTTTCAATAAACAAAAGTAAATAAATGCAAAGATAAGGGTCACTAAGGAGCCCATTAGTAATATCACAGACATTTTTATAATAATGTCATAGAAGAATAATGTTCTTAAGTGTACTTCATACCTATTTCTTGTTAAACAACTTTGCTGTTAGAATTTTGTTGACTTGTTTCCTACCAGCTCTATAAGGATACAGTGTCAAGGAGATCCTCCAGGAAAGAAATATGTCAATGAGACTTTTGTCCATGAGACTAAAGTCCCATGATATTCATAGACAATTAACAAGTTTAAGAGAATCTGATGTGAAAGCTATTTTAGCCTGAGCTAAGAGAGACAAACTCCAAACTGGAAAGCAATAAGAATGCTGAGCCATAATATAGAGAAAGTTGACTGGGAGACTTCCGTTACTCCTGGAAGTGTTAAAAGGCCAGAGGATGGAGGTAGAAGGCAACACTCAAGACCAACAGACGAGGAAGTAAACAGGGAAATCATCTTCCCTTTAGAAGCAGGAATTTTTAGACTCAGACCAACACACAGTGGTGCCTAGCAGTGTTAGTAATCTTAGAGGCCAGCTGACCTTTCAACTGGCAAGGAGGACCATTTTTTTAGTAGCTGGCATCTGCTGCCTCTGGCCCCTTGGAATGAGGGACCATGTCAGTGAGAGTTCTTGGACTTTTGAACCTTTGCCCAATTGTTAGCTTGTCCCAGTGTTCTGTGTTGAACTTCTTCATTATTACCAGACCTTTAAGCTGATCTTAATGAAAAGTTTTCTTTTGATCTTTGTCCTTCTGAACCTTTGTGAACTTAAGGAAAAATACAAGTTCTGGGCTAAAGAGAAATAGATAAGAGATAAGAATTTGATGCCTAAGGCGAATAACAATTATCTCCAGTGACAAATGGCATCTAGCAGAGCAGCTGACTGTCTCAGAAGGTTCATTAGAGACAAAGGTCCTTAAGGTAATAATTTAACTTAAAATGTTTGGAGAAATTTATATAATATATAAATAAATTTATTGTACATTTAGAAAATTCATCACATATAATTCAATAACTTTATCAGTATTAGCTTGGTTTCAGATGAAAATATGCTGCAAGATTATAATTTGCTAAGATTACATTTAATACACACAGCACTAATCGGTATTTTACTTTTCCTCTGTCTTTTTTTCTGTCTGTGGGTGTCTGGAGGTGGATAGAGGTGGAAAGTGAGTCCAGATATCCAAAAAGCAGTTTCCACTTGAACCACTGTCTGAGCCCATCATGAAAAGAAATGGTTGCCTTGGCAACAAGAGCAAAATTAATGTTTTCAAATCCCGACTTCTACTCAGGTAACCTTTTAGTTCCATAGTTTTCAGTTGTATTTTGATACTAAAAGTCAGGTTTCTTATTACCAGTGGCTATTCATCAGCTAAATGCCCCTTTTGCTTCTTATTCAAAAGTTGAGTCTCACATGTTGTAATATTACTAGAGCCTTTGGGCCCTATGTCAAGACTCAATTATCACAGCTGAGTAACCTTCAATGCACTTAAATAATAATTTAATCTGTAAATCAATGTATTCAATAGAAAATGTGAAAATTTTATCTTCTGTGTTTTATTCCACTCCTTTTTTTCTGATTTACAAGGTAGCATAAATCCCTTGTAAAAATTAATAGAACTTAGCAAAGTTAAAGAAGAAAATAAAAATGGTCTAAAATATAACAATAAATATTTTAATGAATCTTGTTCTTTTCTATATGTGTAGAAGTGATCTCCATCTTATTTTTTTTTTTTTGCTCTTAACCATCAGGAATCTGTTGTTTAAGGGCATATCCTATCAAAAAAGCAATTTTTTCATAGCAGCCTTATATTATATCAGGATTATAAATGAATTGTTCTCTATTATTAATTTCTGTGGCTTTATAAATTTAATTTAAGTTATTATAAAACCCTTGCATACAAATCTTTTTTTCTGTGTCTCCATTCACTTCTTTAGAATATATTCTCTTAAGGAGAGTTTTATATCAGTCAGTGTGACGTTTTGTAGTTTTCTCAAACTCCGAGAATTACATTTTTGGAGCCACAACTGAGAATATTTACAAAAAAATAACAACAACATTTTCTTTAGCTTCTGGAAAATTCTTAGATTGTTAGAAACTTTCAGCCAGTGTGTTTCCTTCTACCAAGTAAAAATGTGTCAATGTCTTCAAGCTCTATCTAGAATTGGGATTTACCAATGTGTAAATTGCTAAATTTGGTCCCATAGAAGCACCTTATATTCGTTTGTTTGATGGTGAGATTTAAGAAATATTTTTTTATAATTCACTGAACATACAAATAGGTTTTTTAGATATTTTTTACATCAATTGCAGTTCATTCACTCTGTATCCCAGCTGGAGCCCCTCCCTCATTCCCTCCGAATCCTACCCTCTCTTCCTCATCTCTTCCCAGGCCCCTTCCCTAGTCCCCTGAAAGGAGATGTCCTCCTCTCCTTCCATCTGACCCTAGCCTATCAGGTCTCATCCAGACTGGCTGCACAAATAGATTTTTTTAAACAAATTTTATAAAATTAAACCATGGGCATGTCTTTGCTTGATGCTTTCACGTCCCTTATTTATTTACTCACTTATTTGTATGCAGATACACATGTATGCAGGTGTGAGTGCAAATATGTGCAAAGACAGAGGTCAGTCTCGAAGTTAGGGATTTAGCTCAGTGGTAGAGTGCTTTCATAGCAAGTGCAAGGCCCTGGGTTTGGTCCTCAGCTCTGGAAAAAAAAAAAAGACAAAATAACAAGAGTCAGTCTCTTGAGAACTGTCCCTTGCCTCTTGAGAACTACTCAGCTTATTTTATTTTTCAGATAAGGCTTTTGCATGAGAACATGGGGCTTAACTACAAGACAGACAAGGTTAGCTGTTTGTCTCCCTATATCTGGGAATAAAAGTGAAGGTCACTATACTTACTTTCTTAAATTAATATACTTTTAGGTTTTCTAACATCTCTTTTTTTCCTTTTTTCTAATATTTTATTTTATTTTTATTACAGTTTATTCACTTTGTATCCCAGCTGTAGCTCTCTCCTCAAACCTCTCCCAATCCCATCCTCCCTCTTCTTATTTTATGCCCCTCCCCCAGTCCAATGATAGGGGAGGTCCTCCTCCCCTTTCTTCTGACCCTAGTCTATCAGGTCTCATCAGGACTGGCTTCTTTGTCTTCCTCTGTGTCAACACATTTTTTAAGAGGACAATAATTTAAAAGATTCCAAATAGTTATTGTAATGCATGATTACCAAATGAAAGGCTGAAATGAAAACATTCTAGAAATTTGAGGCTAGAGAGATGGCTCTGTGATTAAGGGTACTTGCTGCTCCTGGCAAAAAATCAAAAAAATAAAGTGAAAAATAAGAGGACCTGTGCTTGGTTCTCAGCAAACAGATTATACTTACAGATACAGAGAATCTTTCTCCTTTCTCTGGTCTCCACATGTACTACAAACACATGGCATAAACTCACACAGACACATATAAATAAAAACAGTAAAAAGTAAATCTTAAAAATAAATACTTCTCCCTTTCTGTTTTTTAAAAAGCCTAAAGAAATCATATTCATCTAAAATTACACACGCACGTGCACTCACACACACACATTAAATGAAATTACTTTACTTGAGATGACTGTGGACCCCATAAGAGCCACAGGCTGTCTAAGAAAACTTCCAGTACCAAGAATGAAAACCCTTAAAAGTTGTTGGAAGAGGAGATTCAGTGGAATTCCCCGATCAAAGGTCAAGAACCTTAGAGGAGAATCTACTACTGACACTTTACTAAGCCAGCTTGGTGCCTAACTGCATTCTAATTCTCATCATTGTAACCACAGGTAAGTGTAGTTCTCACCCACCATCAAATAATCTTCTTTCTACAACAGGCTGAGACATTACAGAAAACTACAGTTAAAGAACAATCATTGGATTGTCAAGACCCAACTCTTGTCCTCACCACAACTCCTGAACCTAACTAAGCTCAGGACATCATTAAGACTGTCAAATATCGATGACCAGGAAGTCTGTTGTAAAATGATATCCCCTAGAAATGACCAAGGAACCTAAACCCACAGTACCCTAGCAGTTTGGCTGCCTAAGTAAGACCTGAGCAATGTCGGCACCAACAGGTGTGTCAGTGAGGAAGAGGGAAGAGGTATGCTCTTAGATGAAGAACTTTGACAACTAATGACTACTAAGATCATTAGAATTAGTATTTCCCAAGAATAAGCCCTTTAATTGGTTATTTAACACCAAATGATCAGCACTGAAATCATAAAGACACAGGTATCACTAAATTAACTCAGTAGACTATATTAATATATTTTGTTTATATATTTGTGACAAAAATTGTCAAAGAAAAAAAAAGGCCATGAATTTGAAATGCAGTAGTGGGGACATGAGAGTAGTTTGAAGAAAGAGAGAAAGGGTATAAATATAATCATGGTGTAACTATAGCTTAATTAAAATTAAAATTAAAAAACAGAAAAAGTCATACTAGGTTAAATACATAAATAAACTTTCTTTGAAGCTGAACACACTAAGCCTTCTGAGAGTAACAAGTGTTCTTAGTTGTATTTCTAAGATATATTCTGTAGGCATAAACATGTATTTTTTTTACCTTTTCATTCAGTGACATTTCTTTCATTCTTTTCATATATAAAGAACCAAGATACAGAATATATGAAATAATTGTATTTCTGAAGGAAAATTGAAATTTTGGTGTGAGTTACAGAGAATCAAACATTATTATTATTTTATTTTTTGCTCTATCTATGTAAGTCACTATTGGTTCAGATGAGAGATTAGCATGGTTAGAATATTTGGGAGCCTGAGAGTTAGTAGTTTCTGTACTATTCAAGCTTATCAAAAAGAAAAAGCTTAAGGAAGTAAGAGAACATCAAAGGACAAAAAAGTGTTCCTGCTTCCTGGCCTCTCAAGGAAGACATCTTATTAGCAGGAGTATAAACTCAGAGTTCCCTCTTCCTAACAGAATAAACCTGGTAAGAAGCTTTTGTCCTCTCTGAACCTCACTTTTCTACATTTGTATTATAGAAATAATGAGAATTCCAATTATCTTCAGAACAATTAATTACTTGAATAAAATATTTAAAATTGCTTAACATGGGCATATATAAAAATTGTATCGATTTTTTAATAATTACCACTACTAATGAGTAATTTAAAATGTCAGATAAGAAGATTTCTACATTGAATTTCTTATCTACTTGCTCAGAAGCTGAACAATAACAAATGATTTACATCTATTTATCATAGGCAATGAGAAAA